>JAQPZY010001480.1:600000-970000 GCA_029931535.1 Margaritifera margaritifera
GTTTCCTTCACCAGTTTTTCATCAGACTTCACATATGGACTACACTTGAGTAGAGCAGCTTGCTATTAATTTGAAGATAAAAGGTCAAAGATCAGTGTTGCTGGAACTGAAATGATGATTTTGGTTTCCACACAATAAATCATGTATCCTGCTTCTTTTCAAAAAATCAAACTTCATTGTTGAATTGCACTTAGGTCAAAGGAGGATCCTATTCTGTCTGGGTCAAAAGATCAAAAATAAAAGTTGCTGGAGTCTGAAGAATATATTTAGTTTATACATGAGAAATTTCTCATAGGTAGATTAGACTTGGCTAAAGGCAGGTGCCTGTTGATTTGAAGGTTAAGGATCAAGGTTTCTGGATGTGAATTGTGATTATAGTGTCAGCTCAACAAGTCAAGTTTCCTGTAGCAGTTTTTCATTCAACCTCATTGGTGGCCTGCACTTATAGATGCAACACCCAATCCATTTGGGGTTCAAAATATAAAATGTAAAGCTCACTGTGGCTTTAATTTTTATTTTGATTTCTGTATGATACATCAAGTTTCCATTACATAATTCTCATCAGACTTAATTTGTTCACTATGCTTGAGTATAGGAAGTTTGTTGTTGATATGAAGGTCCAAGATTCAAAGGTCAAAGTCACTGGGGCGAAAATGGGGTTTTGGTAGCCACATAACGAGTCCAGTTTCTGCATTTTTTTAAAGGCAGTACCCTAATGATTTTAGGTCAGAAGGAATAGGGTCAAGGTCATTGGAGCAAAAATTGTAATATTTGTTTCTGCATAATGAGTCAAGTTTCCTAGAGTAAATTTTTCATCAAACTTCTTAGATGGGCTTCTCGTGGGGAGAGGCTGAATCATGTTCATTTGGGGAGTCAAAGGATCAAAGGGCAAGGTATTTGTAACAGTGGCAGTTGGCATAGATATTCAGCCATTCTCCTGGTGCCTACACTCCTTTTACTGTGATGTCTGTGACAATGCTGCCAAATGCAAAATAGAGTGCCCATGATGATGTCCAAGTGATAGAAACTTTTTGGAAGATAGTTATATCTCTTGTACACATGTCTATCTGGTTAGATTGTTATGTGCCCATCTTAAGTGAAAACAGGTCAATGGAAGTGATGAATATACCGTATGTGTACAAGTCATTATAAGAGTGTTTGCTATATCATTATAATTTGCTGCTTTTGACTGAATGGTATGTGAGTTCTTTCTTTATCCACAGTAGATTTACAAACAGTAGATGAAACTTATTTATTACAATAGGCATAGGTCAAAATAAGTCAACACAAGAACATTTTCAAAATAATGGCACTAAATAATATTACCAATTGGAATTTCCTCTTTAACTATACATACAGTAGCAAGATAAAAGATTTAAAGCATTCATAAGTTTTTGCAATTTTGTATCTTTACTTTTTTTTAACTTAACTTTCAATCAGCTCTACATTATAATAAAGCCTGGATTGTGCTGACAAGCCATTGAACCTGTATATACATAGCTACACATACCATCTTAAATCAGATGCATAATGTTATGGCATTGTCAAGTGTCCATTGTCCATTAACATTTGCTTGTCCTGTCTATAACTTTATAATGGTTGGTAAGATTTTTGTGAAACTTTGCCCAATTATATATCTTGACATAATGGCATATCTTATGCCATAGCCACAAACCCCTGCTGCAAGGACAAGGTCACGGCAATGGAAAATGTAATTGTTTGACTTGTATCCTTATTAATAGTATAACTTTTGTACAACCTTAGATATTTTAATAAAACTTGAGCCAATTACATATCATATATACAGTGTGTCACATACCAAAGCTTGGCTCCCTGCCTTATGGTGGTGGTAACAAAAAGAAAATGTAACTCTGTCTTGTATCCTTGTCGGGAGTATAACGTTTAAACCATGAAAGATATTCTAGTGAAGCTTTAACCAGTTATATATCACTAAATGGTGACACATACCAAAACCATACCCCTCTGGCTTAAAGTCAAGGTCACAGCAAGGGAAAATATAAATCGGTGACATCTCTCCATATACAGGCATAACTTTTGGACCAATGAAGATATTGGATAATGTAAGTCGGTAGCCTGTTTCCTTATCCAGGCTGTAAGTTTTAAACCTCATTAGATATTTAAGTGAAACTTTAACCAGGTGTACAACTGATTATACAGTAGTCATGTCTCTAAAGTCTGTCATTAGTAAAGAAAAGGTGATGAAACAGGTGTATCATGTGCATTTTGCTGTACTCTTGTTCACATAAGGAGAAAAGAACAGTATAGATCCGATTTGATTATGGCCCAAATGGATTGTGGTCAGGCTGGGTGGAAAAATGGGGGAATTTATTTTCTTCAGTGTGAGTAAAAATAAACATTGATTTTTATGCTTCCACTGTGTTAGCATAAGGGAACATATTGATTTGCTGCCATTTATCTGTATGTCCGTATGTCCATAATGAACCATATGAGTGTTATAGCATAATAACTATTGGAATTAAGAGCCATGAAATTTTACACACTTTTTCATGGTCATGATTAGATAACATGATTACATTTTTGATGTCATTACAGCATTTTTACAATCTTTTAGGGCTGTTCCATTTGAATATACATGGTACCCAGGGAAGGAAGTTTTTTAAAAATATGTGTTTGGGTACTTTCAGTACTCATTTCATATGAAAATGATACAAAATTCTAAGTTGCATCTAAGGGTGACTACTCCACAATGACTGTGCCTTCCCAGGGTCCCAAGTATGTTTTACTGGAACAGCCTATAACACATTTTTTAACTGTTTTGACTTTTTTTTGACAAAAAACTTGTTAGCAAAATGAAGCAAACACCACTTAGGGTTGTCAAATGAGATTTGATAGGCATATTTGTGTTAACATGTTGATCTCTGGTTAGCAGCCTTTTTTGTCTGTGACTGTAAATTGGCCACCAACAGGACCTCCCGACCCTCAGGCTTATGATATGATTTAAACATGTTTAAAAAAATTGTCCTGATGACTCTCTGTGACCCTACTGAGGACACACATACCCCTCCCCACATGCTGATTTGGGTCACGACCTGAGGTTGGAAACCACTGATGTAGATGATCTGATTTGATTTTCAGGTCATTACAGCAATTTTTCAATTGTTTACAGATTTTTTAACTTTTTGGACTTTAATACCATTTAGCAAAAAACACATTAGCTAGACATCTAAAAAAAATGTTTAATCACAGTATGCATAAATAGATTTCCTGATTATATTTTCAATGCATGGTAGCAATTTTTCAGTTTTTTTTGGTTTGAATTTTTTGGGACTTGTACTTTTTTTGGTCTGCAGTCGAGGCATACATGTTTTATAAAATTTTTTAGTCAAATGGTATCTATATTGATATTGCTATTCTTTAATCCCTTTTTCCAGCTAAGTGATGCTATAAGCATAATAGGAAGAGAAGACTTTCCTAAAGATTGGCCAGATTTGATATCAGAAATGGTCAGCAAATTCCAAACAGGGGACTTTCACATCATTAATGGTGTCCTGAGAACAGCACATTCACTTTTCAAAAGGTTAGTATTGTGTTGCGTTTCTTTGATTTAAAGCCTGTCATCTCATTGAAAGTAAAACCTTTTGCAAAACATTACCAAATATACCTATAGAAGCTTTACAGCTTAAATCAGTAAGAATAGTTTGAAGTAAGGAATATTCTTGGAATTGAACTTGACATATAAACTAAATATGCAGACAATACTAGATACTTGAAAGCAAGAAATGTTCATGAATTTAGGGTTGTATACAATGAAACTTCTCAAGACCAAAACATCTGTAAACTGAAATCTCCTTGAAACTGAAATACTATTCTGGTCCTGAATTTTCTCTTCTTTAAATAAAATAACTCTGTAATCAGCAATCCTATCAAAACCAAAATCTTTATTTTTATTCCAATAGTTTTCGGTCTTGAGAGGTCTCAAAATATTGCTTACAAAGAAAATGTTTACAGCTGTTCATATATATGTATAAGAAAAAAGACAGTACAATTTGCTTTTTAGTGTATTTATCTGATGGTAAGAACATGACAGATGAAAAGCCTATCCCCCAGTTTTACAAATTATTTGAAGATGTCTACCAATGATATGCTTGACTGATAATAAACCCACCCCCTACATTTTGACAAATTTATTAGGCTGGCCCCCTAGTCATATCATGGGAGAAATACTGCACATATTCAGAAAATTTTGAAACAACTTGTGCACTTTAACTTGAATTACCATATTTACAGTTTGTTTACTAATATCAGACAATAATATATCTTTTATGCTGTCCCAAAACATAATTTTTTTATTTTTATTTAGTGACTGAAAACAAAGAAATAAATGAAAAATCTGAGTCCAAGCAGTGACACAGGAGTTTCACATTAGATAGTGTTTACATTTTGTTAGCTCTTCTGATCATAGGCAAGAAGAACTTGTGGGCTGGTCTGTTGTCCGTCATCCATTGTTTGTTAGCACAAGTATCGCTACTCCTATTTGGAGGATTGCCATGAAACTTTATACTCACATTCATCACAAGGTCTATATGGTCCTAAATTAAAATGGTGTTGCTGAGACATCCAGTATGTCTGTCACAAAAAAATTGGAAAACATGGACTGTGTGATTGAAACGGTTCTTTTAGGGTTGGCAGGTCTGGTGTTATCAAAGAAACATTTGTTACCCCAACAATTGTTTTGTTTTTTTCTTAGAATGCATTACCCAATCATAATATGCTAGGAGAATAGGAAGGAAGTGGAGGGAGTGACATCCCCTTAACCCAGTCTCCTAACGTATGAGAAACAACTTAAAAGTCTCATGTGAGATATGAGCAAAGGATAGCACAGATTGATGAAGAGACTTGGTCTTAAGGAAAATTTGTTACTCATTACGAAGCTGATGAGGGACATGGGAAGGTAGCTTGTTGTGCTGCTGATATATGCCCCACCAAGTTAAATTGTACTTCGCAAGACAAAAGGTCTCGCAGAAGCTAGAGAATGTCATATCAAGTCTCCATTCCATGTCCTGAATAATGTCACTTGAGAGCAGTTTTACTTAAATGCTAAGCTGGTAGCAAATGCTCCAGCCTCATGAGCCGATATGAGTAAAAACAAATTATGGTCTTTGGTTAATTGGGTGAACATAATTGGTCTAAATTTGACAGAAAACATCCTGACTTGAAGAGCTTTTAAGTTTGTACAAGCGATGCTGATCTGCCATCAAATATGACACCCCGTTACTAAAAATATTTAAAAAAATACAACTTTTAAGTGAATTCTTTTAAAACTGCGCTTAACAGAATTTGACCGAATTTGACAGAAATCATCCTGGTATGAAGGGCTTTAAAATTTGTACTAATGATGCTGATCCATCATCAGCTATGGCCACTGTTACTCGAAATAGAAAGCTTTTAAACAAACTTATTCTAAAAACTGCTTGGCAGAATTTAACCAAATTTGTCGTCAAGCATTTTGGTATGAAGGGTTTCAAGTTTGGTACAAATTGCGCCAATTTGCCATCATATGGGGCAACTGTTACTAAAAATAGAAAAATCATTAAATGACTTATCAAAAAAAACATGACAGGATATTAAAATTTTTCAGAATGTATCCTGGTATGAAGGTTTTTTAAAATTTTATACTATTGATGTCAATCTGCAATCCAATGTGGCTGATATTACTATAAATAGAAAAACCTTTGACAGCTCCTTAAAAGCTGCTGAATAAAATTTCACCAAATTTGACAGAAACTGTCCTAGCTTGAAAGCCTTTCAAATTCATACAAATGATGCCAATCTGCCATCAAATATAGCTGCTGTTACTAAAATAGAAAACATTTAAACAACTTTAATGCAAAAACCACTTGACAGAATTTGACCAACATTGACAAAATGCATTTTGGCATTAAAGTCTTTCAGTATTGGACAAATGATGCTGATTTGTCATCAGATATGGATGAGAAACCTTGAAATATTTGTTTTCATAACATATGCAATCAGCAGCATTGGAAGAAATTTATACAGAATACAACCGTCTGACCCAGATTTCTTACCAACTACCCTTGCATTTCGTTATTAGGCAGTGACATGCCTACTGCAGATTGAGTGTGATCACCTAATATGGAATTACTATCATCTGTTTATAGCAGTGCTAGTAATGGTAACAGTTGAACAAGCTTACCAAACCACTTGTCTGATCAGGTGAGTGATCTCAGGCCCACACGTGTTTCACTATTCCTTTCAATATAAGACCAAGGGGCCAGCCTAATAAATTTGTCAATATAAGACCAAGGGCCAGCCTAATAAATTTGTCAATATAAGACCAAGGGGCCAGCCTAATAACTTTGTCAATATAAGACCAAGGGGCCAGTCTAATAAATTTGTCAATATAAGACCAAGGAGCCAGCCTAATAACTTTGTCAATATAAGACCAAGGGGCCAGCCTAATAAATTTGTCAATATAAGACCAAGGGGCCAGCCTAATAAATTTGTCAATATAAGACCAAGGGGCCAGCCTAATAAATTTGTCAATATAAGACCAAGGAGCCAGCCTAATAAATTTGTCAATATAAGACCAAGGGGCCAGCCTAATAAATTTGTCAATATAAGACAAAGGGGCCAGCCTAATAAATTTGTCAATATAAGACCAAGGGGCCAGCCTAATAAATTTGTCAATAAGTAGGAGAGTGCTTATTGTCAGACAAGGATATAATTAGTAGATACTTGCCAACAATTTATAAAAATGGACTGAGTGGGTTTACCGTCAGATCAATACAGTAAAACTTTTCCTAGGTACATGACCGGTATGTGACTGGGTGCAAGTTTTAGTATCATCTACAATGGAGGTGTTGAGCATCTCTTTTGTGCTGATGGCCTGAGCTTTACAAGTTTTCTCTTTTGATAAAGGGTGACACATTCTTCTAATGTTTTTACAATTTAGATTTTTTCTCAACAGGTAAGTGATATGGTTAAAACAGATCATCTTTGTATATTTTCAGCGTTATCGGCCCACTAAAGCATGGTTGCCCTGTTTTCTAACAATCACTTGTTGAAGCAATTACCAATGAAAAGCAAGCCATAACTCCACTTCTGAGCATCATATTAGTTGGTTCTTGTTGGCTTATCATTGTACAACTATGTCCGAAAACATAAGTCCATAAATTAAATTCTTTTAAAATGATATCTGAAAATTACAAGGCATGAAAAAATTCTTTGGCAAAAAAATTTTTGGTGTAAGAAAACTTAAGTGGCCAAAAACAAAAATGAAATACAGTACTATATAAATTGTGTCACCTGTATGCAGTGCATTTTTTTCATTCATTCATGCATGTTTAAAGTTATTTAATCAGTATTTGATACCTGGTCCAGAATATTGCTTTTCTCAACCCATATTATTTATTCTTTCCTAGGATGATCTGTTTTAACTATATCACTTACCTGTTGAGAAAAAAATCTACCATCAGATAAATACACTAAAAAGCAAATTGTACTGTCTTTTATCTTATACATATACATGTAATATCCCTGCAGTTCTATCCATGTGAGAGACAAGAAGCGAGAGGCAACCTTATTTTTACAAACTTGCACAATAAATATTCTTGTTTGTTTCAGATATCGGCATGAATTCAAATCTCAAGAACTTTGGGCTGAAATTAAATTTGTTCTAGATAATTTTGCTGCTCCATTTACAGAACTTTTTTGTGTAAGTAATATTTGGGATTTATTCTCAAGTTTGAAATTTAAGTGGAAACACAAATTTAAATGATATTTTCTTCCTTGTCTTGTGATGTCATTCCTGGAGTAACTTGTTGCTATGATACCATACCCAGTTTGAGCCTTCAGGCATGCATTTTTAAGGCTGAAAAAAAAATCAGGATTAAAACGTCGCAAAATTAATTTTTCATATCCTGCAGGTCATAATTTGACATAGTACTCTTTACTTAGGAGCTATCATGAAAAGCATGTTAAAGTGCAAGTGAATGAAATTATGTGCCTGTGATATCAATAAGGCCCTTTCTGCCTATGATGTATGTAAATCCCCTTTCTGCCTATGATGTATGTAAGGCCCCTTTCTGCCTGTGGTATCTATAAGGCCCTTTTCTGCCTGTGATGTCCATAAGACCTCTTCTCCACGATGCATCATATTTGTTTCTTAATACATTTAATGCATACACAAAATGACATCTATATTTTATGCCAACTAAGAATGAGTTTGATATGGCCATTGAGGTCTTGATGGCAAGGCATATTGTTATGTCATATCAATAGGGGTTGTCTTGTTTTCATTGAGGTCTTGATGGCAAGGCGTATTGTTATGTCATATCAAAAGGGGTTGTCTTGTTTACAAAAAAAAAAAACATTTACACGTCTGTAGAAATGAAATGATTCCTTTTAAATGTGACCTTATATTGTCATAGTAGACATTAACGACGGTGGCTTTTCTCTAACAAAAAAGGCCAAGTGATAATCAGTCTCTTTATGTTCAAGAATAATAATATCTGTTGCTAAAGTATAAGATGTCTTGTTTTTAAAAAAAGTTTATGTTTATTTCATGTTGTCGATAAATTTGACAGTCATTGGTCTAAAGTAAAAATGTGATCTGTTGCCAGACACTTGTTTTGTTACGAGTAGTTGTAGTCAATCCTGCATAGTATCCCCCCCACCCCTACCCCCAACCATCATCTTACCTTAAAAATGTAACTCCAATATATTATCACATTTGGTCTTTTGGATTTGAAGTCATTATATAGCCATGGAATTATTAATATGCTTAAAATTTGACACGATCCTTCCTTTATTTTCTTAAAATGTTGGCAGTAATGGGCCAGTTAACTCTGTACTAAATTATTGTACTTGGTCATGGACTGACTTGGGAAGATAGTCATTCAAGTTGTAGGGGTCGAGGATTTTGCTGTTACAGTCAAGCTTGCTACTATCAGTTTTTGCTGTGCATTAGTACAAAGTCATAGTTAACAGCATGCATCTTAATTTCTGTATTGATTAATTCAAGTTTTCTTTGCTGTCTTTTGGAAAATGAATTAATTATTTGTTGGGAATATCTCTTTACCCATGAAACTGAATGATCTACTCCCAAATCTGGTTGAGGCAGGGAACTACAAGACAGGAATAGAAGTAGATGTTACAGTATTCTGTTTTCAGAAGCCTCAAGGCAATTTCACACATGTTACAATGTACATCTTACATACAAGGTTTGGTAAAATATCTGTGTTCAAGTTTCACTGAAAGCAGTTATTTTATCAAGTCTGAATATGCGGGGTTGTCTTAAAAGAAACTCCCAAAGTCCAATTTGGGCATTTTAATGTCAGTCAGAAACACAGTCCTGTCAGACACATATGACACGTATGAGAAATTCAGGGAGGCCTGATTCACACCTACATATTCCTTGAACTTTAACCTCAGAAAATGTGTATTAGGCATTTAAAAACATGAATAGAACAGGACAGTTACAAATAAATGGCAAGAGAAAATATTGAATATACAATATTGCATGCTTTTAATACAGTCATGGAAGGGGATAGCAGGAGCTGTTTCTGTCAAGTTGGATATCTGAGGATTACTTAAACGGTAATTCCAGTGTAATGTTTACAAATATATGTAATGGTATACATTGGAACCATCTTCAGACACTTTATAAAAACCAAATACAGAAGATAAAGTCTGCTGGTTACGCATAGTATTAATAAATGTGAAACTATTACTGGATATACTTGCGTATAAGTCTGTTCCAAATGCAAACAACATAGACCCTGATCTGCTGTCGCATAATGCGCTGTTTGTTCTACTGATTAGTCCTTACAAACTGCATAGACCCAGATCTGCCGGCGCATTATGCAATGGCAGATCTGGGTCTATGCAGTTTGCAGTTGGTATAGAATTATACGCGAGTATATACAGTAAATGTTTATTGATCTAGTTCCAAGTGTTACTGTAGTGTCTAACTACAAAATAAACTTTTTTTGATAGACAAGTTTTTTTATTGGAAAGTTTAAGATATTTGTTATTTTTCATGTTGTGATAATGGTCAACTGTCACCATTACACAGCACTGCTATAAACAGGTGATTGTAGTATTCCCATATTAGGTAATCATATTCGATTTGTAGTAGGCGTGTTATTGTCTGTGAACAGCTGATAAATTTAATCTGATTGGACATCAGTTAATGCAAGGCCAGTGTTGTTATTATGCAGTATGCATTCTGAGCGTTCATTGAAAGTACAAAGGCAAAATAAATATGTAGTAACTGTTGCATTTCACCTTTTTCGACTATTTTCTACCTGTGTGAAATAAAACTTTATATTGCTTGTTTTTTTTAGTCATTTTGGTTTTACAAACTTTTTCATGTCCTATGTCAGATGCTTTATCTGTTTAAATGGACTACTGATTTTGTACATGTTTACATGACAGACACAAACCAACTATGTTTATGCATGTAAACATGACAGGCTTATGTCAAACAAGTTCTTTCCCTTTTCTCATAAAAGAAACATATATGTGGTTTTGTATTTATTACAGACACCTTGTCTTACAATTTCCACACATTCCAAAATCTACTTTAGAAAATAGAATTCCTACATGTTGAGATTTTGAGGTTCACTTACTTGCATAGAAGAATATCCCAAGAGTAGACCGACCTGAAAACAAAAAACACCCACTACAGTTTTGTCAGGCATTGAAATGTACATGTGTTGAATTTATTACTCAGTTAAAATCGTAACAGAACTGTATAAAAGTACACAAAATAGCTTTGAAACACTTAAGCCGAGTTTATTTACTTTTTATCAATATTAAATTGAATATGTGTGTGTGTTGTAAAGATTCTTGTTAGGAAGTTTGATACTGAAATTTTGTTATTCAATACAGAAATACAGAACTAACATTGTTTTGAACACCATATCAACATGTACAATTTAATGAGTTTACCATAAATATACCAAGTAGTTTTGTTGACCACCCCCCCCTCCCCTCTTTTGTGAAAAGCAGTGGACTTGGCATTTGCATTTCCATTCATCCCTCCATATGTCACACTTTGTCTCCTCTGTTTTAGATTATTGGATGAAATTGTTATGTTTATACCTTAGAAGGTGTGCCACATACCACGTTGGGGGTAATATCTTCAAGGTCAAGGTCAGTTTTATGGTTTTAGTTTTTTATTTCGCTTTTATTTCTGCTCTCTGACTAAAGAGCCATTTGAGACATGACATTTAGTATGCTTACACTACAAAGTGTATTTAGGGACCACATTGGGGGTCTTATCTTTTAATGGTCAAAGTAACAAGTCAGTATTTTGTTACAGTCACATTGTTTTGCATTATAGCTTTATAGCTCATTTAATGGGTGAAACTTGGTATACCTATATATTGGTATACCTATATATACCTATATATACCTTGGTATACCTATACCTTGGTATACCTATATATTGTCACTATAAAATATTTTGCATCCCACATAAGAGGTTATATCAGATCAAGATTACAGGTCGGTATTTTAAGGTTTCTTTTGTTTCTTCACTTTATCTTAAAAAGCTGTTTGTGGTGCAGGAATGAACTGTGGTACACTTCTGTTTCTCAATTTGATGGTATCTCATGTATCATAGTCAAGGTGTTCAAGGTCAAGGTCACTGCTCAACTATTTCCCTTTGTTTGCACTTTTACTCTAATGCCTTTTCATGACAATTGGCTACTTTCCACACCTGCCCAATAACTCTACAGCTCTGTCACAAGGATCACATTCAGATTTCATGATTGTATACTTTTTGGTGACCTCACCACAGTAGCCAGGGGACAAAATTCACTGAATTTGCTTTTTAATTCAAAATTGGATCATATATCACTTTGATAAAATGCAGTGTATGGAATGATTTCAGATAGTTCATTCAAATTTAAACCCATTGATCCCATGTTCAGTTTAGTGAACAATTTTCATGGCAACAGTTTGTATCAGATAATTGAAACTTGACTTTACTTTGTTTTGGCAGGCCACATTGGAGTTAGCCAAGACTCATGCCAATGATCCTTCTGCTCTGAAGGTGATTTTCAGTTCCATCTTGCTGGAGTGCAAAATTTTCTACAGTCTTAACTTCCAGGTAAGTGGAAAAACTCACCCTGTAGTATACGTCTTTTTTGTTGCAAATGTATGTGACAAAATCAGATATACATCTGCTATTCTGCTTATTTGTGTCGTAAATCTCACATTGGAAGTAATTTTGGATGAAAATATTTTGAGAGAAAAAACCCTTTCACAGTGCAGAGATTAATTTGGACAACTCTCTTGCAACATTTGCACATTAAAATCAATTAAGGCCCTTAAAAAAAATAATTTGTGTCAAAATTGCACACAGAAATGAAGGATAGCATGGTAGATTTCCTTCATGGAGCCCCAAAGATCGCAAAGTGTTTTCTTTTCACAGTATGTAATGTGTATTTTAACAGGAATACAATACCTGCTGCTGTTGCATTGCTTTCCTTTACATGATGCTAAGCCCCCAGTCTAAGCTAATATTCCCTCCTCCAATTAGTAATTGGAGGCCCAGAATTATAAAGAACGTGATTCCAGTCTGACTTTTTATCCATAGCCAACATATGGAATACCCTTCCTGTTTTTCCATGGACTGATTGTGCGAGTTCATATGTCAGGATGCTCAAACAAATTTAATCTTTTTTGTTGTTGTTAAACATGTTTTTAGTCAATTATTGTCTGTTTTGTATTAATTGAGTTATTTTCTCTCCTGTCCTTGCTTAGGTGGCACTCTCCAGTTTCATACTTTGCATAGGGTTAGATTTTTAAAGAAAAAGAATTACCCAGGTTTTCCTTACTGGTTGTCCTGGTTATTTAAAAAAGACTTTGTATATCTTAGGTATTGTTAAAAGAACTTTGAATTCCCTTTATTTTGGTGTATGATTGATGGGTGCAATTTGGGTTATAGGGTATACAGCTTGGTCTTACTTAAGATGTGCACCTCTCAAAAAACTGCTAGCTCCGCTTGGTCATTTTCATTTCCTTGACTTCAAAGGTAAATTTTTAAAAAAGAGCCGATAACTTTTTATACTTTTTATATATTTTGTAATTCATTCATTGTACTTTAAGAGGCTGGTATTTCCTACTCTGGCAAAATTCGTTTCCCTATTTTAATAACTGCTGAAAATAGTGTACTTTTGACTAATTCAGGCTGATTTTTTGAGTACTTTGGAGCGGCCATTTCTGTCTGCTGTGTGCTTAGATCATGTCCAATTTCCACAAGTACAATATGTAAAGAAATTTCAGCCACAGTACATGAAATTATCATAGAGGTATGCCAACATTCTCTCCATTGTGCATGTTGCAAATGCAAACAACTTCATCTTACACCTGTCACTCTCTCAGAAGTAAGTATTATCTGTAGAGTGCCCTCTTAGTTGTTTTCTTACATTTTTCTTATAATTCTGAAGGGTTTTTGCACCATGCTCAGTGTAGTGGTGCTTCTGTTAATTGTTGCCCTTCATAGTACCGGTGCCACAGCAAGTATTGTCTACCCATTTCTAGTTTCAGTTGAGTTGTTTTGTATTTTATTTTCTTTCAGCGACATTACATGTCTCATGGTGTGGATAAGGCTGTGTGGGACTCTCATCCCACCATCCTATCATGAATGGGTTGTGCATGCATGAATGGATGTCCAATTTGTTGCATTTGATCAGATGATGTGTGTTACTTTACAACAAGTTGACTCACTTTTTGTGAAAAAAAGGACAGCCCCTCTTCCTCTCAGGACGACGCAGGATGGTTCTGGATAATTGCCCATGTTAGGGAAGTTTACTACCATGGAGCAGTAACCAAGAGCAACTTCCTTGGTTCGGAGATTGCCAAAAGGCCAAGGATCACTGATGCGCGATCCGATGATGTCAGTGCTGCTGAGGGATAGATTCTTGGTCCCTCCCAAAGAAGGGAAAAGAGCTGAGAGCAAATATGCCTTCCTGACAGGCATGAGCAGCACCCACTCAAGGAGAGCAAGTGCATCTTCCCAACAGGGATGAGCAGCACCCTCTCAATGAGAGCGAGTCCTGCCTTCCCAACAGGGATGAGCAGCACCCTCTCAGTGAGAGCGAGTCCTGCCTTCCCAACAGTGCCCTCTCAAGGTAAGTGACCAATATAAGCGTGAATGAGCAGCACCCTCTCAGTGAGAGTGAGTCTTGCCTTCCCAACAGGGATGAGCATGCCCTCTCAAGGTAAGTGACCGATATAAGCGTGAATTGCTCCTTCTTGAATGGGGATGAGCAGCGATTTCATTTGGATCGCTCTGAGGCAGATTCATCTGTCAGATCTTCGTTGCCAGACCAGTAACGCTGGTCACCAGGCACTGGGCAGATATGGGTCATTAGTCAAAGCAACTTTTTTGAGCAATTGGACACCTGATTTTCATTGTTGGTCAGGATAGAGATCAGGTCAATACCAATTTTTTCTCTATGATGCTGTCCAATCCCTATGGGGATAGAGAGTCGGGCTTTGCTCTCTCATCTAGGGAAGGAGATTGGATCGGCATCCCCCCATTCCCTATGTTCCCATTTTATCCCTATGGGATTTAGGGATACCCACTACCCAGTAGTGAGTCTTGGTGAGTCTTTCCCCCTCCAAGACATCATGGATATCTGCCTTGGTTTCAAGGTATTTCGGATGTGACAGACTCTGGATGTGCTCTATCACCTCGGGCCTCATCCAGCAAGAAAAGAGTCAGCCTGACACTCTCCCCCAAATCTGTCAAGAAGAGATCAGCGATCTCATTCACCTCGGAGGACATCTAGTAGGGTTAGTCATATTACACACACATACAACCCTATGAGTGGTTACGGGATGACAAAAATCCCCATTTGACATCTCCCTACCAAGCGAGGGATACCAAAAAGGATGGTATTGCCTCACCTTGGGAGTGGGCTCAGAGCGACAATGTCCTTCCCATTCTAGTAGACTTTGAAAAGTTCCCAGAGGAGCCAGCTGTGGCAGGTCATTTCCTTCCTTTAGGGTCCCCTGCTCCTTCCCATTTGTCAGGGCAATTGTTGGAGGAGGAGGAAACCAGGTCATTTGATAAGGCAATGAACAAAGTTTGCCACAATCTTCCCCCAAACCTGTGTTCAGAGCCTTCGGGGCCTAATAACACCTCTCCAGTCTGGGGAGACTTTCTGGGGCCCACTCATGTTCGGATCTTCTGCTGCTCCCAAACTTGGAGATGGTTCAGGAGCTTATGCAGGGAAGAAAGTCTTCACTTAAGCCCTTTCCAGTTTTTGCTCCTAGCAAACTGGAGACCACTCAGGGGCCCATTATCAGCTTGGATCCCCCTGGGGACCAATATTCACCACCATCTGAGTGGGTGGCTAGATTGGTACTGGTTTCTGACTGAAGGCGTGATTGCGTCAACCTCACAAGGCATTGTTGCATTATGATTGCCTCTGAGAACACATCAGTAACAGCATACTTAAGGCACCAAGGAGGTACACATGCTTCTTGTCTTTGCATGGACAGTCTCCTTGGAAATTACTCAGAGTTTGCCATATTCCGGGCAACAGGGATATCCTGGTGGACAGCCTGTCCAGACAGGGCCATTTGGTCCTCGTGGAATGGTCCCTGCACCAGTCAGTCACAGAGGCACTTTTTTAACGGGGGGTGGGGGTGGGGTGAATGCTTTCAGTCTAAAGGGGGATCGTCACTACGCTTACACTTTCCAACCTATTGGATAATTTTTTCAGGTTCTCCACCAAGTCAGGATCTCTATGTCTTGGCTCATCCTGGTAGCCCCCCCCCCCCTCCTCCCATGGCCCTTGCGGTTGTGGTTAAGTGATTTATTCGACCTGTTGGTAGATGAGCCCAGGAGTTTACCACAGAGGAGATTCTGCACCTTCAAGCTTGGCTGATCTCAAATGATCAATTTGCCAAGTCCAGTATTCAAGCAAGGTTGCTGAATACATCACTCTGGCAGGAAGACAATCAAATTTCAAGGTTTATAATGCCAAGTGGAGAAGCTTCTGTAATTGGTGTAGTAGGAATGGGATGATCCTAGCTGTCCCCCTTTAAACTCAGTGTTACGGAATCATACCTTTTTACCTTTTTATAATGATTTAATTTACTAATTTATGATTTCTGTTTTAGTCTGAATAGGGGTTAGCATATCAGTATAGATACGACTACTGCTCGATCAATAAGTGGTCACATGATCAATTGCGCGGGAAATGAAGTCGACCTGGCTTTGTACTTTTTAGAAATCAACATTGAAAGGTCACATTCCATACTACACAATAACATTATGTTTACTCTTTAAGATTTTTAGTATACTAGACCTTTGGGTAAATGACGCGTAACCTAGTTCCTGATTGGTTCTTAGAGGGTTGTGTTATTTTGAAATACCATAGTATTAAAGACGGAGAAAGGATATTCCCTTTTAGTTTTACGCACTTAGTAAAGATATATAGGGAATAATCTTTGGAATTATCATTCTTTACAGTTGCTTGATCGAGGAGAGGTTATTGAAATTATTCAGTTCAGTGTGGAATTTATTTAATTAGTAATTCATCTGAATTACTATACAGCTCCGTGGAATTATCGGACATTATTCTAAAACTTGTGAGATTCCAGACTTGCAAGGATTATTTTGGATTACATCAGAACTTATCAATTTCAGCACATTACAGGCTTTTTCATTCGGAATACCATATCCGGATTATTCTGATTAACAACAGGAAGTGAACTTGAAAACATTTTAGGACTTTTTAGGATATTCTATACTGTAAGTTATTTTAATTCTTTCACTTTGATTGTTTGTTGAATTATTTTAATTCTTTTAATATTTTAGGAAATTAAAGTTTTGCATTTTAATCTTGAAAGCTTGTTTGTGTCTTTTATTCTGTTACATTACCCCTAGAGTCGTAACATCAGAGCAGATTTTCTTCTCTTCTTTTTCGAGGTAAGAGAATCTTCTATTTCTAGCATTAAGGTCAGTCCTTTTTCTATACTATCAAGTTCTCTTGGGGTTCTGCCATTGGTTTGGACCCTCACTTTCCTGATCTCATCAGGTATTTTGAGCTTCAGAGACTGGTGTCGTGCTCATTATTGCCTAGATGGAACTTTATGTGTTGTTTGGGCATTATGAAAACCTCCATATGAACCTAGAGTGAAGTTCTTTTGAGAACCTTACCCCGTAAGACCGTCTTTCTGTTCTCCTTAGTGTAGGCAAGGAGAGGAAGTGAGATGCATGTCTTGTCGGTGGAAAAGGGTTGTGTACAATTCATCAGGAACTAGTATTTGGTTTATCTTCTTTGCCAGCGTGGCTTCTGGCAAAGAATCATCTACCTTCAGTAGCTCCAGTTGTTACTGAGATTCCCAGTCTCAGTTGTATCTTTACTGGGCATGATCAAAATAGGCTCCTTTGCCTAGTTAGGGCCTTACGGTTTTATTTGGCTTCCTCTAAAGGTAGAAGGAAGGTCAGAATCATCTTTTGCTCCCACTCAAGGATTCCTCTTATATTTTGGCTGCCTCCATTCAGAGTGGACCTTCCTAATTATCCAGAGAGGGACCTTCTTTCATGAGAATTAAGCCCATGAGGTTAGGACAATTGCTGCATCTTGGGCCTACTTGAATCACTCTTGGATGACTTTATGAGAGTGGCCTTTGGGCGCACTCACACTACCTTTTCATCATTTTACCTTTGCTCTTTGGCGCACCAGAGCGAAGGTATGCATTTATTGGATCCTATTGTGGCAGCACAGCATGTGGAAAGAAGCCATCTACCAGTTCACAGTAGTCAACACACCTACATTAAGGGTAAGTGCATTTATTTCTTATACCAGTTTATTGAGGCCATCAGCCTCCCTCTGAATTGGGAAATTCGGCAATGCAGTAGTAGCAGGTATTGTATTAATGCTATTAAAATGTAGTGGGGGTGGGTGGGGTAAAACAAATTTTAATTATGTAATATTTACCTGCTACTATTTAAAGATTCGCTCCAAAACCCCGCTCTGATGTCCTTTAGTCTTGGTCCAAGTCAGACGAGGAAGGGTATTCTGTATGTTGGCAATGATTAAGGAGTCTGGCTGGTAAATCATATTCTTTTCAATTCTGGGCCTCCAATTACTAATTGGATCAGTGAATATTAGCTCGGACTGGGACTTAGCATCCTGGAAAAGTAAAGCAGTGCAAAAGTATCAGGTAAGTATTATATAAGTAAAATTAGTTTTACCCCCCCCCCCCCTACTACATTTTCATCCTGTCAAAATCACTAGAGTGCTCATGATCATTTGTAAGTAAATTGTAAGTGTCTACAGGGTCTATTCTAGAATGTATGATCACAAAATTCACTCTTTTTTCTGAATATTTTTAATTCCAGCCTCTATGCCTTCATTAAATCCCTCCTATATTTAGAAAATTCCACCTTTTTTCAACTGGAGGGAGAAATTTTAGTTCTAGAATAGAGCCTTCATCATACATGTGATTCTACCAGTGGTAAGACAAATATACCGTTTTAAAGGCCATCTACCGCACATACTGTTTTATAGTTGAAATCTACTGCTTTTGAAAATTTAAAGAATAATTTAAAAAATATGAATAAAAAAAAAACAAATGGTATTTTTATGTGTTTTATCAACATATTAGAGAAACCAGCCAGAACAGCAAGCTGTTAATTGATTACCTTATTGTTGTAATTTGAGAAGTTTAAGGCCAAATGTGGGATGTTTTTATGAGTTGTTATAAGTAATAAAGAAATCAAAGGTAGCCCATGATGTCTTCTTCGCCTTTGATGAAAGTCAGCTAACCTTTGGTGGAGTGAAGATAAAATGGAGAGACCGACCATAATAAATTATTTTGGCAGAATCACTTCAGTAAGTATGTTCATTTCTTGTCTTGCTTAATTGATATTGTATTGTTCAAGATGTTTTAAGAGGAATATATAAGAACAGCTCTTACATTTTTTTTGTTCATATTATGTCAAAATGCCAAAACCTGCGCTTTCTCCCAATGCTAAGAAATCACTGGCTAAGAAATACTACAGTAAGTTCAACAATACTTGGATATCAGAGTTTAAGTGTGTGCAGGTGAGTAGCAAAGGTCCTGAGTTTGCATTGTGTGTTTCAAAGGTATGCATCTTTTGTTTTTTATAAACTATTTGAAGTTTTCATGCACATAAATTAAATTAAAGTCCAGGATAAAATATATCAGTTACAAATATATTGCAAGATAAATAATTTTAAAGTTGGGATTCATTATATATAATATTGAGAGCCTGTTAAGTGTAAAGCTTAATAATCACAATGAATGTCATCAGTGGTCACCAGACAAGTGATCTTGTGAAGGAAACTAAAAATGCTTGTGGATTTTATTTTTTTTAAAATCTTTGTTGTGAGCTATAAGATAAACAACTCTTCCTTGTTTATCTAATTTTGACAATATACTGACTCACATTAATTAATTATTATTGTAACAGTTTTCATTAGAATCCGATTCTGAGTGAGTCATATTCAGAACTTGCTGTTTTATTATAGTGTGAAGAGAATACATATTATGGCAAAAAAATGCACCTGTTTTGTTTTCAGTCCCCTTACAACATGTACAGTTTATTCCGATAAAAAATATACTGGTTTAGAAGCCAATCTACTGATCAAAATTTTTTAATCTACTGGTTTGAAATCCTGGTTTTGTCGCATGTATGCTCTACATCTATCTAAACGTGTTCTGGTTCAAAATGCTGCCCAAAAAGAAATTGTGATTAGGCACAGGTTTCACTGACTCAAAACAAGCTACTCTCACACAGTTTAAGGTCAGGAAAAGTCATCGAAATTATAAAACACCAAAACTGATCAGTGTAGATCAGCTTGATGTTGGAGATTGTGATCCTGAAACTGTTGAGACTCTGAAGCAAAGATTTGTTGATGGATTGGCTTTTCACCAATCCATCAGAAAATTCCAAATGTATCCTTTGCAGTGCAATGTTCCTTTCTTACAAATGAATCCTGAATCTCCCTAGATGTATAAAAAGTTTCCTCAAAAAGTTGCCTCCAGTTCACAAAGGATCTGTATGAATTCTAATTTAAAAGATCAATTGACCATTGTATTTCTCTTTTTTAAATTCCCCCCCCCCCCTCATTTTTTGTGTGACAACTTTGATGTTTCAAACTTATTCCTTCATGTGAAATATAATATTAACAATTCCTACATGCAGATGTAATACAGACATTTTTTGTGTGACAACTTTGATGTTTCAAACTTATTCCTTCATGTGAAATATAATATTAACAATTCCTACATGCAGATGTAATACAGACATTTTTTGTGTGACAACTTTGATGTTTCAAACTTATTCCTTCATGTGAAATATAATATTAACAATTCCTACATGCAGATGTAATACAGACATTTTTTGTGTGACAACTTTGATGTTTCAAACTTATTCCTTCATGTGAAATATAATATTAACAATTCCTACATGCAGATGTAATACAGACATTTTTTGTGTGACAACTTTGATGTTTCAAACTTATTCCTTCATGTGAAATATAATATTAACAATTCCTACATGCAGATGTAATACAGACATTTTTTGTGTGACAACTTTGATGTTTCAAACTTATTCCTTCATGTGAAATATAATATTAACAATTCCTACATGCAGATGTAATACAGACATTTTTTGTGTGACAACTTTGATGTTTCAAACTTATTCCTTCATGTGAAATATAATATTAACAATTCCTACATGCAGATGTAATGCAGACATTTTTTGTGTGACAACTTTGATGTTTCAAACTTATTCCTTCATGTGAAATATAATATTAACAATTCCTACATGCAGATGTAATACAGACATTTTTTGTGTGACAACTTTGATGTTTCAAACTTATTCCTTCATGTGAAATATAATATTAACAATTCCTACATGCAGATGTAATACAGACATTTTTTGTGTGACAACTTTGATGTTTCAAACTTATTCCTTCATGTGAAATATAATATTAACAATTCCTACATGCAGATGTAATACAGACATTTTTTGTGTGACAACTTTGATGTTTCAAACTTATTCCTTCATGGGAAATATAATATTAACAATTCCTACATGCAGATGTAATACAGACATTTTTTGTGTGACAACTTTGATGTTTCAAACTTATTCCTTCATGGGAAATATATTAACAATTCCTACATGCAGATGTAATACAGACATTTTTTGTGTGACAACTTTGATGTTTCAAACTTATTCCTTCATGTGAAATATAATATTAACAATTCCTACATGCAGATGTAATACAGACATTTTTTGTGTGACAACTTTGATGTTTCAAACTTATTCCTTCATGGGAAATATAATATTAACAATTCCTACATGCAGATGTAATACAGACATTTTTGGAAACATCATGACTCAGCAGGATAAACATTGTTTGTATGAAGTAAATGAATTTATCAAGCAACAAGTTCAGTTGAGTTTAATTCTAAAATAAGCCAGACTGTAATATACAGTGAACTTCCTTTGCAGAATCAAAATCCTTATTATTTGTGAGCACATGGCACATTTGCATCAATTTTAGGGAACATTATGTTTTGTATCTGTCTGCCTAGACAGAGCGAAATGTTACTATGTCCATATAGATGTCCATCCATATGTCCATCTGTCTGTTCATCCATATGTCCATCTGTCTGTCAATCCATACATCCATCTGTCCTCTATTTTGTTTCTGCACAATAACTTGTTTTCCATGATCTGCCATTACCCAACTTTGTAATTAGCTTGCATTTGCAGCAAATAAGAAGGTCTATTGATTTCTGGCTTAAAAGGTCAATGGTCAAGGTACAGTGACTGATAGAAGGACACCCTAACTTGACTTGTATATGAGAGACCTTTACAAATTTTGCAAATAGCTTCAGGGCTGATCAATTTTTTTTTCTTTAGGACAAGTAGTTTCTATAAATTCACTTGTCCCACATACATTTTCACTTGTCCCAAAATTTCAGTCTCTTGCCTCAATTCAATGAGATGTAAGCAATTTAATCTATAGAAATAAAAACAAAAGAATTAATGTGCAACATATTTATTTCTTCAAAAAGGCTTAATATTTTTTATTATTTTTTCATTGTCAAGGTATCTTATATACACAATTTCTTGCTTTGATACAGTAGCATCAGTATTTCCATCAGCAAGAATGGAGAGGAATTTACTGGAATTCAGACTTTCCCTAACTTCTTCTCTGAAGACTTGATCAATTGACAGAACAAAGTCTCTTGCCCAGTGTCTGTTCTTATAATTAGCAACAAGTTTAACACCATTCATTTCCTGAAGCTCAAACAGCATTTCCATACCAGAAAATTGTTTTCCATATTGGGCTGTATTAAAAAGAGCTCTCATCTTATTTATTTTTTCATTTCATTCTCATATAGTTTCAAAATGGCCATTTCTAGTGGAGTGTTTGCAGCTCTAACTTCAGGGATTTTCTGCACATGCTGGCTAGTGTCATGCATAGACTGTGCTACACAGGCTTTATGAGGTCTAAAAGTGTCATGAAACTTTCTTGATTAAATCCTGAATTTGTAAGTTCCATTGACAAATACACTGGTTGAATTTCCAACCAGTGCCAGTTTGGGATATTGTTTGCAATAACTGCAAAGCATCTTTCCTTCAGAGCCAGTGAATTCAAGCCATGGTTCATTATTAACAACCCAGTGTGGCTGAAAATGTCTTTGTTTCATAGTTTTGCCATATTTGACATGTTTTGCTGCCACAAGATCTGGCTGTGTCTCTGGAGAAATAGTTACCTCAGATTCAGTGGCAGCCTTATGTTTTATCTCCACTTTCATGTGAATTTTCCTTCTCTAAATCTTCCTTATGATCGAAATAGAAAAGATCACCTCATTTGACAACTACTTCTACTAAAGGGATCATAACTTACATTTTGTCGTTTAAATGCTAACACAGACTGTTCCTTAATTAGAATAATTGTTTCGCTTCAAATGCAGTATTGCACATTGAAGCTGATCCTCTGTATAATCAATAAAAAAAGTAAAGACTCATTACTGACATTTGCTTGTGCTTGTGGGTTTAACACCATTTTTCAGCACATGATAGGCTATACATGGCAGCCAGTATATCTGGTGGAGGAAGAACCCTAGGAAACTTTCTCATATGCCCACATTGGCCGAGCCCGAGACTCAAACCCACACAGACAGATGTGAGATGTCAGTGATCTGTAAAGGCAAGCGCCTTGAACCACCTGGTTCCCCCATTACTAACATTTAATCAGTTCATAAAGAAAATGGACACTACATCTTTTAGTACATGAGTATTCGACCAATGAAAGGGAGTTTTACATAAAAGCAGTATAATAGTACTATTTATGACATGGCAGACTATTTATGGTACTCTTCTAGCTTCTTAGCCTTCATTCTTGGGGTAACATAAATAAACCCAACCGATAAAAACTCAAATCTCAACTATCTTTTTACAGGATCTACCTGAGCATTTTGAAGACAATATGGGAACATGGATGACTCATTTCCTGACATTACTAAATGTGGATAATAAACTGCTGCGAACAGAGGTATATAATAGGGAATTGTGTATTCATGCTAAAATATTTCATATCACTTTTATGTACATCTCTTTCAAAAGAGATTGTAGATTGGACAGCTATAGATGATGACCCAACTAACTTGAAAGTGTCAAATTAAATTGTGCTTCTCATGCACTTTTTAAAATATTTTTTATTGCTATTATGCCCTCATGGCTAAATACCAGCACATAAAAACCTGAGATTTTTCCATAATTGACTCGTGCAAAAGCTTACTTGCATGATTAGTGTTTATATTTGTATATAACAAAAACCAAGATCTCTCCTGAACTACACGAAGAATATATAAAGGGTCTTATACGAGTGCTTATTAAATATGAAATTCATGCACTGAGTTAAATAATGTCTTTTTCGAGCTTTGGCTGATATTAAATGAGTTCGTAAATTTCATTTTAAAAGAACACGAGTCTAATGTAATATTTATCACATGATGAAAAAGACCAATTTTTGTTTGATCTGAGTTAACATGGTGTGATGTAAGAGTCACTTTTCCAGCAGCAAAAACAGTGGCAGCAACAACAGTGTTAAAGTTTTGTGTTCAATATTTTGCATGTCATATATGGTAGTAATACATGAATATGAATGCACAGTTGCAGGTTAGACATTCGGTTCTTTCAGGTATGTTACCCAATCATAATACATTAGGAGTTCATCCACTATCTAGGCAATCCAGCCCTGTCCAGGCTAAATAAGACATTCACCACATTATTTGGCTTGTTAATGCAACTGGACATGACAATTTTCAGCTAATTAGCTGATGTTATCTTTTTTTGGAAAAGAAACACCTGCAATTTGCTTGATAATAGTTTCAAAAAGAGAATTTGGGCTATTGTTTCATGGTGTTTAGCTTTTTCTCAAATCACCTGATTTCATGTCTGTGCAACAGAAGTGCTAATAGGTCATCTGCTTGCCAAAGCAGAAGTCAGACTAGAGTGGTCTACCCTTGGATAGAGGGATTGGTGCCATATCCTGACAATCACCAGTTATTGTTGCTACTCATGCCTGGTCAGCACACTCTTTACAAGGCCTTGCAAATTAGGATCCATTTTTGTTACATTTTATCAGTTGAGCAATTCCTTAGAATTTTCTCACCTGAGGGAAGCATACTGCTTCTATTCTTCTGTCAAACCCTCGCTCTGACTTCATTGTAGTTAAATATTTTGCACTAAAGTTGTTACCAGTGCCATAATTATTACCTGCCTGATGGCCTATAGAACCCAAGTTCAACTCCAAACTCAACCGTTTGTCAGTTATGTCAGTAAATGTAAAGTAAATAACCATTTATTCCGTATAAGATTATTTCTGCCCTTTTCTTTGGCATTTATCTTAATTCATAGTGTCCACTTAGCAGTAAGTTCAGCATGATGCTTGATTGATTTCACCTGTATATATTGTGGTCTTGGTTTGCCTAATTACAGATATTAACAAGAATGGGCAGGATTAAGTGTGTGGGGTTCAAGTGTTTAAATTTGCTGTGATAATCACCCCTATTGTATTAGTTGTGCACGGTGCAATTAAAAAATACATGCGACATGTGCTTACAGTGGTCCAAGGGAAAAGGGCAACCATCACAGCCAAGCGATTGACCCAGGTGAATGTGAGAGTCATGAAGCATACACATAAGTATGTGGATTCTATCAATATTGCCCACACAACTACACCTTTGCCTTCACAGCTACAGCTAGAACGTATCATGGCACAATCTTTTGGCCCAATACCAAAATTGTATTGTGATCCAACCAGGTGGGTCATGGACATTCTATCATCACAGGTAGACCCCAGTAATGACTTAAGTGATCTTTTCTGGGATAGCCAGTACTAGACTTGGCACCAGACACCATTAGGCCACAGACCATATCTGCTCCAGCTCTGGAATAGTCTCAGACTATGCCTTTGACTACCTGGACTGGTATACCCAGTGCACATCACAACAACCAGAGCATTCCATCATGGCACAGACTTCCAGGCCAGTATCGACATCTTATGACGGCCAACTGGAACTAGTCCTGGACATTCCCAGACCTGCCATCCCTTATGATTTTGGCAATATGTTTTACTGAAATGACCCTTAAATTATGAACTTGTGGAATAATAGCAAAATTTATGAAAATATGTTTGTTGGTCAAATCTGGATATTGGCTTGTCTGGGTTTGATCCAGGTCCGGGTTTCATATTAGATTCAGTGGAGTTGGTCAGGGAACCAGACTAACTTTACATGAGTATCTCAGATGCTTTAATCTGCCCATGTTTTCAATGCAAAACATCTGCATGATCAAGCTCTTGCTTATAGCATTTTCTCAAAAATGCCTTCACTGCATCAGCTCACTTTTGAACTTTTTGAATGTATGTTTTCCAAGTTGACAATATTAGTACATAATATTTTGTTACACCTTACAGAAAATTGATCAAACTTACTGATAGATATAGACTGCCTTACTGAGAAGTTCTTGTTAGGGTTATAAGGTCTGTATTCCATTACTTCATATGGATGCCAGTACTGGCTATGGTGTTCATTCCTTCGATACCTGGTACTGAACTTGTGCACCAGAAGTTAGCCAGCCTTAGACCATGACACTAGCTTTAGCACATCCTTGACCTAAGTCATTTGTCGCCAGGACTGGGTATGGTGATATGTCTTCTCAGTTTCAGTCCCAAAAGACAGACATCATCTAGCACCCAGTCATGCTAGATCCAGCCATGTCTATGTCATAACTGGCACCAGATTTGGTAGACCATTCTCCCAGACTATCCAGTACCGGACCTATGGATCTATCATGGAGCTGCACTGGACAGGTCCATTATTAGTACCTGCCTTAGACCTTGGACAACACTTGAGTGAATGTCTGGAGATCACCAAGACCGAGCATGGACAGACTCCCAGCTTTATTTACCATCCATGGTAACTTGCTTTACCTGCTTAGTTGGCACTATCTTTGCAGGATGTTCCTTGCTACCCCACTCTTACAAGTTCAAGCACCTAGCACCACCTTCCTTCATTGATCTGATGTTAACAGAGAAGACCCTGCCTTCTGTTCATTGATCTCTTACAGAATTCCTGTATTTTTTTTTCTTAAATAAAAGACCAGCTTTCTTCAAAACAGATTCTGATCAAGTTGCTGACATCTTGCATTGCTTTGAAAGGCAATTTCACAACCCAAGCATCAACGAGCCTTTTTTTAGCAATGACTCCTACCAAATTTTAACCTGGCTTTTTACAAGGCACACACACTGGTCTTTTACACTCAAGTCCCAACAGCTGACAAAGACAGTGTGGGCCTTGGAATATAGAAACTTCCCATTTGTGCATAGACCAGGAACACTTTTTTTTATAAAAAAAATGCAGTAACCAGTGTGCAACATCAAAGTGATTTGCTACATGCTCAGCTTGGTTCAGCAATCTGGACATAGCCTAGATCACTTGATCGAAAACCCTGCATGCAAATTTTCTATCCAAATCCAGAGTCACTTTCCCCGAACCCCTCTGGTTTCCAAGTCTTACAGACTGTGAGGGAATATAAGTGTTTACAAATATTGATTGCTCCCTTCAAGTGGGAAAAATCACGGCTCAACAACCTCTTGAACCTAGAAGTGGAAATTCCGGGGAAGATCCTGCCTTCACCATGCCTGCTGAAACAACCATGGATGCAGGTTTCCATTCGAACCTAGAGATGTTTTTCCTGTACGCCTGGCTCATATCAAACAAGCCCTCAGAAAGAAACGGTTCTCCAAACAAGTGATTGACAGAATTACTTGCGGAAGAAAATACCCACCACTTTAAAAGCTTACATGGAGTTACAGAATGTTTTCTTCCATTGGTAAGGGCAGAAACACATGTCTCCCTTAAAAAACTTGGTACAACAAATAGCTAACTTCCTATGGTTCTTTGACAAGAATAAGTTTAATAGCTCCAATAACAATCAAAGGCTTCTGTTCCACAATCATGAAGTTGAGAAGGGATATAGCATTTTGCCCGTTTGTTCATGTTTTCATTTGTACATATGTGTGTGTGTGTTTGTTCATGGTGACAAAATGTAATAAGAGGTACATCATGATTCTTGCCTTGTCTATATGAAATGTACACCATGTAACGTTTGCAAGTTTTGGTCAGAGGGGTCGTGGTCTTTTGTTCTCAGAAAGAATGTCAAGACAAAATAGAGGAAAACGAAAATGAAGCATTGTACAATTTTTCAGGAGAGTGACATGTTCAGTTTTAATCCAAAATTGTCTTCCCTCATCAACATAGTGAGGGATGCTTTCCTGGCCCCCTGCCAAGGATGCCAGAAAAGGGCCATCATCTACAGCTAAAGATGGATAATGCAGTGTGTCCGTATGCATCTGACTGACACCAGACAAATCTCTTCATGGAGTTGATAATGTGGAGATTGATTCAGGATGCGAGAGTGCAGTTACTTTTGTCAGGGGAATTGTTGCCCACCCTCCTTTCCTTCGTCATGTTTGTCAAATAATGCTTTTGTTTTGCCGAAAGAGTGTCTTCCTCGTGTTTGGCAAACCTCAAAAGTCATTTGGAGCTTATGGGAGAGTGTCCTCCATTAGTTAGGTAGCCCAGTGGGTGTTATTCTTCTCTTCCCAGCATGGCCATATGGGCCTGTAAGGCAGGATGCATGGGGTTTGATTCTGATTTGGCAGATGTGTGTTTCCAGCCATTGTTGCCACACATTGCCATACCGGCTGTTAACCATCATTCCATGCCTTCTTTCCAGCCTGGCAATAGGAAATCAATTTTCTCAATGGAACATGCTGCATACTGGCTGTCCATTTTGATGTATGTGGAACCTTACGGGGATCAGGATAACTGATCTGTTCATTTTGCCGGGCTTCCAGCCACCACTGAGCCTTCTTTCCGGCCTGCCATTCTTCAGGCCTTATGTACTGCTTTCCTTCCTGTCTTCTGACCAGGTATCAGTTGCCTGACCTCAAGTACAGATGGTGGGCCTGGTATTATTAGCTTACCTGATAGGGAAATACTATCATACTTTTAATAACAATGCTATTATTACTTCCATGCCACTTGGTATGTTAGATATGGAAGCGTTGCCAGACGAGGACAACCCACTAGTGATAATGGGGGAAAATCCTGATCTAATGATTCATGCCAATACCACCATAGAAATGATGGAATTTAGTTCTAAGGATGCTGTGGAAGCAATATATTGAATCTTAGCTCCATCAGAGTGCCCACCTCTGTCCACAAGCCACAACTACAAAGTCGGGGCTTCGGTAGATTTAGAGTATGAAGAAGAAAGTCTAGCATTTTCATCGTCTTCCACAGTCGGCAAAATTGTCGAGATTTCCTGCCATCTATCAGACATAATCTGTGACCCGGAAATTTCGTCCCCAACAGTCTCTGCAACAAAGGAGATATGTAAGGAGTCGGAGGGATACACAACAGCAACCCTCTCAACAACATGGCATTTACAAAAATAGTCAACTGCATCATCTCCTTGTTCAGGACCTATTTATCGACTTCAGCTTACCTGGATGACATTCTTCAGAAACACATGGTGAATACTGTTTTGCATCAGGAAATGAACATCCTTATCTCACTTTTAACCTACCTGGACTCTCAAGTGAATTGAGCAAAAGTCTGATCTTATCTGAATTTCTGACCCATCTCAATCTCATTTGTCTCCTTCAAACATGAATTGCACAATTATAGCTCACAAGGTCAATTTCAAACAAGAAGTCAGATTCTGTGATGGAGTTTCTGCAGCTCCTCAGTTTACTTAACACAGTTGCGGATTTGATTCTTCTAAGCTGCCTCTATATGCACCTCTGCAGATGGCACTGCTCGCTCAGTGGCACCCATTTTCTGGTTGTGTAGATCAGCACATCTCAACCAAGTTAAAACAGTTTCTGCATCAGTGGCAAGACAAGCAATGGCTCACAGCAGGAATTTTGCTGGAAAGCCCGAACCAGACAACACAGTTTCTACAAATGCCAGTTTGTCCGGCTGGGGTCTCACCTGTTGCCTCACTTCACTTTGGTAAGCAGCAACTGTAGTCCACAGGAGAAAGCTCTTCGTATAAACCATTTGGAAATGAAGGCTATAATGAACACCTTTCAGGAGAATCTTTGTGGGAAAGTGATTATCGTAATGTCTGACAAATCTAAAGTGGTCACTAACCCCTTCAAATAGGGATGGAGGGTGGACAAATCACCTGACTTGTGCATTCTGTCTGAGAGTTTCAGTGCTGGTGTTCCTGGCACAAGATAATGGTCCAGATCAGACACATCCTGGGCAGACTGAATATGTTGGTAGATTTTCTGTTAAGAAGGGGTCAAACTTTGTACACAGAGTAGTCTCTTCACCCATCAATCTTTCTGCAGATTTGCATGCTTTGGGGTCATCTGATGATAAATCTCTTTGTGATGAGGAGAAAGCACAAACTGCCCACCTTAATCTCTCCAGTCCTGGACCCAGAAGGTTGGGCTGTGGACACTCTGGCAGTCAGTTGGAATGGAATTTGAGGCTATGCCAACCCTCCAACTGTTCTGATTCTAAGAGTCATTCTGAAAATCAGGGACCAGAATTGCAAAATCATTCAACTAGCCTCACTCAGATGGGACAAGTCATGGGTGAACTATCTGGAAATTGCAATCGGCTAAAACACGGTATTGGTGCTGAGAGTAGTCTCACTCACTTAAAAAATTGAAATGTTTGATAGAACATTTCAATGAAGCTCATTATATACCCTAGGGTGTCCCCTAGTCAGATCAAGTTAGATTTAGCTTGAACATGCATGCGATTTTGTTTAACCATTATTTCAATTCATTGGTATAACAACAGTTACAGACACTACACTTGGTGTATAACATGCAAGAAAAACAGCATGAAAACTTTAAAACTTTATTTTTTTTCACAGTAACATCAGTAACAGGATATCAACATTTAAAGTAAACAACATAACTGGAAGTGGTAAACAACTTAATAACAAAATCAAAACATCTATGACAAAGGTATCACTAAGAAAAAAAACCTAACCATGAAACTTTTGCATAACAAACATAAAAGACATAGAATAATCTTATTTAGGCATTTATCTAACACCAAGAAGAATATTTAAACAAACAAAATCATTAATACTGGCCAAAAGTATTGCAAACTTCCATAAGAGTCAGAAGTACATTGTCCATAAAATTGGTTACAGACACTACAAAACTATAGCATTTCAATACAGCTGCAGAACCATACATATATCCATAAAATTCACTTCAAAAATAATTCAACATGAACACATTGACTAGAATTATTCATTAAATGAATGTTGATTAGTTAATAAAATGATAAAACCACATTGTAACAGGTATATGTCCAATACTTGTGTTAAAATTATGAACTGGTAAATAGCACTTGAAAGTTTAATACTAAATAGTGTTTGTAAGAGTAAAATATTGAAGTATAATGAATGTTCAATAAATCATAGTCACTAAAGTATTGTTCAACCCAAGGTGCTGACTCAAACACAGACCCATATGTGATTGATCTTAAGGTTACAGACACTACACATTAAACCTTGACTTTATATTGTCATTTCAAATAGAAGTGCTTATGATTTTTTTCCAGATTTGACTTGAGCTTAGACAATTCAGCTGCATTAAACTTGAAATGACCCCTTTCATTGACTATTTGTGGAGCTTTTACCCTGTACAAGATAGCATCTAGAGCCTCTTGTGAATAATCATCTTTTTCAGGCCAAACATACATGTTGCCAGACTTTCTCATGTATTTAAGTCTAACTTCGTTATGAAGAATGTCTATTACTTCTGCTAAGTATACATCTAGAGGTCCCTTCTTTGGCTTAAGTCCTACAGCAACAAATTCTCCAGGGTGGTATTTCTCTATTGGTTTCTCTGTGTTGGTTGGTGCTTTTTTGTCAACTTTGATCTTCTTTGTCACAATGTTTTGTCTTTCTGTTGACTTCCGTTTCTTATTCGGCTTTTCGCTTGTTGCTGAGTTATGATCTTTCTGGTTACTTCCTTGTTTTCTTTTCTTGTCATTATTTTCTATTGTTGATGGATTCTTGTCTTTAAGTTGTTTTCCTTTCTGACTTAAATTATCTTTATTGAGTACTAACTTTCTCATTTCCCAGGCATTAACATTTTCGCTGAAGTTGCATCTCCCGTCAACCTTCATGCATTGCTCACAATAACAGCTCAGATTTCTTATGCTCAGTTCATAATCATTGCTTCCTGACTTTACAGCATGTAATTTTCTTGTACCTTGCAGTGTTTGCACATCAGTTTCTTCTCTATTTCTCTCAACATCTTTAACAAGGATGAACTCCCTTCTCGAAACTGTTTTAGCTTCATTATCTGTATTTTCCATTTTCAGTTTCTCTGTACAGAAATGATATACATCTTCTGCACAACCTATCACCTTTCTATTGCTGATTACAGCTCTGTAGCAAGCATTCTTGACTGTCGCACCGAGACCATCGCAAACACTCTTTCCATGTGATGTTTCGAAATAATTTCGTGTTACAGATGACTTTTTCCTCAGACTTATGTCAGCAAAGGCTTTCTTCCCCTTATACTGGGCAGCACAGCCATCTGTCCACTCATGGATCTCCTCTACTTTCACACCTTTCTTCTTCAGAATTTCTATAGCTTTGTTCTCAAAAGTGATAGCTAAGTCTGCATCATGTTTGGTTTCTTCACTGATGCCAATAATGGCATGCTTTATCTTGAATTCTTTTTCTCCCTGTTTTTCTGTATAGTAACACATGATTGGATGTATTGTAACTTGGTTCCTGTCGAAGAATCCAGATTGTACTTCACTTTGAAAAACACACCCATAGTTCTCACTAAAGTCCATGACCATAGCAATAGAACCCTCACCAATTCTATCAACACAAATTCCCATCTGTTGCTGTTGCCATTTGGCCCTGAAAACGTGCTCTGGATACTCTTGCATGTCAGTTTCTAAGCATGTAATTAATGTTTTTATGTCTGTTTCTTTAGGCACACAGGAGACGCAACGCTTTACTTTATCATCTTTTGCTATTTCTATACTTTCCCATTGATGCCATGATATCTGCCTGTCACTATACTTTTCAACAAATGGTTTAAGGTAACTCTGCAAACATTTCACACCGCATTGTTTGCATTCTCTTCTTAAACATTTAATAGCTGGATTGGTGTCGTATTTACAAAAAGTAGCATCACTTAAGCTTTTCTTATCTACTGAAATTTCATCCAAATCTCCTTTTTCTTTCACTGCTTTTTTTACATTTGTTAGTGCCTCACTTTTTAGGGCCACGTTACAGCACTTTTGGCATAAGCATGATCTTCTGCTTGTTTCAGACACCTTTTTAACATTCACTGGTTTCAATTTAGAAAATGAAGTTAATCCTATTTTGTGACTATGGTTCCTTAACTTGTAGTCTTTGTAGGCTTCTTCTAATGTCATAGTCATCACATGTTTTTGAAGTATTTCTTTTTGACCACCTTTTCTTACTTTCACAGTTTCACGTTTATTAGGCACTTCCCTACTGATTTCTGGACTTAGAAAAAAATCTTTCACAGATTTCTTTAATGGAGAGTTAAGTGCATCCCTTCTTCTTTTTCTTTGTTTCGTCTCCCACCATGTAGAACTAGGTTTTTGCCCTTTCACTGATACTTTGAAATACTTTTTTAGTCTGTGTCTTTTATATTTCTTCAGTAATGCGTCACAAATGATGTTGTATGCATGTTTCTTTGCACCCCCTTTCCTTGTTTTCACTTCTGAAATGCTCTCTGACACAGATTGTATAACAGTATCTGTCAATTCAAGTTTTTTTCTGCAATCCGGTGTCATTATCATTATATTCCTATTTAGAAACTTTGATGTTGATGGAGATTCAATTAATTTACTTATGATGACTGCTTTTCTCTTTGGGGTATTTGGTAATACTTCCTTTACCTTTTTTAATTGTCTGTACAGAGTTGCTTTAGGTAACACTTTATTCATTGGTGAATCTCTGGCTGACCCAGTATTTCCTATTTCACAATCAGTCTGAATACACTCTTGCTGTATACTTTCATTCAGTTTGATACGCATTCTCCATGCTTGGGTTCTTTTCACAGCTTCTTTCTTCTTTCTACTTAATTCAGCAGTTTTCGGACTTCTTAAATCAACACTCTTATTAACCGATATTGCCAGGGCTGCTTTTTCTTTCTTTTTCTGGCGATACCTTTTCATTTCTTCACATTTTTTCCTTCTTAATTCTTGTTGAAGATTTGAATCGGAAAGTGATTGCTGTTTTTTTAGTAGTCTTGCATCTTTTCTTCTTTCTCTATCAACCCTTTTTAGCTCCTCATGTTTCGCCTTATTTTCCCTCTGTTTTTTTCTCCAGGCTTGTACCTTTAGCCTCGTCTTCTCCCTTCTAGCTTTAATCTTCTGTTCATCTTCTTCTGGCTTATCTTTGCTTCCTAAAAGCAAACAACTTCATTCTCATTTTTGTTCCTCTATGTATACGGATGAAATTTAGACTTTACAAAACATACTTGTAATGAGTACGCAATATGCTTTCATACATAAGCAAACTGGAATAACCTGTAGATTCTTAAAGAAAAGTATCTGATTGAAAAAGAAATAGCATAAAACCTGATGATTATTCAATGTTCTAGCATTTACAATGATTGCACACTTTCCTTAATAATGTAAACAACAGTCGGGTCAATTCACATGTCTAGTAGTGTCTGTAACCATTTGACAATATCAGCAATGTATCCAATACTAAGTCTGAGCTCATTGAATTCTCATAATATTTCTGTTTGAATTTACTAGTCTAATGATATGGAATGCAAAAATACTCAGTTTCAATTGCATATTGTAAGAAATCACTGAAAATGTTGCCTGTTATCAGAAATCTAGATGAAAGAAACTATAAATATACCAAAATATTACAAATTGCAGACAGACAATATGTCAAAATTTAGCCTTACACATCAATACTGTAATAGGAAACATAATTTGGCTTCATTTTTTAAAAAAAAAACAGGGATAAAGTCATAGACAGTATAAAAAGGGGATATTGGTTACAGACACTACAATTTAAGAGTGTGGTTTACCATTCAATACAAACTTACCAGAGTTGTTCCCAGAGGTTTGCTTTTGTCGTCTTCCCATGTCTTAGGGATGTACCATGGTAAAGAACAGAAAAAGTAATTAGGCAGCTTCTTCTAGGATAAGAAATTCAGGTTACATTGTCTTGTAGTAAATTACTCAAACAGACAGTGCTGCAAGAATGATGCAATATTCAATCAAGAGAGTTATTGCATCACTTTTTTGCTCTTGGCTGCAGAGGTAAATAGATGATGCAACATTACATCACATAAGATGGAACTTTCTATTGAGAAAAACAATGTTTTAATGACAAGTAGAACAATACTTTTATCTTTCATTTTTATACCTGTTTGTGTAGTGTCTGTAACTTTTTTTATTGAGTTGCTGTTTTTTAATGGTACAATACAGCACCACCAATTTTGGCCAACTTGGACATCACATGGATACACATGAGCCTTTGTAGGATTTATACTTTTCCATAATGAAACAACAAAATTATTGCCATATAAACTTGTAAAGGTTACAGACACTACAAAATTTAGAACTGGAAAGTTTGACAAAGAACAAGCTCTCAATCGAATATCTTGGCTAGCCATGTGATTTAAATGGTTTTACTACTTATTATAATATAAAGTCGAGTTCTAGATGTCAATAAAAGTTATAATGAATGTTATTTTGTACAAAATGTTGGCATATAACAACAGATTAGTGTTTGAATTTCAGTGTTGAAACAAAACTTCTACTGACGGTATTTTGCTTATAAAATCCATAATATTTTACCGATTTCTTTAATTCAAGAAGCAATATTTGCAGGATAGAATTCCGCATAAAACCAGACCAATAAATGCATAATTTCAGTATGATATTTAGAGAATTCTCTATTTTATATTCAAGCTTTTTTCGAGTGAGACTACATAACGCTCAAAAATGGCCATTTTTAGAGCTTGTTTCCATGCATATCTCAACAATGGGTTACACTAACCTCTTGAAATTTTCAGGAAAGTAAGAGAGGTATATGCCAGGCTTACCAATCTTTAAAATTGGTTCATATCTTGTTTAATTTTTCTATTTCATGCATATAACATGAAAATTCCTTTATCAGCACCAATACCGTGTTTTAGCCGAATAGACTTTCTGTCCAAATTCAATCAGCTCAAACAATCACACTTGGAGTTGTTTCATCTTTGTCCATTCAGGCATTTTTTTCACACCTGGCTCTTGTCATGAAAGCCTTGTGTAGAAAAGAGTTTCAATCTTCAATTGTGGAGAGAATCTCACAAACAAGAAGGCCCTCCACTTTGAAAGTCTATGACAGGAAGTGACAGGTATTCAGGGACTGGTGCAAAGAAACAACATTGTCCCCTTGAATGCCTCGATTGCTCAGGTGGCTGGCTTTTCGAGGAGAAAAAAAGTTAGCTCCTGTTACTATCAGGTAGGGGTGAAATGATACACCTCTGCCACTTATCGATATGATTCTCGATCAACAGCCTATCATACGATACATTATTGATACACATATGAACTTGATGGTCTTTTCATCTTTAGAAGGTCTGTCAGTGGTAGGGTGGTGCCATTTTTTATGCGTTGACATATTGGGTGTATTTCCAGTATGCAGATTACAAACAAACATAGACTTATCATCTGTTCTTATGCCATTCTCATCCTTGACAAGAGAAAAAAATAAAAAATAATAATGATAATAATACTTCCAATGAGACTACCTGTTGGCTGTTAATGATTTTTATTCAACCTTTAAGGCCACTTCAGGCTGCTCCATTCGATCAGATGCATGACTCGTCCGGGTCACCACGCCCTTTGTTTTGCATTGAATGAATGTTTTTAAAACATCTTATTACCAATTTCATGTCTTCACTTAAATTTTGAAGGCATTATGGTATTATTTTCAAATCGGAAGAAACAGTGCAATTTCCTTGCGCAAGGAAAATCTTATCTAGAACAAGCCTGAGTGTGGGAGCGGAGATGACTAACAACCAAATCCTGCACATTGTACTTCCTGCAGATGCAAAACAACTGGCACGGCCACAGGCACTTGTATCTGTCAGTGAAAAAGGAAATTATTGACAACACCCACTCCCCTTCTACAAATTGACAAGGTGGCTATAACTCGTGCGGTTTGGAATATGCCTCTTTGCCGATTCTGTGCTAATTTTCTTTTTTTATCCCTTTGGATGTTCGGTCATTGATTACATATATCAACGTAAAAGGAGACGTTCCAAACTTATTCCCCATGTACGATTTAAGTACTTTACAGATCATTTAATAGACACTTGTGTGTGAAGTTTCTATGTTGCTTTGTATCTATTTGGATAGAGTTTGGATGCCAATATTTCCGATATGTCATGCAGTGAACACGCTACAGTTAGTTATGATTGGTGGTTATTGTTTTACCCTGGACTTGAACAAGCAATAACTACTCATTGGAATTGAATGTAATATATTTCAGTGTGTGACACACCGGAAGTGTAGCCTTCAATTCGATCGAAGTAGACAAGATGTGATGCAACAGATAAATTTTGCGTAAAGTGGTTATTATATGATCAGTAAAGTACTTAAATCACACATGGGGAACAAATCTGCAATGTCTTTTTTCCGTTGATGTATGTTATCAATGGCTGAAGATGCAGACGGGATAAACTAATTAGTATGGAATTGGGGCAGGTGAAGAGGGCAGATTTCGAACCACGTGAGTTAATCACCTTGTGTTAATTTGCAGAAGGCGAGTGGGTGTTGTCAATAGTTTTTATTTTTTACTGACAGAAAAGGCAAATGACTAATAATTATTCACGACTGCTGAAGATTAAAGTAACTTGTATAGAGTAAGTATTGTTTTGTATTGATTCTTCCCCTCTTGTATTGATATGGGTATCGATAAAGAAAAATTATCGATATATCGATTAATCGTTTCACCCCTACTATCGGGAAATATTTTCTGACACAATCAGACATCATAATGGAGCAAACATGGGTCGTGACAAGGATCTGTCAGACTTGCTGGCCAACTTTGACCTAACTTGACCTAAATCACTCACCGTTTCCAAAATGGAATCTTTCATGGGTTTTGACTTGGCCAACTCAGAGAAGTTTGAACCCTTAGCCAGAGCCTCTTTGAAGCTGCTATCTTACAAGATATGATTTCTGATAGTGCTAGCCTTGGCATGCAACGGTAGTGAATTGCAGAGTTGCATGCCCATTCGATTGACTTGAACTATCTCCAGTTTAGATCAGATGGTTCTGTGGTGTTAATGACTCAACTGGGTTTTAACTAGGAACCCATTTTCATCTGTGGGCAATTGAAAGGTGGTCTTCTAAGCCCTCTTCTCTATTGACACATCGAGAGAATCAGCTAATCATGCTTTCAAAGTTTATTTGAAATGCATGGATAAGAGCAGTGAGTCCTGAAAACATCGTTTTCTTCCCATTAAGGCAGGAAAAGAGGTTATAACCCCTCAAGCCCAGGCCTCGTAGCTGAAGTGGGTACTACACTTGGTGTATTTAGAATTATCTCAGGACCAGACCTCATGAGAGTTTCTGTGTATGAGATTATACCAACCCTGGCAAGTCATACAATGTAATGTTTCAATCCGAAAGATAACAGAAGCCATTGTCTGGCTTGCACAGTCAACTTTCTCAACTTTTTTTATTCCTGAGATATGTCATCACAGAGACATGAATTGAGTCTATTAGGTCCAGTGACTGTGGCCCAGATGGCCACCAGACCCATTTAAGGTCAGCACAACGTCCTGAAGGTCATGGGTTTAGTGCTTCACTGGATTTTCCCAATGTTTTATTGTTTTTTTGCTCAGTAAGAAGTTGAGCCACCTGGGGAGGTGGTAGTGGTGAAGAGGAGGTAATGGTTAAGTTTCTTCCCAATGTCTATATGGTATATAGAAATGAAAGAGAATATTATCCTCTTTCTGGAATTACTGGATTTGAGCGGTAGTGAAGCTTATATTCGTAAAATTATTGTGATCGGGTAAGTATTCACAGAGAAACATAATTTACTAACAAATTTGCTTTTTCAGCCTTTCATTATTATTATACTTTCAATCTCTTCAGCTGTTTTTCACCAAGAGTCATAAAACTTGGCATGAAGATGCATCTCTAGGAGGATAAATCAACCATTCTAAATGCTAGATCACTTTGACCCAGTTTTTGTGCTTGAGTGGCTTGTGTATTTTCAGCTATCTGTTCAATTCACCATCAAATTCTTGGATACTATATCACCTACAACCATGAAAATTGGTATGCATCTCAAAAATAGTAACTCGAACATACCAAAAGCAGGTCACTTTGACCTAATTTTCAGGCTTTAATAACTTTTGTATTTTCATTTATTCATCCTTTACATTCTCATCACCTTGGATAATTCATCTATACTCATGAAAATTTATATGTGGATGCATCTCAAGGAGTTTAACTCATCCATACCAAAAACAGATTATTATGCTCAAGTGACTTCTGTATTTTCCTCTATACATGTCTATATTGTCAGTTACATGAAATGTGCCTCTTTTGGAATTGCGAGATTTGTTTCTGAGGAAACACCTTGTTTATATATTAATTGATGTACAAGGAAGGATGAAAATATTTGCAAGAGTTTTTTTATGTTATTGCATTTTCAAATTGTGATTTTTGTGGTAGTCATTATTATTATTATTATTATTATTATTATTATTATTATTATTATTATTATTATTATTTGACAGGATGAAGAAGAAGCTGGGTTGCTGGAGCAGGTCAAATCTCAGATCAGTGATAACGTAACTCTGTATGCACAGAAATATGATGAGGAGTTTTCACCTCATCTGCCAGTCTTTGTCACTGCTATTTGGAATCTCTTGGTTACCACTGGCCAGGAAGTCAAATATGATATGGTGAGTGACATATATTTAGGATTGTCTGATCTTATCCTATTAGACTAATACATATCCTATAAAAATGCTAAGCTACTCAAACTGATCAGTTAAAGTCTTCATAAGCATACTAGTGGTTCATAAGGTGAGCTTATCCTGGTGTCCATTATGTGAAGTTTTCCATTATGTGAAGTTTTCCATTATGTGAAGTTTTCCATTATGTGAAGTTTTCCATTATGTGAAGTAACTGGTACAATCACATTCCATTATGTGAAGTAACTTGGTACAATCACATTCCATTATGTGAAGTAACTGGTACAATCACATTCCATTATGTGAAGTAACTGGTACAATCACATTCCATTATGTGAAGTAACTGGTACAATCACATTCCATTATGTGAAGTAACTGGTACAATCACATTCCATTATGTGAAGTAACTGGTACAATCACATTCCATTATGTGAAGTAACTGGTACAATCACATTCCATTATGTGAAGTAATTGGTACAATCACATTCCATTATGTGAAGTAACTGGTACAATCACATTCCATTATGTGAAGTAACTGGTACAATCACATTCCATTAGGTGAAGTAACTGGTACAATCACATTCCATTATGTGAAGTAACTGGTACAATCACATTCCATTATGTGAAGTAACTGGTACAATCACATTCCATTATGTGAAGTAACTGGTACAATCACATTCCATTAACTCAATTCTATTTATATATCTTAGTCTATACTGACTTCTTTAACTTGCTATTTGCAAGTTCATATGCAGAAATTATACTAAGGGATGAAGTTTATAATCTGTATAGGCCACAGTAATCTGTATATGCATTTATTATTTCAGATATCCTCGTTTGAATGTGCTTAGTTTAATGTTTACATGTAGCAGTGTTGCAGCCAGGACACACCGTTGCAGGATTGTGCAAAATAGACATCAACCCCCCCCCCCCCCCCCCAAAAAAAAAAATTGTAATGTGTCAAAAGTGGCACAAAAAACACTAGAGATAGGTAGGCATATTTTTTTACTTTTACTCTGATGCAGATACACCAACAAATAATAAAAGTCAGAATCGCTCATTGATTGTTTTTATGAAAATTAACAAAATCCATCAAGCGATCTTTTCTGAATACACTGATCACTGTGATCAGACTATCTATTTTCCTCCAATCTCCTAAACCCATATATGGCAAAACTCGGGATTGTCCGGGAATAATCATGTACTTTGTATATTCCATAATATTTGTTGGTTGAGAGGTTAAGGTCAATCTCGGCATGCTACCGAATTGTAATTGTCTTGATGAAACAAGTACAAAACAAATTCAAGTAACGTATTTAAGTAACTTCCACACCTGTTTTATGAACATTTTAGACTACAAGAAAAATGTGTAGTCTCTGTGATTTTTGTAAGCATGTGGTTTAAATCACATGATGTAATGCTATTTATCATCTGTAAAGATGGCAAAGTTTCGCTAAGAGGTAGATATGGAACGATGGATAACTGAATTTATCCCAGTATCATGGTCATATCATGAAGGTGATAAAAATGACTGTAGATACTATGACTCAAGTGAACAATCTGGTAAAATTCACAAAAGCTGAGATCAATCAAACAGAAAGTGAAACTTCTGATGAAGAATTGGATTCTGAACTGATGGAACCAAAGAAGAAAAACAATTTCACACCCTGTGGAAATCGCTTGAAAGCTGAAACTTTGCAAAGACTGATGGCTACAATGTTGGAGGGGTATACAATTATACATTTTGACTTCTCCACTGTTACAATATGGCTGGAGTTATCAAAGAGGAGAATTCTAAAGTAAAGAAGGTTATTTATTTGGTTTTTCATGCAAATAATATAAAATAGGCTATGAAAATGATATTTCATTTTATTATGAGGTTGGCCCATTATGATCACACCATTGGCCCACTTTTTCAAATGAAGGTGCCAGTTTGCCACTTTTTTTTCAAACCTGGCTGAAACACTAATGTAGCACTTAATACAGTTTTCTATGGTCTTATTTTAAGTTAACCAGTCTGTCAACTATACTATTGAACCAGTCCACAGTTGCAACATTTTAGCTTTTCTCATTTATAGCAATTATTTGCTACAAGTCTTATGTTTCATTGTGTGCCATGTATATTAACTCCCTATTGGGATATTCCTTGTTCAATTTTTGAATGTGATTATTGAAATTTGCTCACTTGTATGTTTGCTTGTGGCACTTAGTTGATGTTGTTTATCCAGTACAGGGCAGGAATAATATAAAGAAACATGACACATTTCATGTTCATCTTCCACAGCTTGTGAGCAATGCCATTCAATTTCTGGCTTCCGTGGCAGAGAGACCAGGATACAAGGGTCTGTTTGAAGATCCATCCACCCTGGCCAGTATCTGTGAAAAAGTCATCATACCGAACATGCAGTTCAGATGTAAGTTCATGTTTGAAATGGACAGAATTTTATTTCCCACCTGTACTGAAATGTATCTTTAATTTAATGTTTAAATATTTATTGCAGAATGTAAAAACTACAGCAGGATTTTAGCATTGGTTTGTCTTCTATTTTGCTTCATGCTGCAATTAAAATAGGTCTGTGTGATTCAAGGGGGCAGGATGTTGTCCATATATGACACACCATCAGTTTTACTCCTGTCAATCTATACTTGTGGATGCATGGTCATGTATCACACAGAGTACCATACCAAAAGTCACTGTGACATTCTTTTCATGCTTAGTTGCTTTCTGTCAAATCCATTCAGCCTAAATCTAGACTTTCTGTCAAATCTATTCAGTCGAATTCTGTCAAATCCATTCAGCCCAAATCTTTGCTTTATGTCAAATCCATTCAGCCTAATCTTTGCTTTTTGTCAAATCCATTCAGCCTAATCTTTGCTTTCTGTCAAATCCATTCAGCATAAATCTTTGCTTTCCATCAAATCCATTCAGCTCTTAGGTCATTTGGTAGAGCATTGGACTCATAATCCAAGGGTTGCAGGTTTAATACCCTCCCAGGCCAGCCTGGATCAGCTGCCTCAGTGTGTCCTTGGGAAAGGCACTTAGCTCCCATTTCCTTAGTATGATAGAGCCAATAATGAATTAAAAGTGCTGTTAAAACCAACAAAAATTATGCTTTGCTTTCTGTCAAATCCATTTAGTCTAAATCTTTGCATGGTCAAATCCGTTCAGTATAAATCTTTGCATTCTGTCAAATTCATTCAGCCAAAATCTTTGCATTTTGTCAAATCCATTCAGTATAAATCTTTGCTTTCTGTCAAATCCATTCAGTATAAATCTTTGCATTCTGTTAAATCCATTCAGTATAAATCTTTGCATTCTGTCAAATCCATTCAATATAAATCTTTGCTTTCTGGCAAATCCTTTCAGTATACTGTAGTATCATTTATTTTCATTGGGCTCAATTTTTGTGGTTTTGTAAAAAAAAAAAAGACATTTATGTGGGTACTTAAATTTGTGGTTTTGCCTGTCAGAAGTTTGCATATTAATAAGTGTTTAATTTCGTGCTTTACCCTTTATAAATACCCATAAAAAAGAATATAACTATGCTGACGCAAACAGCGGTCACTTGAATGTTTATAACAATGCTACAACATGTATGAGCACAAATCAAAGACCTGACAAGTTCAATACTTACACCGTGTTTTCGTCCAAGTGAATACCATCAATGGAAGCTGACGCAGCCAATAACACTAAAACAATACTACCACCTCTATGAACACAAAACACCTATCAAGATCAGTCAACAACACTAAGCCAATGGGTTATTAAAGTACATCTGTATGATCTCTTACTTAAACCACTGTCCATAAAGTGAACACAGCATGTGACCGGATGCGCGTTGCTCAATGCAATCAGCAGACAATGGCAATATTTGATGTGTTTAAAGCCCACCAATGTGAGAAGATGCTAACTAAATTGAAAGGCAGTGGAATCATGCGTTTGTTTGTGCCTGTCTCATGTACAGACTAATGTCAGCCACTAGACGTAACTATAAATAAAGCACAAAAAAGAGTTAAAATCACACTTCCACAACTGGTATGCTAAACAGGTCATGGAGGCAATCACAGAAAAGGAACATGTTACTGGGGACGATCACAGATTGCCACCTCATTAATCAAGCCAATTCGGGATGAATGGATAATTGCAGCTCACGCGAAAATGAGTGAAAGATCCGACCTAATTATCAGTGGTTTTGAGAAAGCTGGACTTGTTTAATTATGCAATGTGAAGATTATTTACCTGACAAGCATTTGTGTGTACCTTGAGACTTGATTGACACGATGTTGATACAGTGGCTTTGTCTGAAAATCAGTGAAGTGTGAGTTTTAATACTCTACTGTAATTGGTGTATATACATAGTGTTTCATTAATAATAGTGCTTCAAGCAATGCATGGATGAAATGAAATGTGGTTTCAGGATAATTGAAATTTTTCAACAATAGTTGTACTCGAATGAAGAATCGATTTGAAGAAGTATTAAATTTAATTTTCATATACTAGTATTTTTTATTATTCTTTCTTTCATTTCCAGCATTAATAGTGTTTAAATACCTTATGCTTTTTCTCGTTTCTCTCTATCCTTACTTGTATCACATATCGATTTAAGGCAGTGTGTGGAAATTACAGCTATTGGATACCTTATCGATACATGTACATTGAAACAATATAAAATGTTTTATAATTCTTTTTTCAAAGGGTTAAAATAAAACAAACATGTAAAAGCTAATTGACGTTGATTTGTCAAATACTAGTAGCTTCATTAATCTCTAGGAACGACGCACAGTAAGAACATGTGCGGAGGGGGGGGGGTCATCATCATATGTGGCTAATTTTTAATTGGGTATTTAAATTTGTGGTTCAGGGCAACAACGAAAACCATGAAATTGGTCCCCCACGAAAATTTCTGATACAATATATCATTGCTTTCTTTCAAATCCATTGAGTATAAATCTTTGCTTTCTGTCAAAACTGTTCAGTATCATTGCATTCTGTCAAATCTATTCAGTATAAATCTTTTGGTTTCTGTCAAATCCATTCAGCCTAAATCTTTGCTTTCTTTCAAATGCATTCAGTATAAATTGTTGATTTCTGGCAAATCCATTCAGTATAAATCTTTGCTTTCTGTCAAATCCATTCAATATCAATCTTTGCTTTCTGGCAAATCATTCAGTATCTTTGCTTTCTTTCAAATCCATTCAGTATCTTTGCTTCTGTCAAATCCATTCAGTATAAATCTTTGCTTTTTGTGAAATCCATTCAGTATAAATCTTTGCTTTCTGGCAAATCCATTCAGTATAAATCATTGCCTTCTGTAAAATCCATTCAGTATAAATCTTTGTTTTCTGTCAAAACCATTCAGTATCTTTGCATTCTGTCAAATCCATTCAGTATAAATCTTTGCTTTCTGTTAAATACATTCATCCTAAATCTTTGCTTTATTTCAAATACATTCAGTATAAATCATTGCTTTCTGGGAAATCCATTCAGTATATATCTTTGCTTTCTGTCAAAGCAATCAGTATCTTTGCTTTCTGGCAAATCCATTCAGTATAAATTTTTGCTTTCTGGCAAATCCATTCCGTATAAATTTTTGCTTTCTGGCAAATCCATTCATTATAAATCTTTGCTTTCCTTCAAAACCATTCAGTATAAATCTTTGCTTCTGTCAAATCCATTCAGTATAAATCTTTGCTTTCTGTCAAATCCATTCAGTATCTTTGCTTTCAGTCAAATTCGTTCAGCATAATTCTTTGCTTTCTGTCAAAACCATTCAGTATAAAACTTTAACAGTGCCACAGTGCTATACTCCTAAAACTTGGATACATCCTGGAAGGTCTTCCACCACCTAGCAAAATTAACTTCAACAGGACCAGCCTTTGACAGTATGATATAATTATTTTTTGTCCCTAAATGATTTCATTGAAATTATCAGTTACATACTTCTTGCATCATTATTTAGGTATTCTTAATTACTGCACTGAAAAGAGATAATGTGACCTATTATTTTTCCTATGAAATTACTTCTGCTCATATATTCAAGACAATTATACCAGCTCTTATTAAACTGGTTATGCAGAAATGCCAACCATTCCAGATTTTACAGAAATATTACTAATTTTTGATTAAAATCCTGCATTCTGAATTATATTTATTATAATCTGGAAAATCTAAATTATGTGGGATAACATTTTTGAACAAAAGTTTTCTCTGTGGAAACAGGTTGGGAGAAAAGTGCTTCAGTACCAATATGGTTGACTTACATGGAATATAGTTTCTCAGTGTGAAAAACAGAATGGTGATAACCAGAAACCAGTCAAATAGACTAAATAGGTTAAAAAGTGTGGCAGAGGTGAAGAGAAAAAGATAATGCAGATAATTTGTGAGGAAAACTAATGTTTATAGTTATTGTTTTGGACCAAAAATGTTCAAGGAATTCAAGGTGCTGGAATTGGATGAATGGATACACAATTTATTCTCATTGGACCTTAATTGTTACCATCTGTATGCAAGTATGTATAGGGGCTCATAGGAAGATGCGATATGATTGTATAGAAGTTTGTTACTTTTAATGAGCATGTTATCCATTCTGGACATGCTGCCTAGATTCATAAAATTGATGCTAGGATTCCTGTTAAGTATGCACTTGGGTTGGCATCTCAGGTTATGTTGGTATGTAATGAAGATTAGATTACTTTTGTACATAGTACAATTTTTGTGGGTGTTTTGACTGATTTATGTGTATTTATTTTGACATATTGATATGTGTATTTGTTTTGACAGATTGATATGTGTATTGGTTTGACAGATTGGTATGTGCATTTTGTTTGGGAAGGTTGATATGTGTATTTGTTTTGTCAGATTGATATGTGTATTTGTGTTGACAGATTTATATGTGTATTTGTTTGTTTTGACAGGTTGATATGTGTATTTGTTTGTTTTGACAGGTTGATATGTGTATTTGTTTGGACAGATTAATGTGTGTATTTGTTTTGGCAGTTTGATATGTATATTTGTTTAAACAGGTTGATATGTGTATTTGTTTGGACAGATTAATGTGTGTATTTGTTTTGACAGTTTGATATGTATATTTGTTTAAACAGGTTGATATGTGTATTTGTTTAAACAGTTTGATATGTGTATTTGTTTAAACAGTTTGATATGTATATTTGTTTAAACAGTTTGATATGTGTATTTGTTTAAACAGTTTGATATGTGTATTTGTTTAAACAGTTTGATATGTGTATTTGTTTAAACAGGTTGATATGTATATTTGTTTAAACAGTTTGATATGTGTATTTGTTTAAACAGTTTGATATGTATATTTGTTTAAACAGTTTGATATGTATATTTGTTTAAACAGTTTGATATGTATATTTGTTTAAACAGGTTGATATGTGTATTTGTTTTAACAGTTTGATATGTGTATTTGTTTAAACAGGTTGATATGTATATTTGTTTAAACAGTTTGATATGTGTATTTGTTTAAACAGGTTGATATGTATATTTGTTTAAACAGTTTGATATGTGTATTTGTTTAAACAGTTTAATATGTATATTTGTTTAAACAGTTTGATATGTATATTTGTTTAAACAGTTTGATATGTATATTTGTTTAAACAGGTTGATATGTGTATTTGTTTTTACAGCTGCAGATGAAGAGTTATTTGAAGATAACCCAGAGGAATACATAAGAAGGGATATTGAAGGGTCAGGTATGTATCTATATTTAAATAAGATGTCACAAAAAATGAAAGCATTGGTCTAGGTTCACACAGGTAAATGATGGAAATGAACAGTCAGGAAGAGTCTCTTTTCTGAATGAAGACAGGTACACTGTGTACCTTCAGGTTTGCATAGCAGGCACCTTTTAAACAACATGAACTACCCATGTTCCAAACTGAGAGTAGTATTATATTCTTTTCACAATAGGGCTGCAATGCTTAGTAAATTTTTTAATTGGTTACCAAGTATACAATAAACAGTCCATTGCCCATTACTTGCAGTCTTAAATTACTTCCTATATTAAGTGACAATCCTTTAAGGCACAACTGACACTTGTATATATCCCGTTTAGTTTTTGCTTAGTTCTGTATATTATTTCCAGAAAAAAGGCTATTTAATGCCATTTCATCAAATAGTAGTATGGCATGTCAATTATCATGATCACTTAATTGCTAGCTCTTGAATTTTGCATACTGCAAACTTTTGCATGACTCCAATGCAAATAGTACATTTGTTATTGTAAGACACCTCATCTGTGTAAAGGAAGAAAAAGGGTTTTTTGTATGCATATTTGTATCAAATTTGAAAGGTATCTAACAGCATAGAGCCATGGACACCATTTGGAGAACTGCCCAGCTTGACATTTTGTATCATATTTTACAAAAGCAGACGAAAGGTTCATGTATACATCTGTGTGGATTGTACCTGGTTTAGATATATTGGTTTGTTTTGGTTCACATTTTAAACAAGAACATAAGTTGAAATGGTTGACAGTTTAATTACGATTTGTATTCACCTGCCATAATACAGAGCATATTATGCTGTCCATCTGTCTCTCTCTTACCATTTCTTATTTCTTTTCTTTTCTGCACAATAACTCAAGTTTGACATCTTCTACAGTTACCAAACTTTGTGGATGGCTTGCACTTGGGATAAGGTAGAACCTTATCAGATTTAGGGGTCAAAAAGTCAAAGGTCAGTATCACTTGGGCTGAAAGAAGAGACATGGTGTCTGCACAATAACTCAAATTCTCTACCATCTACAGTTACCAAACTTTATTGATAGCTTGCACTTAGGGTAAAGAAGAAGCCTATTGATTTTGGGGTCAAAGGTCAAGGTCACTGACCGAAAGAATACAATTGGTTTTCGCACAATAACATTAGTTCTGAATCACACACCAGGACAAAACTTTGTGAATGACTCACACTTGGGGTAAGGAAGAAGCCTATTGATTTTGGGGTCAAAAGATCATAGTTCAGATTCACTGACTGAAAGAAAAAATTGGTTTCTGCACAGAATTTTGAGTTTTTCACTATGTACCATCAACAAAGTTTGTGGATGACTTAACATTGGGTAACACATAAGCCTGTTGATTTGGGGGTCAAAAGGGTCAAGAGCAAGGTCACTGTGTCGGAAAGAAGAAACTGGTTTTGCATAATAAATTTAGTTCCAGACCACATACCTTGACCAATTTTTGTGGAGGCTTGTGCTTAGGGTATAGAAGAGGCCTAATGATTTTGGGGTCAGAGGTCATGGTCAATATAAATCTGATAAGAAAAGAATGGGTTTTGCACATTAAGTTTAGTTCAAGACTGCATACACTGACCAAAGGTTGAAACCATTGAGACCTGTTGGTAAGTAATCTCCAGAGTCAAACATACCAGACTTGTGCCTACATACAGGATTATTAAACATGGGCGTATATTGTGCTGTTCACAGTACTCTTGTTTCATACTTATCTAGCTTGCCTGGTGAAGTTGGTGTTCCAGCAAAAGATTGGGATGGGGGGGGGGGGGGAGTAGCAGTCACAAAATTTTAGAACTGGATACTGCAACTACTCTAACAGTCAATGGTTATCCGGATAATCATTGCAGCCCTAATTTACATAATATTTACTGTTTATGAACCTCAGCTTATCCTTGTGATACTATAATTATTAATGTTTTCCAAATTGGTGATAAGTGTGATGTAGATTTTATCAGTTTCATCTTTGCTTGATATCCACTTGAGTACTTGAATATTTCCAAAGCCAAAGAAAAAATCAAAATGGATTCAGCAGAAAGCAGATAGCTGTGACTGATGTAACTGTTGGTTAACAAAGAAATGGTCTGGGTCCATCCATCTCTCTGCCGCATCAAAATTAATCGAAATAAACGCTAGTAACCCATGATGAATAAATCTAACTTACAAGTCAACATGAAACTATTCTAAGCTCCGTTGCAAAATAAGACAGTCACTGATCAAATCAAAAACTGTGCCTGTTTTAAATATTGTTCAATATTGTTGGCTCATATGATTGATAATGAGGCCTTCTAGAATCTTCTGAGTGCTCTTGTTTACCGAAAATATTGGTGTTTGTCCCCTTGTTCCTGGAAACTAAAGATGTTCTGTTTATAATATTCTCTTTAATTTTGTGGCAATGTACTCAAACACGCACACACATATATTTTCATGAAAAATTTTCATCGTTGCTCTATCTCCTCGATCTTAAAAATGAATGCAAATAGCTTGTTTCAAAAAAATCGCTGGGCTGGTCTCTCCAGTATTAAAAAGTTTTTCAAAAACTCTTTCAAAAAAGTTTTTTTGTTGGAACCCGAATCTGATACCAAAACAGATGTAATATGCATTGTTACTACACATTAGTATTTGTTGCTTACTTTAGTTAAAAAAAAAAAAAACATAAAGAAAATGTAAATTTTAAAGATTTAAATTACCCATTCCATAACTTGGATTGTTTGTCTTATTACACAATCGCAGAAAACTAAATGAGTGGCCACTGTTCTTTCAAATAGCATGTCACTGCTATAATCACCTTCAAAATCTAGACATTTGATTGTAACAATTGCTTTCACAATTCATCCACTTAGTCCATACATCACAAGTTAATGTTTTGATTTTTTTTTCTTCCGTGTTCAGTTTCACTTTTATTCTATTGTTTTTCTTGTTGTAAGTATTGATTTGTCAGGTGTGATCTCTACGCATTTACTCATTTTGATTTTTGTCTTCTGTGTTCAGTTTCACTTTTATTCTATTGTTTTTCTTGTTGTAAATATTGATTTGTCAGGTGTGATCTCACTGCATTTACTCATTTTGATTTTTGTCTTACATGTTCAGTTTAACTTTTATTCTATTGTTTTTCTTTGTTGTGAATATTGCTTTGTCAAGTGTGATCTCACCACATTTACTCATTTGTTATCAGTGGTATGTATGACAGTAACTGATACTGAATTGAACTTTGGCCCTGCCTGCAAAAAAAATATTTAAAAAAAAAAAAAAAATATGAAATAAACGTCCAAGGGATGTGACATACAGAAGAAAAATATATATTTACATCGTAAATGATATGTATTATGTATCTCTCTCTCATGATTACACATGCACATACAAAATACACACAGATGCACATGCTCCATGCTGTTATCTGTAACAACTTCAAAACCACATCTGACAAATATACGTGTGGTACTGAAAATGTGCATGTATACTCATCATTTTATTCATTATGTAGGTGAGATTCATATTGATTTCAAAGGAATATTCTCTCTTTCTAATTGTTGACACATAATAGCACAGTGAAACATTCAATAACACATCCAAAATCTACGTTATATATTCAGATTTACACACGCGCACACACATCTCTGTGTGTAAATATATATATTTATATATATATATATATATACAGAGAGAGAGAGAGAGATAGATAGACAGACAGACAGACAGATAGATTTCCTCTGTGACATTTTATAAAAATAAAAATTCAACCCTGGTTAACATTGACTGAATAAGCATCTGATTTCTTCCTCGCAGATAGTCAGTGGAAATGTTATAGGAAATAAAATATCTTTTACGTTTAATAAAATTGTGAAGTATGAAAAAGAGGTGTCAGTATTATTAAAATTGGACAGTTTTGTGCATGCATCTGCCAATAACACATCCAAAATCTACATTATATATTCAGATTTACACACGCGCACACACATCTCTGTGTGTAAATATATATATTTATATATATATATATATATATATATATATATATATATATATATATATATATATATATATATACAGAGAGAGAGAGAGAGATAGATAGACAGACAGACAGACAGATAGATTTCCTCTGTGACATTTTATAAAAATAAAAATTCAACCCTGGTTAACATTGACTGAATAAGCATCTGATTTCTTCCTCGCAGATAGTCAGTGGAAATGTTATAGGAAATAAAATATCTTTTACGTTTAATAAAATTGTGAAGTATGAAAAAGAGGTGTAAGTATTATTAAAATTGGACAGTTTTGTGCATGCATCTGCCAAGTGTAATATAATATAAGAAAGAAACACAAAATTCCTCAAAATCATTACGTTCCCTCTTGTGTATGCATACACAGAGCATTATATACAAATATAGTGAAAAGGAAGTTCGCAGAAAATTTATATGTCCTGCATGCATGGGCATCCACAAGAAAGTTTCGGGGGGGGGGGGGGGGGGGGGGGGAAGCAATTTCAAACTTATTGCATTCCCACCCCAAAAAATAAAATAAAATAGCAAAACTAAAATGAAACAGAAAATTCACTTTCATAACCTGCTGAACTTGGGTCAAATAACTATTGAAATGATGTATAAAATCCTTTAAAAACAACAACAACAACAAAAAGAAGAAAACAACAACATTTTGGAACTATGTGAAAGTAGACGGTGTAAAGTTGCTGGGCAGGCAGCAATTTCGAATGCTGAATAGGACCTGAACCCACCCACCCATCCAGCACCCAAATCCGTTAGAAGACTACCCCCTCATGTTCACTACTCATCATATCTGTGAAAATATAATTATTTGCAAGCGAATTTTTAATTTGCACTCGCATACATTAATTCGCATTATTTTAGAAGGTGAATCTCTACATGTTTTTTTTCTTCCAAATATTTATTTGCTTGAAGAAAATTCAACAATTATTTAAACTTAGGTTATAATCTGTACATTTGGAGGTACATGTATTTGCCACATTCAAAAGGTTAGTAAAAAACAAAAGGGAAGAAACAAATATATTCCCTTCCATGAATCGAACCTGTTTTTTTTCTGCTACTTGTGCAAGTACTATAAGTTAAATAATTATATTGGATTACACGGTCAATCTAGAGTTCGACCTCTACTTCTGTTCAACAATCCCTGTTTTAACTGACCACTGTAATATTTTTTCCTATATCTTTTAATTTTGTGCATAGTTTTGGAGAAAATGAAGTACCATATACGCATTTGCTATGCAGCAGATTTAGTGGATATTATATAGTACATTTTAAAACATCCTTTTCTTGTGTACTCCATGGAAGTACGGTACAGTATAGACCCCACCACCACTATCTTTTTTTAATGCTAATGCTGTTAAAACAAGAAAAAAGATTGACTGAATTAAATCTTTTTAAACGTATTTTGGCTTTGACCTATATAGCAAGTTGTATTTTAGGATATGTATGTCTATGTATGTGTGAAGAAATGCACCACAAGCAGACTCTACCGTATGTTTAATTTCTCCCACATGATGGGTTGTCTCAAAATATAATTTAATATTAAACAATATATCTACTTATATTCATCTTTGTTATGGCATCATTTGTGTGATAAATTCGCAATGTTCATACACGTTCAACAATAAAATATTACTTAATATAGGTGCCTCTCAGTTTCTGTTTATTTTTTTTCCGAATCCCCTCTGGCGCATCTAAAACAAAAAACAGCTATGTGTGCAAAGTAAGTTAAAATTTAGAAAGGATAAATAATGTAAAGAAATGAATAAGATTGTTTAAAATATCGTTTTGTTGTTTCTTCTGAATATTTTGAATACAATACAGGTAGAATAAAATAAAATGCTGTAGAAAATGCAGTTTTATTTCTTTACGCGTAGTGGAGATCGATGTTCCAACAGTGCAACAGGAACAAAATGCTAACGCTATGTAGACAGCAAAACTCATGAATGTTTGGTTTATTTGTATCAGCGCAACATTGCTCCATAATGATATTCTGAAGACAAGTTTTCTTATAAGAAATACACAGTATGCTGAAATGTATTCATGGAGCAAGACTGCGCTTGTATCTAATTTGGTGTAGGAAGTTGCTAAACGCAGCGTTTATTTTGCAATTTTCAACACCAGCCCATTTTCAAGGATCATTTTTTGCTATGAATTGGAGATCTATACACATTGTGAACGTAGATAAGTTGCATTTTTATTTTCAATAGCACAATTAGACAAAGAGTTATGAAATTGAATAATGTTTATTTTTTCACAAAACAAGGGGGCAGAAAACTGCATTTATTCAATATAGTCCTTTGCTGTGAAGCTTCATCTCATCAACAGTTTGAATGAGTTCGATGATGAGCACATTCTGCACATATTTGTTAGAGTTAGGACCCTTGATCTTAGCAGGGATTGCTAACTCATAGCTTCGTGAACTCTGTATCTTCCATATTTATGATCAAATTTTAAGCAAATTTACTGTGAATCTCAGACAGATTTAATTATGAGCACATTCTGCACATATTTCTTTGAGTTATGGCCCTTGATCATCTTGGCATTGGCATTCCAAATGCATGACCTTGTGAGCACTCTTGCATCCACATTTTTCATTTGATTTAAACCAAATTTGCTGTGAAGCTTTATGTTAACAAGAGCTTTAATGAGTTTGATGATGAGCAGATATAGCTTGTATTTCTACGAGTTATTGCCCTTGATCAACTTAGACAAAATAGGCATCCCAGTGACTTGTGAACACTAGCATTCTTGGGGTTTCTTTGTTTGATTTCAATCACATTCACAATGACTGGTCTGGTCTGGTTTGGTGTTTTATGGCACAGCAACACAGGTAAGTTATTTAGTACTGAGGCAGTTGGAGTAAGGTGCCTTGCCCAAGGATACACCATGGTAGCCAACCCAGGCTGATCCATTGGTAGGATTCAAACCCACACCCTTTCGGTCACAAGGTCGGCATGCTAACCATTGCCACTCCAATTCACAGTGAAGCTTCATTGTAAAGAGCTTGGACGAGTTTAATGATGACCAGATTTTGACCATATTTTACAGAGTTATAATCCTTGATTTGCTTGAAATAAGCATTCCACTGGCTTATGGACTCTAGCATTTACATCTCTTTGTTTCATGTCAACTAAATTGTCTGAAGCCTCAGCTCAGCAAGGTCTCAGATGAGTTTGGTAGTGACAAGAATTTTTTTAGAAGAATTATGTCCTTTGATCAACTGAGAAAGAGTATCTTTATAGCTTGTGAACACTAGTATTCACAGTTTTTGTTTGATTCCAATCAGATATGCAGTGAGGCTTTAGCTGAACAAGATCTTGGATGAAGTTGAAGATGAACTGATTTGGACCTTAATTTACAGAGTTATGTCCCATGAAAGACTTCAGATAGGCATTCCACTGATTGAACATGCAAGCATTCACATTTTCTTTTTGATTTGAATGGAATTGGCTCTGTAGCTCCATCTGTACAAGGTCTCAGATGACTTCTTCGATGAGCAGATTTTTATATTTTACAGAGTTATGGCTCTTGAATGACTTGGGCATCTCACTGCTTCTGAACATTGTTGCATTCACATATTTTGTTTGATTTGCTTTTAATTTTCCATAACAAAGTCTGAGATGAGTTTAATGATAACCAGATTTGACCATTTTACAGAGTTTTGGCCCTTGACCAACTAAGAATAGCCATGCATGTCACTCTAGCATCCACGTCTTTTGTTTGATATCAGCCAAATATCCTGAAAAGGTTACTCTCAACATGATCGAAAATGAATTTAATGATCACTAGATTTGGACCTTATTTTACAAAGTCCTGCCTCTTGTTTAACTTGAAAATTTAAATGGTATGTGAATACTAGCATTCATATTAATTTTGTTTTCAATCGTATTAACTATGAAGGTGAGACAGAAAGGGAATTTAAAGTGAGAATTATAGACTACTTCTTTGAGTATCTGAACAAAGAGAGATACTCTGTATCTAAACACTTCAACTTACCTAACCACAATGTAGGTTGTGTTCAATATCAGGTAATAGAAATTATTTTGTCTCACCCAGATTTGTCTAGGAGCAATATTAAATGTAAAGATAGAGAATATATTTGGATACAACAGCTACACATGCTCCATATGGTAGGGATCAACATCCATGTTTGATGGGGGTTTCCAGACCTTTTTATGTTAGCTATGAAGCTTCATATTTGGCAAGCTCTTGGATGATATAAATTTTAAGAAAGATTTTGGCCACATTTTACTGAGTTACTGCCTATGATTGACTCAGTACTGCACCTGGTTCCCAGTTCTCTAACCTTTTAGTAGGAGGCAGCTTACATGTTTGTAGCATCTTTTTGCTCTTGAGGTCTCGTAAATTCAAGAGGGCTATTGAGTCAAATTATTTAAATGTAGATTGAGAAGAAAAAAAAAATGATTGCAGAAAATGCAATGAATTCATGTACTTTCATGGGTATCAGTTTTTGTGGTTTTGTTGGTACATAGATTGGAGAAGGGTAATATTGTTTTCAACGAAGGTTCATTATTCATTTGGTATGTTTTCTTTCAGATGTTGATACCAGAAGAAGGGCTGCCTGTGATCTGGTTCAGGCTCTTTGCAAGTCTTTTGAAGGCCCTGTCATACAAAACTTCTCCCAGTATGTCCAGGCATTACTGCAGGTAAGAAGACTAGTTTCTGAAGAAATTGCCACGTTTTGGTGAAATACTTCCAGCTAGTATCTGTTTTTATACACCTGCCATAAAGTGGAGTGTATTATATTGTAATGTTGTCTGTCCATCCTTTTGTTACCAATTTCGTTTCTGCACAATAACGAGTTTTCCACCATCTACATTTACCAAACTTGGTGGATGGCTTGCACTTGAGGTAAGGAAGAACCCTATTGATTTTTGGAGTCAAAAACTCAAAGGACAAGGTCACTGTGACTGAAAGAAGAAAAATGGTCTGCATAATAACTTGAGTTCTCCACTATCTACAGTTACCAAACTTTGTGGATTGCTTGCACTTGGGGTAAGGAAGAACTCTATCCAGTGTTGCTTCTAGGGCTTGAGAATGCGAGATTTCTGCATTTTTCATAACCTTAGTGCAAATGAAACCACTAGTTGCACCCAAAAATTTTTGTATAATTCAAATTGTGCGCATTTCCCTTGATCCCATGTGTAATGTGACTTGTATGTATTGGGGTTTTTGCATGTCACTCAGAAACTTCATCTTGTAGACATAATCGAGGACAATCAACTCTCATCAGAAACGTGATTTATAATATGCAGGGTTTATAGCTGGAAATCTGAGGAGTTCCGATAATCCAGCAATCTGATTGGATAAAGCAGACAAAGCCCAGTTAACACTGTACACTTATGGCTGAAACTGTAGTCTACAAGCAGAAAAATATTGAAGAATCAGAAGTAAATTTTGCGTTTTTTCAGAAGAGAGTACAAAGAATTTCTAGAAATTTCAGAAATTCCAACTTCTTCTGAGGATAGCAGTTATTCCTTGCCAAATCAGGCATCTGGATCTGAGACTGGGGAAGAAGGTTGTGATTTGTTAGCAGCTGAGATGCACAGCCATTAAAAAAAGTGAAATGGATATGATCATGTGTTTCAAGCTAAGTGGACTGAAAAATGGCCATTCCTATTGAAAAACGATAAAGGAATGATGTGTGATGTATGTGTCAAGCATAACAGAAATAGTGCATTTTTAAAAGGATGTACAAATTACTAACTAGTACTGTTAAAAGATGAGTAAGTAAGTCTGTAAGTTAGTGTGCGACATAGAGATGGGCTTTGAGTATTGATGAATTTTAACTTTTGTTTACCCTAAGTCATGAAACTATTTGATCCACTTATTTGCCTGTTTGGCCCTCTTCTAACGTTTCAGTGGGGAAGTTGGACCCTCTTTGAAAAATCCTAGAAGCAACAGTACCTATCGATTTCAGGGTCAAAAGCTCATAGGTGAAGGTCACTGAATAAAAGAAGAAAAATGGTTTCAGCAAAATAACTCATTCTCCACCACCTATAGTTACCAAACTTTGTGGATGGTTTGCAGTTGGGATCAAGAAGAACCCTATCAGTTTTTAAGGTCAAAGGTCAGGGTCACTGACTGAAAGAAGAAAAATGGTTTCCACAGAATAACTTAAGTTCTCTAGCATCTACGGTGACCAAACTTGGTGCATGGCCTGCACTTGGGGTAAGGAAGAACCCTATCAATTTCAGGGTCAAAGGTCCAGGTCACTGAAAGAATTAAAATGGTTTCTGCACAATAACATTAGTTCTACATCACATACCAGGACCAAACTTTGTGGATGGTTTGCACGTGGGGTGGGAAAGAAACCTATTGATTTTGGGATCAAAGGTCAAGGTCACTGTGACTAAAAGAAGAAAGTGGCTTTGGCACAAAAATGTCAGTTATCTACATAAATGTCTATTAAACATGTGGCAAGCTATAAAATATAGAACAAACTGCAGATATGAGGTGGTATTGTGTTGATTGTGTATAGGACATGTATACCTGATTGATGCATACATCCTGAAGGATGAATTTTGACCAGAGTGAAAACCCTACCAGAGTCCACTGTCACTGGAGCACATTCTTGTTGAGTGTGTTGACTTTCACCCTGTGAGAGAAAATCTAGTAATTTTTTAGGGAACCGGATGTTGTAAGTATTTTAGACATGTTACCTTTATCTTTTTTCTTATATACCATTTACAGAATGTTAACATATTTACATATATACATATATTCTCTCATTGTACTTCATGTTTACATATATTTGGAAGGGTTGCTCTTCCTTGAGTTCTTGTGCAATTCTTCATTTTTAATTTTTTTATTTTTATTTTAGTTGCAGAATATTGTACTGAGGTGCTATTAAGCTCTATAACAGTCATGTCAGACATGTGGCCCAATCAAATTTTTTTTGCGGCCTGCGACTACATGTTTTTAAAGTATCTAATTATGACTTTCTGCTAGAAGTACATTTTCTTTGGTGGCCCTGAAAGCTGTCGGTTTTCGTTTGTGTGGTCCTCAGCAGGCTTTGAGTTTGACATGCTTGCTCTATAGCATGCATTTTTGAGGAATTGTGGTTTACATAAAAGAATTTTGACCATATGATTTAATGATTTTACATTATTTACGTTTGTCCTTGTTTTTATATACACCTTACAGAATATTAACATCTTTACCTTTTCACTTTTATCATTTAGTACCTTATGCATATGTTTGTTGGGAAGGATTTAACTTCCTACATTTGTTTGCAATTCTTTATGTATAAATTTGTAGAACTTTACTTTTAATCTACACCATATAGCCATTGTTGTGCTGACATGCCATTAAACACTACTAATGCTATTCTGACACTATTCTATGTACAGTCATGAAACTGGATATGTGTATTCATCTTGGAGGGTGTATTAGTCATCTCAGGCAAATTAGGTCATGCAAAAATAGATCAAGATGACCTACTTTTCAAACTACAGCAATTACATTATGCTTGTGCATTTGGCTTATTTTCTCTGGAGGGTAATACTCACCACAGACAAAAGTTGGTAATGGTGACCTATTTTTCATACTCAGGCAATTACATTGTTTTTTTGCATTTAGCTCAGTTACTCTGATACTTTTTAGATTGTCATGAAACTTTGTGTGTCCTACTTTTCAAGCTACAGCAATTGCATTAATTTTGTGCAGTTAGCTCATTTTCTCTGACACTGTTATGTGCACAGTCGTGAAACTTGATAGGTATATTCATCTTGGAGGGTACTTACTACTCATCACTGGCAAAACTAGGGCAAGGAGACCTACTTTTAACACTAGCAATTATGTCAAGTTTTTGTATTTGGATCAGTTACTTTAACACCATTTTATGTACAGTCGTGAAACTTCATGGGTATATTCATCTTGGAGAGCACTAGTAACCTTGGTAAAAGTAAGTCATGGTGGTCTATGTTTCATTCAACATCAAATATGTTAAAAAAATTATTTATCTTAGTTTTTTGCCACTATTGTGTGAACATTTACAAAATTTGACAGGTGCCTATTTTATATTATCATCTCACATGCAAAGCATAGGCAAGAGATAGGTATCACTTTCCTGAAAACATTGTCATTATTTTTGTTTGTGTAGGAGTCCATGTCATTTTTTTACATTTAGCTCATTTTCTCTGAAACTTATATGTACTGTCATAAAACTTGGTTGGTGTATTCATTGTGGAGGGTACTTCTTGTAGGCAAAAAGAGGTCAAAATGACCTTCTTTTCACACTCCAGTGATAACCTATTTTTTAAGGATTTTTTATATTTTTTATCTTTATCTTTTATTTTGTATACCTTTTATATTTACATTTTTAGAACTTTACCTTTAATTTTGTCAATGCACATGATGTTTCACCATTTTCAGATGAAATACAACAAATTCACTTGAGGTTGTAGTTTAAGCAGAGCATTGAGGATTTACTGGCTGTAGCTTGATGTAAAAACAAACTAATCCATTAAAATCTCACTGGATAGGGCCAAAACACATGCCTTTCGTATAGCACTGGATAGGACCAAAACACATGCCTTTCGTATAGCACTGGATAGGACCAAAACACATGCCTTTCGTATAGCACTGGATAGGACCAAAACACATGCCTTTCGTATAGCACTGGATAGGACCAAAACACATGCCTTTCGTATAGCACTGGATAGGACCAAATCACATGCCTTTCGTATAGCACTGGATAGGACCAAATCACATGCCTTTCGTATAGCACTGGATAGGACCAAAACACATGCCTTTCGTATAGCACTGGATAGGACCAAAACACATGCCTTTCGTATAGCACTGGATAGGACCAAAACACATGCCTTTCGTATAGCACTGGATAGGACCAAAACACATGCCTTTCGTATAGCACTGGATAGGACCAAAACACATACCTTTCGTATAGTAGTGGTAACCGTCACATCCTACTTTTTGTCTGACCTTGAATTGCAGGTTGCTTTGTTTACATAACATGATGCCGTACACCTATTTGATTCTTTAAGAGGGAAATCACTATTCATGAAGTGGATTGGTTCATTATGGAAGAAACATATCCCTTTACCACCACCATCACCACCAAAAAAAAAATTCAGTCATATGCTCTTAGTCTTTCCATGGAACTTTATAGAATGTGTCACAACACTGTTAATCAACTACAGGAAAAGAAAGTAATAGTTTGAATCTTTTATTATGTAGATTTACAAATATAATAGAAGTTATTCACCGGTCACTGTAAAGTTGGTACCAGAACTGTTGGTGCACTTGTGCCTTCATTCATCTTGTCACCAACTGGTATATTTTAGTGTCCTTTGAATATTTACACAATTAACTAAATTTGCATATCTAAGTCAAACAGAGTGTATGTACTTTTAATGTCATGAGAATTTCAGCCTCAAAATATCTTGTTCACACATTGAAATAGCCATAAGGAATATTGGTAGGAGTTACTTCCCTTTTGATTACAAGTCTATCTGCTGTTTGCGGTGGTCAAAAGGTATAAAATACCACAAGTCAAGTCCGGCTGCAAACTGCAGAGACCCAGATCTGCCATTACATTAATGCACTAGCAGATCTGGGTATATGCAGTTTGTTAGGAGTAATCAATAGAACAAACAACATAGATCCTGATCTGCCGGTGCATTATGCAATGGCAGATGAGGGTCTATGTTGTTTGCAGTTGGACTTGAGTTACAAGCAAGTATATACGGTAAATAACTTAAAATTTATAACACCAAAGGTGGTAATGTAAAGTAGATCTTCATTTTAGCAATTCGGAGTAATGTTTGATACACTAGTTTAGGCTTTTGTTAAAAAGTAATTACACCTATCATATAGCATGAACTTTGTATTTTTGGACAGGAATATGCAGGAGACCCAGTAGGCAAGTGGAAGAGTAAAGACTCCGCAATCTATCTAATCACCTCCCTTGCAGCCAAAGCTCAAACACAAAAGGTAGGAAAAGTAGGACATGGGAATTTTTTAACTATTAAACTAGATTTCTAGATTTACTGTCCAATATTCATGTTTAATGTGCTATGATCCTATTCTCCAAGTAGAATCAAGACTTGTGTTTTAATTTCAAAGACACTTGCAAAATTATTGCAAGTGCCCCTAAAGACTGCTTGCTAAATCAGAATGTTGTTTGCTTCTTAATTTTTGTGCTGAAAGTCATACCTATCTGTAATTTTTCCAGATAGTGGCTGTGAAAAATAAAGTTTGGCAATGTATGTGCAATTGATTTAGCTTTAACTTTTTTTTTTTTTTTTATTGTCTTCAAATATCGTATAATCTTCTATGATGTCAGCACAATCTCAATAATATACCTTCTTTCATATGAATTATTAAATTGGTCCTTTAATTTTTCTATTATCTTTCTTTAATTTCCCCAACTAATGAATGGACGCTTTACTATATTTTCTGTGATAAACAAATATAATGATTACAAATATTGAGACTGAAAACTCAAAAAAAGGAAATTTGACTAATTAATATTACTGAATTTTTCCTTTATTCTAATTTCAATGTTAAATATTTTTCAGCATGGTATAACGCAGACCAGTGGTTTAGTGAATATATCAGATTTTTTCAGTGGTCACATTCTTCCAGATATACGGAGTGCAGATGGTGAGTTGCTATTGACACATATACACATGCATGGAGAAGCATTAAAAATGTAATAATTGGGCATTTATTTGCTTGAGTTTGGTTTATCACTCACCTAACTGTAAGGCTGAGTGAGGTTATGTTATGGCCCTGCATACATTGTGCATTATTCATCTTCTGTTGTGCATCCAGCTGTCAACCATTGCTTGTTGCCACTCTGAAGTCCATATATCTGATCTGATTTCAATCAAACTTGGAATATGAGTTTATATCATCAAAATTTTGGATGAGTTCAGTAACGAGAGAGATCCATTCATATTAATGAAATATCTTGCACCTTATTGGTTAATCTTGTTACCACTCGGGAGGTTTTGATCTGATTTTGATCAAACTGGGAATATATGCTTATATCATTAAGATCTCAGACGAGTTTAATAATGAGCAAGATCCATGCATAATAATGAGGTGATCTTGCATCTGATTGGCTGAGCTTGTTACCACTCTGAAGTCCATATTTCTGATGTGATTTTGATCAGACTTGGAATGTACAATTATATCATCAAGATCTTGCATGAGTTTGATAATGAGCGAGATCCACACATATTAATGAGGTAATCTTGCATCAGAATGAGCTTGTTACCACTGTGGAGGCTGTATTTCTCATTCGATATTGGTAAAACTTGTAATATAAGCTTATATTATTAAGATCTCGGATGAGTTCAATAATGAGCAAGATCCACTTGTACTAATCATGTGATCTTGTGTCTGATTGACTGAGCTTGTTACTCTCTGGAGGCCATACAGTGGTCCCCTCTTATAGGGCCATCCCTTCTGCAGCAGGAAAGTGGCGGTAATTGTCAGTAATTGTCAAAGTGACAAAACCAGACATCGTAAGAACATACAGCAGTAAGGATAATCATATTACTTATCTCTTTGTATGGATAAGGTCAGGTACTTCATTGGCATGTTGTGACAAATGTCAGTGTTTTGAATTTTGAAATCAACAAATTTTTGTGAGATTTCCCTATGTAAACTCCAATATGTGTACGCTTGTGAGGGGTAAATTCGATATTTTTTGCACTAGTATGCTGGTCCCACTGGCTGCATTAGAGTGATGGCCATCATATAGGAGTACTTTTGAACACAAACTGATTGGTGCCAGGGGATTCGGGCCATAATAAAATGGGTAGCCACTGGTCGGGAAAGGGGGGGGGGGGGTACATTCAAGAGGGCAGATATTGGATTGTTAATGATGTAATCTTGTGTCTGAATGGCTGACCCTGTTACCACTCTGCAGAGAGAGCTGCAGTCGCTCAGTGGTTAGCATGCCAGACTCACGACCGAAAGGGTGGGGGTTCAAATCCTTCCATTGGACCAGCCTGGGTCAGCTACCGTGGTGTGTCCTTGGGCAAGATACTTTACTCTGATTGCCTTGGCACTAAATAACCTACTTGTGTTGCTGTGCCATAAAGCACAAAACCAAACCAAACCAAACCACTCTGCAGGCCAGATTTCAGATGCAATTTTGATCAGATTTGGAATATATGCTTATGTCATCAAGATCTTGGATGAGGTCAATAACGAGCTAGATTCATGCATATTAATGAGTTGATCTTGTAGCTGATTGGCTGATTGGCTGAGCATTTTATGATTGTGGAAATCATGTTTCTGATCCAATTTTTATCAGATTTGAAATATGGGCTTATATCATCAAGATCTTAGATGGATTCAAAAATAAACAGGATCCACACATATTAATGATGTAATCTTGCATCTGATTGGCTGAACTTGTTACCACTCTGGAAGCCATATTTGTGATCCAGTTTTGATCAGATTTAGAATACATGCTTCTATCATCAAGATCTTGGACTACTTCAGTAATGCATGAGGTCCATGCATATTTATGAGGTGATCTTGCACATCATTGGCTGAGCATATTACCACTCTGAAAGCCATAATTCTGATCCAGTTTTGATCAAAATTGGAATATGTGCTTATATCATCAAGATCATGGACAGTTTTCAAAGTAAGTGAGATCAGTGCATATGAATGAGGTGCTCTTGCATCTGATCGGCTGAGCTTGTTACCACTCATGAAGCCATATTGGTGATCTATTGGGTTTATTATCATCAGTATCTTGGATTACTTCGATTACGAGCAAGAGACTGTGCATATTAATTATGTCTTTATAGTTAGAGAGAATTTGTATCAGATTATAGTCAAATAGGTAAAATCGACATGATATAAAATTTGGGATATAGTTTACATAGGATGTGTTCTTACAACTTCATAAGCCTCCTTAGTGAAATGATCAACTGTTAAGTTTTGTAAGCCAGGCAAGCAATATCAGGCCCACTTGGACCTCTCATTTAAAATGGAATCAAGTAGTAGTGGTAGCATTTTTTGATATCTCAGCACAAAAGTGGCTATATAGTGCCAACAAAAGGTTAATTTCCAAAAATGTAAGTAAAAAATACATAGATACATAGACAGATACAATATTTGCAGATTATTTTCCCTTGTAAAGACTTGGTTGGAAGGGTAATATGAACAAATTTTCAACCATTTTATGTTACAAAAATGCTGGATTTACTAGATCCACAACATTTTATTTTCATGCTAACATCTTATGATTTAGATTGTTTTCTTGGTTTTATGTTTCAGTAAATGCAATGCCTGTTCTGAAAGCAGATGCAATCAAGTACCTTATGGTCTTCAGAAATCAGGTTAGTTATCCAAAAATGGGAAGCAAAATGAAACTTTTTTTTCTCAAAAACAGACTTTGTATGTGCAATTTATGCTCACCTAGTGGTCAGAAATGTGCACTTTCTGATGTAGAACAGATTTTTTCTGAGAATTTTTTTTTTTTCTTTTCTTTCTTTGTATAATATGATAATTTAAATTCTTTTCTTTCTTTGTATAATATGATAATTTAAATTAGGAGAGTACATAGTTGCAGGATAAATTTACTTGCTGTAACAATACCTGAAATAACTCAATTTGTATTTAAGTCATTATACTCCCAACTCTCAAGAGGCAGGGCTTGGAATTAGGATTTTTTTTCACTAACGCAAGGGATCACCCAAATTTTGTGTGTGCTGATTCTGCCTAAATTTCACTGATTCTGCTAAAATCAAACAGAAGCCAGTTCAGTAATTGTTATTTATTAACATCAACTCAAAACAATAACAACTGTATTTCTGCAACAAGACTCACGAATGAAGTACCCAGCACACTTTTCGTATTTCTCCAAATACTCAGTGCAAAAAATACATAACATCACAGCCTTTCCTGGTCATACTTCAGCCATTTGTGTTCTATTTCCTAGCATTTCTGCTACTTTCTTAGTCTGTTTGCAATTGTCACCTCACAATGCATTTAATGTTTATCAACAATGATATAAATATTAAAACACATTGTTCTGTATTATTCTGGATTATTCGTTGAGTCGGCAAATGCGACCTTGTCAGATTGGTCAATACTAGCCTGAGACCATGTACATTTTGTTATCAGTAATGAAATCAGTTCTTGGGGCAGTACACCAGGCTAGTTTCACATGCACGAAGACAGTGTTGACAATTATCACATTTGATGTGTGGATGGGTGGTTTGACACCAGTCTATTTGTGCTGCAAGCATTTATCATACCTCGTCGAGTGCAGGATGTTGGTAGGCACTCAATCACCAGAATAAACAGATCAATTAACCATTAAATGGAATGCCAACTCATGACCACTTTTTAACTGTTATGATAGCGACCGATAGTAATTTTCATTACAACGGATTAGTGACAGCTGGGTTTTAGTGATCTGTCAGCAAAATCACTAACCGTGGGATAGCAGATTTGCAATAATTTCAAGCCCTATATGTACGTATCCTCATGTCTGTCACACAATCTTGCGAACACAGCTAGTTCTACAGTTTTTGGTGAATTACCATGGAACTTTGTAAATATATTGGTCATCACCTGAAGATGTGCATATTGACAAATTACTGTGCTCCAATAAATTTTGTTAGAGTTATTGCCCTTTTGGACCTGCAGCTGGATGTATTGTCTGACAGAATCTTGTGAATGCAAATAGTCTCACAGATCTTAAATTCATCGCCATGAAACTTGGTAAGTTTTATGGTCACCATCTTATGATGTAGATTTCAACAAATTACTGTGCTCCTGCGATTTTTGTTAGAGTTATTTCTGTGTTTGACTTGGAGCTTGATGTAGTGCATGGCAGAATATTGTGAACGTGACTAGTCTTGCAGTTTTCATTGGATCTGGATGAAACTGTAAAGGTCATGGTCATCATCTTAAGATGCGCATATCCACAAATCACTTTTTAAAATTTTTGTTACAGTTATTGCCCTTTTTGTCCTGCAGCTGAATGCAATGTATGACGGACTATGAATTTAACTTGACTTGCAGTTTTTTATGACTCACTGTACATATTGTGGTCATCATCTAAAGATGAACATATTGACAGATCTTTGTGCTAACACAATTTTTGTCAAAGTTGTTGCCCTTTTTGACTTGCAGCTGTATGCAGTATATGAGAATTTTTTTAATGCAATTACTCTCAATTTTCATTGGATTGCTGTGACACTTAGTACAAGCTATGGTCATGATGTCATGATGAGAAGATATACATGTTCACCAATTTTTTTTCTCGTGCTATATTTATAACAACAACTATGCACTTCTTTGACTATAGACTCATCTCCATTATGAGGGTAGGATGTGGGAGATACATATATATGTATAGTAATGAGAAAGTTAAGGTAATCCAAACAAGGCATAAATAGAAAGATGAAGGCAAAAAAGGGTAAAATCCTTAAAATACAAAGTCAGATCTTTTATTTAAATAGCACTCTTGAAAATTTCAAGACCTTCTCAGTGGGACCATCATCACAGGACACATCCCAGGGCAAAAAGGTTGCCTCTATTAATTGCCTCTTATAACTTGTAGAAGTTGCATTGGGTCTATTTTACATCCCAGAATGTCTAAGGCAGAGAATGTAGTAGAGGCAGGGATATATTTATAGGAATAAATTGCTCACCATTCTTCTAGTTTTAGTTTGAGTATGCTAAAGTTGTTTAGAAAATTATGGATTTCTTTCTCCCACTTGGTTTTAAACAAGTGATAGCTGTTTCATTTAGTGACTCCATTCTTCTTTTAGAGGAAAAGAGTTTATTGAGCTGTAGTTGAAAGATCTGTTATTTACATAATAAAAACACATATTATACTCCTGCCATAAGACAGAGCATGTCATGTTATGATGTCAGTCCATCCATCCATCTGTCTGTCCATTTGTCCTTCCATCAGTCTGTTTCCTATTTCATTTCTGCACAATAATGAGTTCTTCACCATCTACCATTACAAACCTTTGTAAGTATCTTGCATTTTGGCAAGGAAGAAGCCTATCAGTTTCAGGCTCAAAAGGTCAGAAGTCAAGATCACAGGGTCTTAAAAGAAGGAAAACTGTTTCCACACAATAGATTGACTTATACACCGGATACCTTGACCAAATTTTGTAAATTGCTTGCATTTGAGATAAGAAAGACACCTATTGGTATTAATATCTAAAAGTCATAGTGACTCAGAGAAGAAGAATAGTTTCTGCATGACATCTTCATCACCTATTTTGACCAAACTTTGTTGATGGTTTGCATTTGACACAAGTAAGACTCCTATTAATTTGGAGGTCAAAAAGTCAAGGTCAGCATTACTGAAGGAAGGAAAAACCATCTCAACAAAACTGCTTAAGTTCTGTACCAAATGCTTTGACTAAACTTTTTACATGGCTTGCATTTGAGATGATCAGAACACCTATTGATTTAAGGGTTAAAAGATCCAAGGTCATGGGCAGAGGGATCCCAAGAAGAAAAAAAAAATAGTTTCCACAAAATAATGTAAGCCACATACCAAACTTCGGATGGTTTGCATTTGAAGCAAAGAAGGCACAGATTTATATTTTGGGGTCAATAGATCAAACATCAAGGTCACCAAGACTGAAGGAAGAAAAATTTCTTCCACTAAATAACTGTACATGGCAGGCATATAATGTACCATACACAGGTGTTTAAATATGTTACTTTTTAGCACAGATGTTTAAATATGTTACTTTTTAGCACAGATGTTTAAATATGTTACTTTTTAGCACAGATGTTTAAATATGTTACTTTTTAGCACAGATGTTTAAATATGTTACTTATCAGCATCATTCTCTGACCCCAAAACAAACCTTCTGAGCTATATTGCCTATCTTACCAACTTTATATCATAAATTTTTTTATTGTGAGACTTAATTACCTTGCCATTCACAATTCACAAAAAAACTCACATATTTTGTTGTTCTATAATTTTTCAGCTGCCACGTGAAGCCTTGTTAGAAGCCTTTCCACATCTGATCCACTATCTGCAGGCATCTAGTCTTGTTGTTCACACGTACGCTGCTCACTGTATAGAGAGACACTTCATGGTCAGAACATCACAAGGCACACCAGCGTATGTCATGTTGTTATTAATTTAACAATGTATAATGTCAACATTTCTAGCTTATCTATATTTTATTTAAAAAGGTCCACCCCAGTAATTATTCCTCATGAATAAAGTTGGGAGTGGATGTAGCATTTATATAGATATGGATATAGTTCATGTATTTGTTCATACATTCATGTGTTTGTTTGTTCATTAAATCGTCAATATTTTGGACCTATTTAACCTGCTTTAATGAAAATTGGTATGTGGATGCATCTAAAAGAGAGCAACTCGCCATACCAAAAGTAGGTTACTGTGAGTGAATTTTCATGCTTAGTGACTTTTGTATTGTCAGCTATCCATTCATTACACCCCCAATATCTTGTACCCTATTTCACCTACACTTATGAAAATTTGTATGTTGATGCATCTAAAGAAGAGAAACTCAACCATACAATAAAGTCACTGTGACCTTATTTTCTTGCTGGAGTAACTTTTATATTTTTGGCTAGGTGTTTGTTACACCCTGAATATTTTGGACCTTATTTCACTTAAACTTATTAAAATTGGTACATGGATGCATCTCAAGAAGAGTAACTCGAGCATACCAAAAGTAGGTCACAGTGACTTAAATTTCACTTTTGATTGATTTATGTATTTTCAGTTTTTCTGTTTGTTATACCCACAATATCTTGGACCCTATTTCACCTGCATTCATGGTAATTGGTATGTGCATGCAGCTTAAGGAGAGCAACTTAACCATACCAAAAGTAGGTTACTTTGAACTTATTTTATTGTTGAGTGACATGTATTTCCAGCTCTCCATTCATTACACCCTCAGTATATTGGACCCTATTTCTTATAAAAAAATTGGTATGGGGATGGATCTCAAGGAGATTAACTCGACTATATCAAGACCAGGTCACTGTGACTTAAGTTTAATGCTTGATTGACTTTTGTACTACAGACTAGTCAAATTTTGTTTCAACCTGACACTGATGAAACTTTGTATGTTGATGCGTCTTATTGAGTAGTATTATATTGCAGTAATATTTCTCTCCACCACATGGTGGTTCATTTGTTAATCTTAGACTCACAGACAGAGGAGAAATGGGGTTGAATAATGTCCAGACCAGCCTGCTTCAGCTGTGTAAGACACTTAACTCCCATTGCCTCATCATCAATCATCTATCCCAGTCAGTATATTGTCAGCTACTCCCCCTGTACTTCTGGCTCATATTAAGCAAACCCTCAGATAGAAACAGTTTTTCTGAACAAGTGGTGAACATAATTGCCCAGGCAAGAAGGCCCTGGCCATTACTTTGAAAGCTTATGTGGGAAAATGGGGAATTTTCCCTCATTGGTGTGAACAGAGACTTGTGTCTCCTTTAAAAAAAAGCCCCAGGACCACAAAAAATTAGCTTAAAAGCCTGAGGTCAGCCAAAAATTAGCTCTGATCACAAATGGGCTATGATTCCACAATTTCAGACATGTTTCACTATCACAGAAGAGAGAACATACTTCACAACAAAGACCTCTCTGACTTTCTGGCCAATTTTGACTTGTCTTGACTGAAGGCCTTGGCCTTTTGTCTGAAATGGAACTTACTGTGGGTTCTGACCTTGTTGAACAAGGCACCTTTCAAACCACTATCTGGAGCCTCTCCAACTCAACTTTTGTACAAGACCTGCTTCCTTGTCACTTTATTTTTTAGCAGAGAATCAGTGATTGATCTATCAACAGTTCCACCATGATTGTTTAGTTCTATCATGACGGTCCTTGTTTTGATTGCTGAGAATAGGCTCTGGCTCACGTGAAAAAAGTTTTTTTCTCTTGAAATTGCTCTCTTCTTTGGACCCTTCTTCCTGGGGTCATCTGCAGGATCTTGTCAGGGGTTTGAATTGGTACCTAAAGTGGACTGAGCCAATTAGAAGAGGGGAATCTCACCTGTTCTTACCACTTGGGAAGGAATAGGCTTGGTCATCTTGGATCCGTGAAACTAACCCAGGACCAGATGAATTTTGTATGCATATTGGCTCTTAAGGTTAGAGCAGTCACCACTAGCATCACAGTCCAGAATAACTATTCCCTAACTGTCCTCATTCAAACCATGGGATTGAGGTCACAGATGACTTTCTCCAGTTTTTACCTCGGAGATCTTTCATTCCAAAGGGCTCATTTCATCTCAGTGGGCCTATCTCAGTAGCACAACAGGCTACCTTTCCAGGTTGCTCAGCAGCTTTGTAATGACGTGGGTTACCCTACTTTTGCTGGATTTGTGGGAGCAAATATTTTTATCAAAACCACGTCCATGCATTGACCATCTGCCAACCCAAACCTGTATCTCACATGAAATTCAAAGCGGATGCACATATGTTAGGAGACTGGAGCCCGGGCCATCTCCATGGTAAGAGGATGTAACTCCCTCCAGTTTTTACCTTTCCTCTGATATATTATAATTGGGTAATGTATTTGAAGATTCAACGAAGATTTCGAGTAAAATGTGTTTCTTTGATAATACTTACTGTATCATATTACGGGCATACCATCCCAAGCACCCCCCAGTTAATTCCATTAGTAACTGACAGTTGATAGGATTTGGTGCCATTCCCACTATCCATAGGGAGACCACTCTTGTCTGACTTCCATCACAGCTGCAGACAACTTTTTAGCACTTTTGTTGTGGTGAGCAGCTATTTTTAGCTTGGAAGGGCTGGATTTGCAAGGTAGTGGATGTATCCCTAATATATTGTAACAGGGGGGTATATGTTAACTTACATAAGTGTAATAATAACTTCAAAAATGCTTCAATTCAGGATCTTTTTTTATTTGTGTCTGTGTAATTATGATAAAATGCCTAATTAAAGGAAAAGACGACTAACATATGAAAATGTAATTATGTGCAATACACTCAGAGACTATTATATGCTGGCCATCATAACCCAAGCTAATAATGCAGCAAGAAATGGATGGCCTACACTGTAAGTATTTTGTAAGTAAATCTTAAATTCGTAGTGTGGTGGGAGATAGATAGCTGCATAAACTTATGGCACAATATTACTTTTACATTAGGCCGGAATCAGTAGCAGTGAATTGAATTTAATGGAATTGAATTGACTGGTATTATTGTACTTAAGATGTAATTTCAGTCTCTATTTTGATAATAAAGACATAATAAAAATTCATTCACTTGTGTTATTTTTATAACTATCTATTTGCTTGTTAATGTGATTTAGTAAATTTGTAATTATAACTAGCTCAAGACTGGAATATTTTTAGTGCAGATCTGTAACTAGGGACGCTATGATTATGGATGCTATTACTGTTGACAGCTATTTCCTGACCTTCAAAAATTCGCTCCTATTTATACTCTTTGTAAAATAGTCCTGTGTTGTAATTCTGCCAAACAGGTTAGGACATGCTGAACAGATACTCTACATCAGGTGAAACAAACTGGGGTTATCATACAATTTAATTAGCCTTACTTGTCCATTTACACTCAAACAGTTGCAAATAAATAAACATTTTGCATTATCTCTTGTCCGCCAAACATCCGAGTCTTTTAATCTTTTAAGCCATAACCAAGGTTGCTAGGTATGGGTTGAAGAGTAAACAAGTACCAGTGAACTCTGACAACATTAAAAATACATCGACTATCATGAACTGAAGAATACTTTATTCATAGTTCAAAACAGTCTCATACTTGTATAAGAGAAGGCCAGCATTTACAATGAACAAGTGAAATTTTATTTTAAAAAATGTGAAATTGGACCAATTTAGTGTGTGGAACTGATCATGTGATCTAGCATCAGCCATCATGGCTGCAGGCATATTTTGTAGTGTCAGCTGATGAAGTTATCAAGCTTAGTGCTATTCAAATACTGATTTGGAAGGAAAATTAAATGTGATAAACATATTTCTGAGGGAGATAAATTCATATGAAGTAAGATTCTAAAAGATTTTATGAGTATTTTACGATGTGCAAGATCAAATTTGAGAACAGTACAGTTGCTACCCAAATGACCGACAATCACAATCAACACATAACATGAACAGGTACATACAAATATCAGGGTGAGTCACAATCTTGGCATTTCCAATCACATTATAATGTTCAAATTCACTCTTTCGTCAGTATATAATCATTGACATTAACAACATATTTAATGTATGACATGGAAAAACCACTCTCCCAATCAATCATATTAAAGCTTTATAGCCCCAGGTCTATTACAGTGTTATCATTGAGCAGGTATTATCGAGGAAACATATTTTACTCCAAAAATTGGTTCCTTATGGAATAGGCCCCTTCAGATTTAAGGGATAAAAAAAGGGTCAAAATTGAATGTCGTTTTTAATCTGTATTCTTTACCCCTTAAAAAGGAATCTGGTAAAGTGGACACAACCCACTTTTTCTGCTGATTTTCTCTTTTCAGATAGCCAGACATTATTATTACATTTCCAGCTGCAGTGGAAATGTCAACATTGTTGTCATCGTAATGAATTTGTATTAGAATTTTGTTTTGAAGTTCTCAAAATTCATATACAACAGCTTGCAGTTTGCAGAGAGATTGTTCTGTGAAACCCATGATTCAAAAATAGTTGTCAGCTATTGATATGCATAATAAAGGTAGTCATCTACAATGAAACTTTTTCATAATAAACTTAGTCTCTATAATAAGGCAACACATATAACATGGTTTGATTTAAGTTTATATGATTATGTTCTTTGTGTATTTCTTTCTTTTTGTTTTAAATCACAAACACATATAAATGTTTTCATATGAACCAGATAGATTTCAATATTTCAGGACTGCAAAAATGTTTGTTTTCAGAATTACCTTTGTGGATATACAGGGTTGCGCAAATGATCTTATTAATAACCTGTTTGGAGCCCTGCAGTTACCTAGGTCAGCAGAAAATGAATATGTAATGAAAGGTATTTATATATTTATTTTATTGTCCCCATTTCTGCCTTGCCTCTAAATCATGGTAAGATTTTAGGATCACTTTTTTGGTTGCAACTGTAATGGAGCATCTTCTTTAGTAATGTTGAGATTTTACGTTCAAGTTTTTGAAAATCATATGCACTTGGAACTCTTTATTTGGTGGTTCTCTTGAAGGCGGCATCCAATTTAACATGGTGTGTTTTTCTTGAAGAAGCTTTGAAAAAAAAATTACCAAACCCACCCCCCACCCCTTACAGTTGACTTGAACCAATATGGAAAATGATGATGAAATTTTGAACAAAAGATACCTTTTAACTTTTATTGTGATTTCCTTTTTCTTTGTTTTTTTCACATGTAAATCATGGGAGGGTGGAGTTGTGGGGGAGGAGAAGTGAATGATTGGCATGATGTCTGCATTGTATTCTTTACCTTTCAGCAACCATTACATTAACTAAAGCTATCACTGCTACATTTGAAAAATGGATGTCAAAGAGTGATTATTACAAATTACAGATTAACTTGTAAAAGTATCAATTTGCAAAGCATTTGCTCTTTGGTTTCTGCATCTATAACACCAAATAATCTTCTAGTCCTAATAGACAAAGTTGTAGAATTTGCATTGTTGTTAGGGGACTTGTTCTGTAACACAGACATGATGTTCTGTGTGCATTCTGATGGTTCTAGATGTAATTTCCACTGGACTTGCCATCTTTATTTTGTTGAATAATGCAGTTTCTGATAACTCATGGATCAGCTCTCTGGTTACTAATGTTAGCATTATAAAGAGTCCCAAGTGTGCATGGAGGTTACTGAATGACATGATTTACAGGTGAGACACAGCAATCTGTACGATTATGGTTAGGAGTAGAATTAGAGATATTTTGTGTTTGAGTAAACATGAGCAAGCCTTTTGTGGATTTTACAGTTGATAGAAGACAAGCAGGTTTTGTTGGATCTACTTGTTTGACAATGTCACATCATGAAAACGATATCACTGAATATTTAGTAATGCAAGGTAGCAAGGTCATCAAGTAACACAAAGTCTTTGCAGTTATGCAGTTGTGTGATATATAGATGTAAATGTTGCAAGAATTGTTAAATATGATTTACCACTCTCTGCAAACAGTTGGTATATAATATTTTACTTTATTCATAAATATTATATAATGAACAGTCATAAGATACCCTGTTACTTAGCAAAGAAGATATCATTCAGTGTTTTCTCAAGTTTTAGAGAAAAAGGGTCCCAGTGTCAAATTTTGAGGGCCCATCTCACTTTCAGGGCATCCTGCCCATAATTTCACCTTTAATGATGAATTTGTTATTTGCTTATTACACTATCAATTTATGAACATTTACAATATAATCTGCTGAATTAAAGTAATCTCGTTGTAGTATTTCTTGTTGTAACTAATTTATTTGTTAGTTATTTTTACATTTTATGTTCTTATTCAATATAAACATGAAAATATTTACTGCCAAGAATTGAAATAACATGGACCTAGTACCTACACATAACATAGGCCTAGTACCTACACATAACATAGGCCTAGTACCTACACATAAAATAGTCCTGGTACCTACACATAACATAGGTCTAGTACCTACACATAACATAGGTCTAGTACCTACACATAACATAGGCCTAGTACCTACACATAACATAGGTCTAGTACCTACACATAACATAGGCCTAGTACCTACACATAACATAGGTCTAGTACCTACACATAACATAGGTCTAGTACCTACACATAGCATAGGCCTAGTACCTACATTTAACATAGGCCTAGTACCTACACATAACATAGGCCTAGTACCTACACATAACATAGGTCTAGTCTAGTACCTACACATAACATAGGCCTAGTACCTACATTTAACATAGGTCTAGTACCTACACATAACATAGGTCTAGTACCTACACATAACATAGGCCTAGTACCTACACATAACATAGGCCTAGTACCTACACATAACATAGGTCTAGTACCTACACATAACATAGGCCTAGTACCTACATTTAACATAGGTCTAGTACCTACACATAACATAGGCCTAGTACCTACACATGACTTTATCATAGGTGTTATCTTTAAATTCCTGCACAGTTGTGAAAAATTAAATCTTGTGCTTTATTTCTGTCATATTTAACCCTACCTGATTATTTTGGGATCATTTGAAGTATGATTATTCTGTTTTCTTGTTCATTCTTTACAATTGAACAGCAGAACTGTCACTCCTAATACTGGTATCTTATGATAAGACTATGCCCTATTATCATCATCATTAGTTTCAATTCATTAGTTTCCTATGACTTCTTAATGCATAATCCCTTATTTGTATCGGATCATCATACATTATCATCTTTATTGACTCAAGTCATGTATTCTTTACTTTATGATTCAGTTTCTTTCAACTCTGTCAAAGCATGAGGTAGTCTTGATCAGTGAGAAGCTTTCCACAAGGTCTGAGTTGATAAAAATCAAGTCATGATAACTTAAGAATCGGTACAAGCTTGCAAATGATCTTGACAGTTATTTTTTCTACACCTTTTACAATAAGTTGCCAATGTTTACTTGCACCCATTCAAATTTTACTGTGCTAAAAGGTGTGAAGTAAACACTACATTTTGATTTTGATGGCAGTTTTGCAGGTTTTACTTACTTAAGCATGTTACTGACTCTTGTGGGCTATGTATATTCAGGGATTTTGACTGCTGAATAAGGTAGCTTCAGTTTGCTTACAAAGCATGTGCAAGAAATAGTCACTACCTCTGTAGTATGCAATGATTTTATAGCCATTAATCGGACGTCAAGAAAGTTGAGTACAGATTTGTTTGCATCTAAGGATTTACCCCTTTTAATGCACAACTTCATTACAGGGTCCTACACATTTCCAAATCAGATGGTAACCCATAGTTGGGCTACCATAAAAAGAACCAGAGTACATTTAGTAGTCCAAAGAAGGCAAATAAGCCATGTTCAGTGAAACTGTTAGTTTCGAGACTGTCCTTATAACTTGTGTGTCATTAGCAATTATAATATTTTTTAACTATGTTTTGCAAAGGCATAAAAAAAATCACGATATCATATATTAACCCATTGGGCTAACAGACTTTAATATACGGTAAGCCCAGACCCGGTATTCTTGTTGCCCCTGGGCTCTGGGAAATTTTTTGTTGTTGGATCCTGCATTATTGGGTACTAATTTCACCAACACTGTCACATCGCATTGCAACCAATTAGGGGAAAATAGTATGTTTGCTGGATTACATGGAGAAAAATAAAGTTTAATTAAATTTTTGTTGTTGTTTTAATATCAGATCTCTTGAATCAGGGGAAATAATCAGTGGCTGGGAAAGACAATGTAATTGCCATGTCCAGCCTGCCAATCAACCAACCCATGTCCCTAAGAAATTGTATTTTCGATTTGTAGCAATTATGAGAACCATGTCCATGATGCAGGAGCACCTTGTTCCCATGATTCCTCAGCTACTCAAGTCACTCACAGAGAAATTGATTATTGTTAGCAAGGTAGGTAACAAGGGTCTGTTGCATACGAGCATGTGTATGGGAAAAAAAAGTTAATGAGAAGTCAGCATGATTCCATCAGACCATATAAGTTTATATTGTAGCCTGCTTTTGGGAACCTTCCTTTCATTAAAAAAATCCAACTTAATATCGACCAAGATATTCCAAAATTGTCAGGATTCTGATATCCACCTACAGTAGTTTTTTGTAATGTTAATGAGTACTGATTTATAAACTTTTAGTTATTAGAATGTTTTAACTTAAAGGCAAACTCCCAGTTCATGCTTTACCATCTCTCCCCTAAGCTGTCTTGTTGCATAATATTTAGTTGTCTGAGCCCAATATGGAGTATATGCCTGTATGCCAGCACCTGACCTTATTGATCTTTTGTCCAGTTCTTTTTATCTCCCTCTCCCCAGTATGAAATCCAGTTAGATATAGCTATCACAGTATCCATATATCTGTCTGTTTGTTTGTATTCGATATGTCGGTCCATAACCATTTTAATTTTTCAAGCATAACTCTCAAACCATTCAAGGTATCTCCGTGAATTTTGGTACACATATTCAGAGATGCCAACCATTTCAGATTTTGTAGAATTATTACGAATTTTTAGTGAAAATTCCCCATTCCAAATGATATTGACAAAGTTCTGGAAAATTGGAATCTTCTGAGGTAAAATTCTGAACTGGAGTTTTCTGTGTGGGCACAGGTAGGAAGAAAGTACTTAGCACCAGTATGATAGACTGGTACATAGAATATAGTTTTTTCGATGCAAAATGCAGACTAAATAACAAGAAACTGATCATTTAGATTGTGAACATGTGAAATATAGCTGCAGAGATCAAGAGAAAAGAAAGATACAAATATTTCATGAGGAAAATTAATGTTTATGGCTTTTGCTTCGACCAGAAAATGTTGAAGGAAATCAAGGTTCTGTAATTGCAGCAATGGATATACCATTTATTCTCACTGGACCGTAATTGCCGATGTATATAGGTCTGTATCTCCACACAGAAAGATACAGGATGATTGGATACTTTTAACTAACATGTTTTCCATTCCAGGCAGGCTTCCTAGATTCAGAACAATTTACCCAACGATTCCCCGATAACCATGCTCGTGGGTTGGCATCTCTGCGTATTGGACTAGTGGTTCAGATGTGCCTTTTACTATTCACAATTCTTCAGTTTCAGGATTTTTCATGTTTTTTTTCCCCTTTGTTCATCATCCATCCACCATTTACACTTTCATTTCTGGAGCAAAACTCATGATTCATATCACTTCCTGTAAACTTTGTACATATGAAGTTCCTATATATGAAATCTTTGACAAATCATTCTGTCTCCTAGCAGACGTTTAGGCGGATTGGGGGTGGGATGACTTTGTCATCTTGTTTTTTAAAATACGAGGGGTTATATAGCTATCACTATTCAAGTCTGTCTCTTTGTCTGTCCATAAAATTTTAGTTTCCAGATCATAACTCTCAAACTATTCAAAATATTTGAACCAAATTTGGTGTCAAGTAAATTGTGTAGAGGTGCCTCTTGATACTTACAATTTTCATATTCAATATTTTGTATGTTACCATGGAAACAAAGGGCAGCATAAATAGTATATAAATTGAGAGTGCTGCACCATATGATACTAGTATAAGGAATATATCAATTGAGAGTGCCACACCATATGATACTAGCATAAGGAATATATCAATTGAGAGTGCCACACCATATGATACTAGCATAAGGAATATATAAATTGAGAGTGCCACACCATATGATACTAGCATAAGGAATATATCAATTGAGAGTGCCACACCATATGATACTAGCATAAGGAATATATAAATTGAGAGTGCCACACCATATGATACTAGCATAAGGAATATATAAATTGAGAGTGCCATACCATATGATACTAGCATAAGGAATATATAAATTGAGAGTGCCACACCATATGGTACTAACATAAGTAATATAAAAATTGAGAGTGCTGCAGCATAAGGGGCAGCATAGGGTTCAAACAGAAGTAATATAAAATTTGATAGAAGTCATTCCAAAAGCGGGGCACCAGGGGATAGTTCATCTCTAGATGACTCTTGTCTCTAAAGAGCACTGAGGAATGTACCTTTGTGTTTTTCAGTGTGTTTTTTTTTTTATGCAGGCTCTGTCAGAGTCTCTGGTGCACTATTCAACTGTCAAATACATTCCTGAATCACATTAACATTAGGAAATAAGCTCTGCTATCTCTCGAATCCAGTCCTCCTAGAAAGACACAAATTTTGTCTTTCTATATATATATGTATTTTGACACCTTTAAGAAACTCTTATCCAATACCTCCCCTTACCACATCTAGGTGGCTTCCCATCAACTGTTTAAGCTTTCTCTGCAGTGCGATCAACATCAGACCTCATTGCCTGTCGATATCCAGGAAAATCGGAATGAATTTTACCTATCCATCTAGAAAATTTGTATAGTATTGATTATTAATTTATTTGCTATGTGTTGGCATCATTATTTTTGTATTTTGATCAATAATTATTTATTTATTTCACAGTTTGTGGACTTTGCTGTCTGACTTTGTACTCCAGCGAGGTATCATTGATGCTCATTGTTGGTTGACTTATTTCTGTACCTTGCTTGAATTTTTTTCCACTTGTTTTTAACGAGTGCATTATTGTTATAATAAACACTTTTGGGTTGTTATTTTCCTTTCTTTTTGTCATTCTTGTCATTTCAGTTAAACAGTGAAGACCAAAATGTTCGAAGTCTAAGATATTTAAGGTCAGCAAGAATGCACATGATACGTGCCTCACTTGCACTAAATGTTCATCTACTTCACTGTGCAGTGTCTGCACTAAGTGGTCAGAGGAAATGCAGTCCACAGTCATACACAAGAGTTGCAAAAGTAATTAGAGATGGGCGAAGTCAAAGTCAGCATAAAGCAACAGCTTGAGCGTTCACCCTAAGACGTTGTCAATAACTAGTGTAGTGGGGGATGCAATGATCATTCCCGCCCCATCTAAGATCATGCAAACAATGCCTGCAGCAACAGTTAGTACGGGATACAGAGGATCAGTTTGCTTTGGAGATGCCCATGATGCTCTTGCCCCAGATGCTGCTAGAGTTGCAAATGTGGAGACTTGTACAGGAAATGATGTCACAGTTGCTGGCTTTGGGGAGTTTTTATCCGTCTGTTCATCACATTTGAAGTTGATGGGAGTTTGTCCTTCGATTCTGTGGCAGTCTACTGGGCATAGACCCCCCTGCATTTCCAATCGTGTCCTTCAGGCCAGTAAATCCAGGTGCATGGGGTATAATACTGACCTAATTGATCTGTTTTTATCAGCTGTTTTATAATGTGGATCGCCATTATTTTTCATGCCACCTGCATATTAGTGCAGAATATGGTAGCCACTTCATCAATGCTTGACCTGACATCACTGGCGATTTTTTGCCTTACCGAAAAATCAGGCAGTGATCATGACTCGTATTGCCAAGGTGATTAATAAGACCACACATCATTCCATGGCTAATGCTCAAATGGCTTTGTCTGGTTCAGATCTGGTGAGAAGATATGCCTTTCTTTCTGCTTGTCTTTGCTGAAGCTGCACCATTCATTGGCTTTGTGCTCACTGTCCTTTGGTATGTCGTTGCTGTTCAGTGGCCAAATTGAAGATGTGCAGAAGCAGGCAGCAGAATAACCTCTCCAGCTTTCCTTGCCACCTCCTCTGCCATTTATGCCACAGCTGTCTCAGCCACAATGTAGAGATGATCATAGGCAAAAGGAAACAAGGCCGAATCCTGACCAACAGCAGCATTTTCAACCTCAGTCTGATTTCCACTTACAGCAGGCCCTCAGTTTTGGGGGCAGTTTAATAAAGGGAATAGGAAGCAAGGTTTCTCCTTCCCCAAGCCTTACAACAGTCGCCAATGATTTGCCACCCTGACCACCCACTGACAACCTGCCTATAGGCTCAGATTTACCTTTTTCCACAAAACAAATGGGCAATCCAAGTTGTTTCAGAGGGGATTCAGATTTTGTTTATCCAGCCCCCTCCTCTTTCATCATCCCCTTCTACAATGGATGTTCAATCCAATTCAGAGAAGGTGGGAATTTTACAAAAAATATCTGCTCTCTACTCAGCTTAACAAATTTTGACCACATGTTTTAAGGATTTTATGTTTTGCCTTTATCTTTTTTTTGACAATACAGTAAAACCTGTCTTGAGCAACCTCTGCTGTGAGCATACCACCTGTCATTTATAACCATAATCATGCACAGATTGATTTCATTATGTAAATCCACTGTCATGGGCGACCACCAGCAGAATGCAATCAGTAACCATGATTTTTTGGCAAAATGTGCGTTTGACACTGCTTTGAACGACCACATCACAAAAACAGAGATAAACATCACTGACCTGTATTTAATCTTTTGTAACCATGGCTGCTGAGGAGGGTCTGCAGACAAAGTGCATAATGTTCTAAACAACACTGCTATGAACGACTGCATTGCAAAAACAGAGATAAACACCAGTGACCTTTATTTAATTCTTTTTAGCAACGACTGCTGGTTTGTGCTCCAACACCGCTCTTACCAAAACACCTCCCCCCCTTCCCCCCACTCGCAAAGTTGAGTCTGACTACCAGTTCCTAAGGTCATGCAGATAGCATCGTATGCTACAGACTGTAAACCAGACTAAAATGCATGTCACAAACTGCCATTGTAGTGCTGAAGTCATGTAAATTTCACATTACGATTGACAATTGCTTCTTCAGAGGGAGCTGGCAGGGATGTACATAGTTAATTCAAAGGTTTGTATTGTTTCTATATCTTTTGTGAAAAACCTCACGATGCCGATAATGTCCTAATGAGAAATCTTCTTAAAGGGCTTTACTGTAGTGGTCGAGTACATTGTTTGTCTTTGAAGTCAATCCGTAATGCCTTGGATGAATGAACTCTTTCTCTTTGTCTTCAGTAAGTGATTATCATTTTCCAGATTTGATTCTCATTATAAAAGGTTCATGTTGTTTGTTTCTTTTTGATGTTACAGTTATTAAAACCCACACACCAGGTCATCATCTGTTCACCATAGTGCAGCCAGTTACATCCTTTGTTTATCGGGGGCCCTGGGTGGCCAAGTGGTCAAAGGTGCTCGCCTTTACAGATCGCTCACATTTCACCTCAGTCCACATGGGTTCAAGTCTCGGCTTGGCCAGTGTGGGTATGTGAGAAAACTTGCCAGTAGCTTCCTGTGGGTTGGTGGTTCTTCCCAGGGTTTTCCTGGGTTCTTCCTCCACCAAATATACTGGGTGCCATGTATAGCACATCATGTGCTGAAAAATGGCATTAAAACCCACAAACCTTTTTTTTTCTTCATGTTACCGTATTTGCCGGCCTATAAGTCAATGTGGAGTATAAGTCGAATTAGCTAATTTCGTCAATTTTCAATCCTTCATCCATATATTAGTTGATGCGGAGTATAAGACGAAGCCCAAAATGATAATTATTTTTTTACACTATACTTTTCGTACTTTGACATTTTTTATTTTTTTATTTTTTTTCACGTTTGAAAAATTACATTAACATTCGGTAAAGCTATTTCAATGACATAATCCATATATAATTCGATTCGGAGTATAAAACGAAGCCCAGACTTCCAGGTCAAAAAGTATCGACTTATAGGCCGGTAAATACAATAATCTGTTTATGTCATTTGTGAATTAAGAGTTTTGTCTGTAATAAAAAAAATAAATTCTGGATGGGTTAATTATGTCTTTTGATTTCAGTCATTGGTACATATATATTCCATATTTACCCAAAGCCTGATCAAAACTGCTCAGCGTAATTCATACACAGGATGAATAAGTGTTATCGTTGCTAACTGTGCAATTCTTATGCTACATCTCAAGTAACTATGAAATTTATGGTGATGTCAAGTTAACTTATTGACAGGATAAATAAATATTACCCTGGTTAATTTTGCAATTCATATGCTAATACATGTACACATAATCTTCAAATCTAAATGTGAATGTTTTATGATAGATGTATATCTCTATTGCTATATAATATTATTTTGAGATGAAATGAATGCTCTTTTGACAAGAACTATGAATAAAGAATAAAATGTATATACAGCAATTGTGGGTATTTTTCGTTCTTAAACCCAGTTTGACCTTAAAACCTGGTCATCTTGAACAAACCTGTTATGAGAGAGTACCTGTCTTCAAAGACCACTTTTTGTTGGCAGAAGGGTTTGTCTCTCCAGACAGGTTTCACTGTACCTTTTATGAAATTTTTACATCTTTGCCTTTTAACTTTTATCATTTAGTACTTCATGTTTATGTTTTGGAAGGCTTTATCTTCCTAGAGTTTCTTTTACAATTCTTTAAATTAGCATTTTTGGAACTTTGCTTTTGATCAGCACCATATAGCTAGTATTGTGCTGACATACCATTAAACCCTACTACTACTACTACTACTACTATTACTCGTTTGTGAAGTGGGCAATGGAGAGAGTTTGCAAGAGCACAGCTAAACTCTCCGGGGTTATATTCCAGGGTTTTTTTTGGTACACAAAGCCAACGGGAAGCTCAGGCTGGCCATAGATCTCAGCCATACCAACATTTACATAGTTGTGCCGAAGTTCAAAAATGGAGATGAGCACATTTGGTAAGGCTTTCTGTTAAATGGGATTACTTTGCCATCAGTCTTGATCTAACCAATGCATATTTGCATGTCCCTATCCACACATCTTCATGCAGGTTCCTTTGGTTTGGCTTCCAAAGAACTATATATCTATTCCATGCACTCCATTCGGTCTCAGCATCATCCTAAGGGCATTTTTGAAGACTATCAACTGCGTTGACACCCTGTTCAGGTCAACCTCATCAACAGCAGCTGCAGAGTATTTGGATGATAGCCTTCAGAAACACATGGTAAGTTTATCTTTGGTGAAGGGCAGGAACAACCTTCTCTCATTTGTCTTTAGATGCATCTTGTATTGAACTAGGAGAATCAGATCTTGCGCCCTCCCACCATTTTGTCCATCTCGGCATTGAACTTTTTACATGTCGAGACCTGGTTAATCTTCCTCGGGTGAGCATGGTGCAGAGTATTGAGCTTGCAGAGTAAATTTTGAATAGGGTGTGGATTCTTGCGAGAGATATTTCGCAACTCCCCAGCTTGCTCAATGCGGCAGCAGACTTTATTCTTCTCAGTCACTTTTCATGCACCCTTTGCAGCTAGCCCTTACTGGCTCAGTGGCACCCCTTCTCCAGATGATCATAGTTATCATCTCAACCAAAAAAAGAATTCCTGCATCAATGGTGGGACAAACAATGACTTAAGCAGAAATTCCTCTGGAAAAGTACCAACTGATACATGCAACAAGGTGGAACCACAAACTGCCCACCTTTGTCTCTCCAGTCCTGGAGCAGGAAGCCTGGTCCATGGATGCTCTATCAGTCAGTTCAGATGGGTTTTGGGACTGTGCCTTCTCTCTTACTGTTCTTGTACTAAAGATAGTACAGAAAATGAGGGATCAGAACTGCAAAGTGATTCTGATAGCGCTGAGTGAACAACATGCTCAATCTAGCCAATAGATATCCCCAGGAAAATCATGCTGAGACACAAGCTGCTCAAGCAGCACTGGTTGCAGGTGTTTCATTTCTGCCTGGATGGTTTTTCCTTCCTGGATCTTTTCAGGAGAGCCTTGCATATAAAGTTATTCGAACCTTCAATCATCGAGAGAATCTAATAAGCCCCCCACTTTAAAGGCATACGAGGGAAAATTTTCAGAGACTGGCGCAGAGTCATCAACATCATTCATTTGAGTGCCTTGATCTCTGTTGGCTAACATTTTTCTCAGACTTTTTATTGAGAAAAGGTTAGTTCCTATCTCTGACACATTCAGACATCACAGTAGAGGGGATATAGGCCATGATAAGATCCTATTGGACGTGCTGTATAATTTTGACATGAATAGGCCTAAATCACTTACCTTGTTTCCTAAGTGGAATCTTTCATCAGTTTTGACAGTTAAGTTTGAGCCTTTTTCCAGAACCGCACATTTTTTTTTATAGCCTTTCTTCAGCATGCAGGGTGAGTGAGTTGTATGCCCTTTTGATGGACTGGAACTATCTCCAGTTAGATTGGATGGTTCCATGGTCCTACTGACTCAACCAGGTCTCGCAGCTTAGAACTTGGTCGATGGGCAACAAAAAGTGGTCATCTGGCCCCTCTCCGTGGTTGATATGCTGAGAGAGATCCGGTATGTGCTCTCAAAAACTACTTGAAAGACATGGAGAAGAGGTGTGGGGACCACATCTTTTTTCTTTTAGTGAAGGCCAGAAAAGAGGATATAACCCCTCAAGCCTGAGCATCATGGCTGAAGTTTGTAGTACACTCTAAGGTCTCACAAGACCAGATAAGCCTCATGAACATTTTATATTGTGAGATTCAAGCAATCAGTGTGAGCCTTGCATTTGAACACATTTTTATTAGACATACTGAAGCCATTGGCTGGCATGCAAAGCCAGGCTTCTCAAGATTCTATCTCCAAGATCTAGCGTCACAGAGATAAGAAATGAAACTGGTGGGTCCATTGGCTGTGGCCCAGATGACAACCAGACTCAGTTGATGTCAGCCCAACCTTCTCATGGGGAAAGGTCTAGCACTCTCACTGGATTCACTTGGATTTTTTGTCAGTAAGAAAACATTATTTATTTTTTATCCGTATCTTGATGTCGTGTGTTGTGTGACTGTCACTTGTGCTGCCTTCATGTTAGGAGAGCAGTCATCTTTCATAAAGGGACTCCAGCCATATTTCCTTCGATGAGTACCTGTGGTAAAGATTGGGTGGTCATGCATTTCATCCACCTATTACCCATTCTCCTAATGTTAATGTGATTAGGAATGTATTCAATGTAGAAAGTATTTTTTTTTTTTTTAATTATGTTTCTCTGAGAATACTTAACTGATCACATTACTATTAAACCCTCCAACTTCTCCCTGCAAATGCGAGCATCCTTTTCAATGTATCACTCGGCTTAAACTGGTAAGCATCTGGTTGATGGGTAGCCACCTAGTGGTGGTAAGGGTAGGTAATGAGTAAGAGTTTCTTCCCTTTGTGTATATGGCATATAGATGGGAAATGGGAAATTAATGTCTTTCTGGGAGGGCTGGATTTGAGATGTAGTGGATCTTATTTCTTAACATTAATGTGATCAAGTAAGCATTCTCAGAGAAACATAATTTACTAAAAGATTTTCTTTCATCCTCATACTTTTTGTATCTCTCTTGCTCCTAAGTAATGGATTTACTAAATGAATATTTTCTTGTTTCAGAATCCAAGCAAACCACACTTCAATCACTACCTGTTTGAATCTCTTTGTATTTTGATAAGAGCAACATGTAAGACGAACCCTGACTTAGTAACAGAATATGAAACCAACCTTTTCCAACCTTTCACCGAGATTCTGCAGCTTGATATTCAAGGTACAGTTTATAATCATTGCTTTCACAGGAAGCTTGTGCTTTCATAGGAAGCTTGTGGTATACAAATATAAAAAAAAGTATATAATCATTGCTTTCATAGGAAGTTTGTGGTATACAGATATCAAGGTACAGTTTATAATCATTGCTTTCATAGGAAGCTTGTGGTATACAGATATCAAGGTACAGTTTATAATCATTGCTTTCATAGGAAACTTGTGATATACAGATATTCAAGGTACAGTTTATAATCATTGCTTTCATAGGAAGTTTGTGGTATACAGATATCAAGGTACAGTTTATAATCATTGCTTTCAGAGGAAGTTTGTGGTATACAGATATTCAAGGTACAGTTTATAATAATTGCTTTCATAGGAAGCTTGTGCTATACAGATATCAAGGTTCATGTATTGTAAAATCTAAGTGCAGCTTTCTCTCACTATAATGCAGTAATTGGGTTCCATTAATGCCAACTGTTATATATCGAGAGTCCGTATAACAAAAATGATAGAAACCTTGTTTAGGTGTATGTGAAATGGTAGGGAGGTGGGGTGGTGGTTAAAAAATTCCTCAAACAGGATAACTATTCTAGTACTTATACTCAAAAAAAATGTATTTGTCACATTTTAGCAAGTGTTAATGCAAACTGGTCAAGTAATCTTGTGTATGAAAATTAAGATTACTGAAACTCTGTGTTGTTTTTCAAATTTGTACTTCTTATGTTTGGTATGTTTAAATCTTAAAATAATCATTCAAAACTGGGGCACCTTATATTTTCATAAATACCTCAGGCAATATTCCTCACTAATCAGGTCCTGACTTTGGTCAGTGAAAGTTATGTAGGGTTAGGAATCACTTAGAACATTTCACTTTTTCCCTCTTTTTTTTTTTTTTTGCTTCAAAAAACAGTGCTTGAGCAATGCAGAAATCACATTTACATCTCATGAAGTTATAATGACCTTGGGATCTCCACAGGATTTCATCAGTGGAAAATTCCATTCATGTTGCACTGGAGCAATGTTTGTATCACAGAGCTGTTGTACTGAGTTGACCTTGCTGCTTGTGTTTGTTTTGATTTAAGTGGCACTATGAGGTTCAAGCTACCTATGTTGCTGTTAATAAGACAGTAGTAGGCCCACATTACTGGTAGCCTTTTTAGTGTATCAGCCACAGATACTGGAAGTCTGCAAATTGGTGCACAGTCTGCATATATGGAATTTGTGTAATGGAGTTGAACCCTAAATGGCTGATGAACTTTATTTATGGGGGTACATGATGCAAGTGAGCAGCCCCAGAGTTACTGTCACTTTCTGTCTGGTGACTGAATAATGCATGCAGGCTATATTGGAAAGCTTTGAATGCTAGGCTTTGTAGAGAATTAAGAAAGTGCAAGACATTCTTATCTAATATGCAGTTATTTATTGCCACATCAGCTGCTTCAGATTAAGCATGCTCAGGAAATCTGGTTTCATTTTCATGTTATGAATACACAGCTCTATTACCTGACCTGTCAATTTGGTGCCTATCATTTGTGTAGATGATAATTTTGAGCTAGAAAGGAATACAGTAGCTGACATTAGTCGAATACAATAGTGGTTTGGGAATACAGTAGCTGACACTGGTCAAATACAATAGTGGTTAAGGAATATAGTAGCTGACACTGGTCGAATACAATAGTGGTTAATCAGAGAAAAAGGCAATTTGTAGTAACAAGTTTTGATGATGCCAGAATATTGGAAAAAACAAAGTCATTTATTTTACATTTTTAATGAAGCACATGGCATGAACATATTTTATCTGGAATCCTGTTATAATGAAGGGCCTTATAACAAACTAGAGCTGTGATAGTACTATTGAGTCTGTATATTTATTTGAAGCAAAATCTGCAGGAATTAAAATACAATAAATAAGGAAATGTTTTCTTTGCAATTCTGTATTTGTCAGACATATCTATTATTCCAACTAATTGTTTTACTGTTGCTGTTTAAGAAAGTGGACTTGTCACTGGAGAGAAGAGTAGAAGAAAGTGCACTGTTCTTTAATGCAGGCAAGGGGGTTATGTTTACTCAACTTTGATGTAATTATAATACAGTAAAACCTGTCTTGAAAGACCACTGATATAAGAGACCACCTGTCTTGAAAGATCAGGTTCTTAAGTCACAGATTCTTTAATTATATAGTGTTGTGTCCTGTAAATAGAGACAATGCATCTTCAGAGAACATAATTTTTGGCAGAAACAATGGTCTTACAAGACAGGTTTTGTTGTATCAGTAAGAAACGATGGTCTTTCAAGACAGGTTTTGTTGTATCAGTAAGAAGCGATGGTCTTTCAAGACAGGTTTTGTTATATCAGTTCTGCCACTTTGGAAATAAGAACTTTAAAATACTTATAAATAAATAATATCAAGCCAATGGGATTTATTTCTAAACTAAAATAATTCAGACCACCTGAACTACTAATTCAGCATAATTAAAATATGAATAGGATAAAACTGGCAGTGACTCGTAATACTGCTGACTATAGATCCGATGGAAATTTCATGTTGATAAGGGCACTTATTTTCTAGATTTTACAGTATGTTTGTATTTACTGTGAAGTTTCAGTTTGTATTGGGATTTATTTTCTTCATGGAAATGCCCTTGATACTGAAAATAAAACAGTTCTTTGTAAATTCATAGATAGTGAGGCCAACAACAAAATTTTTTTTTTTTTTTTTTACTTTATATATAAATCAAATAATATTTCAAGCACTTCAAAGTACTGGGCAAAACCGGCTCAATTAGATGCACAAATCAGTTTCGGCAATTTGCTTTTTTTATTTATTTATTTATTTATTGTAAATTGAAGGGGGGGTGCTAGGGTCGGCAACGAGAAACGGGGACAGTTGGTGAACCGGAAACACATATTTTGTTTGGTCCTAAACTGTTAAAACTATCATTACATTATGTTATTAGTTTTATCTTTGAAAAGTGAATACTGCAAAACTGCTTTGATCTTGTTGTAAAGTTAGTGTAGTTGCTGTTGATTCAATCTTATCCAGTGTCACCACAAGTGTTGCATCCTTTCATACTGTTATTCCTTTAAAAGTAAAAAATCTTGATAAAATGTGATTGGTTTGGTTTGGTTGGGTATTTCATGGTACATCAACACTTTCATGGTTATATTGTACTGAGGCAAGAAGAGTAAAGTGCATTGCCCAAGGTCACACCACAGTAGCCAATCTGGGCTGATCCGATGTTGGGAATCGAACCTGTGCTCATCTGGTCTTGAGTCCATTGCTTTAACTACTGAGTTACCATGGCTGTTTGATAAGATGTAAATATAAAATAAGATATTCTTTTTCTCTCAAGTTGTTATCAATACCGTTATTATGGATTTTTGTAAAGAGTTAGTGTGCTACAAAGTAATATTAAGAACTAAATTTGCTGCTGTCAGACTGATTTTTAGTCTTCCTGAGTTTAATTTATATTACACAGTTTATCTGTTATTTTTCCATCATAGGTAATGGTAATGTCATAAAATGGCAATTTCTCAATCCCTGGTTATTTTTAACTAATTAAAACTTTTTCTAAGATCCAGACTTGACTTTGGAATAATCATTTCACAATTTCAGAGGTTTTTAAAAAAAATTATTTCAGAGTTTATTCCCTATGTGTTCCAAATTCTGTCTCTGCTGATTGAACTACACAATGAGACCGTACCAGAGACATACATGGCACTATTTCCACACTTGTTGACACCAGTCCTGTGGGAGAGGCCAGGTAACATTCCTCCACTTGTCCGTCTTCTACAGGCATACATTGAGAAGGGAGCCAAGCAAATAGAGCCAGAGAAACTGGTAGGACTTTCTTACCAAAACTGTACATAAAGAGAATAATTATTGACAAAATAGTTTTATATTCATTCATTCTGATTTTCATGGTCAAATGTTTAATCTGAGGAATGTTTCAGACAGAAATATTGCAGATCGGAAATGTGTATATATTTGTTGGGTTTTTTAAAATGTTTATACTCCATCATTGAAACACATATTGAACCCAAGGAAGGGACCTAGATAGGACACACAAACCGCACTTTTCTCAAGAAAAAATTTCTTAAAGTCATAAATAGGGAGAGTACATCATAGTGCAGTTTGCTGACGTGACGTTCTTCCAGGTTAGCTTTGTTGTTAATAAACTGCATAGATAAGATTTTTATTAGCTCACTCTGCCCCTCTAGCACAAAACTTGACTTGACACTTTGAGTAATAATTGTTACGCCAGATTTTAAAATCTTAGACAAAATGTGCCAATGCAGCCTTTTGATTGGTCAGAATATTTTCGAGTTAGATTTGGAGTCAAATAAAGTTTTATGATAGAGGGGACGGATTGTAAGGCCAGGTGAGCATATGGTATGTCCCTATGTCCATCATCCATCAACAATTGCTTGTTACAATTCAGGAGGCCATTTATCTGATCTGATTTTGATCAGACTTGGAATATGGGCTTATATCATCAAAATCTTGAATGAGTTTAATAATGAGCAAGATCCAACGATATTAATGAGGTGATCATGCATCTGATTGGCTGAGTTTGTTATCACTCTTGAAGCCATATTTTTTATCTGATTTTGATCAAACTTGGAATATAGGCTTATGTAATAAAGATTTTGCATGAGTTTGATAATGAGTGGGATGCACATATTTATGAGATGATCTTGCATGTGGTTGGCTGAGCTTGTTACCGCTCTGTGGACTATTTCTGATCTGATTTTTATCAAACTTGGTAAATAGGCTTAAATCATTGAGATCTTGAAAGAATACATAATGATTGGGATCCACTCATATTAATGAAGCAATCTTACATTAGATTGGCTGAGCTTTTCAACATTCTGTTCACTCTATTTCTGATCAGATTTTTATCAAACTTGGTTAATAGGCTTATATCATCATATTACTGCTCAGATTTTTATCAGACTTGGTAAATAGGCTTATATCATCAAAATATTAAATATGTTTTATTATAGTTGAGATCTGCATATCTTGCATCTGATAGGTTGAGCTTCTTATCACTCAAGAGGGAGTATTTCTGACTCTGATTAATCATGTTTGGTAAATAGGCTAATTATCTTCAGTATGGATGATTTATATCTCTGCTGGTTATGGACCAGAATGGGATGGCCTGTTGTTCATTGTCCGATATCCATCATTCATTTATTGTCCATCCATTAGCACAAGTTTGTTATCGCTACTCTCCCTAGCTACTTGGAGGATTGCCATGAAACTTTACACAGACATTCATCCCAAGGTATAGTTGGTGCTAATTGAAAATGGTACCACTCATACATCCAATATGGCTGCCACAGTGACAATCTGGAAAATCTTATTATTGCTACTTCTCCTGAATGGATGGTCATATCAACATGGGGTTTTCACCAATATGCTTCTTTCAATGTCTAGTTGGTCCTAGATAAAAATGGTGCCAATCTGATGTCCAATATAGCTTCCACCGAAACCATCTTGAAAATCTTGTTATCGCTACTCCTCCTGAATGGAAAGTCATATTGGTATGAAGTTTCCACCAAAAGACTTTTTATGATGTTTAGTTGTCCTAACTAAAAATGGTGCCAATCTGATATTGAATATGGTGGCCATGGCAGCCATCTTAGAAATCTTGTTATTGCTACTCCATCTAGAAGGATGGTGATATCAGCATGGGGTTTTCACCAAAAGACTTTTTATGATGTCTAGTTGATACCAAATGAAAATGGTGCCAACCTGACATCCAATATGGCCATCATGGTGGCAATCTTGAAAATCTTTTTATCACTGCTTCTCATAGATGGATGGTGATATCGACTTGGGATTTTCACCAAAAGACATTTCTTGATGTCTAGTTGGTCTGAAATTAAAATGACCTCTGACCTCCAATATGGCCACCTTGGCAGCCATCTGGAAAGTGTTGTTATTACTTATCCTAAAGAGAAAATTATATCAACATGAAGTTTTCACCAGAAGACTTCTTATGCTCTCATGTTGGTCTTGAATGAAAATGATGCCGATCTGACATCCAATATGGCCACCATAGCAGCCATCTTATTGCTACTCCTCCCAAATGGCTGGCCACATCAACATGTGGTTTTCAACAAACGACTTCTTATGATGTCTCTTTGGTCCTAAATGAAAATGGTGCCAGTATTAGATCCAGTATGGCTGCCATAATGGCTGGAAAATCTTATCACCTCTCCTTAAGAATGGATAGTCATATTGACATGGGGGTTTTCACCACAAGATTTCTAATGATATTTAGTTTAGTTGGTCCTAAATGAAAATGGTGCTGATCTTACATCTAGAATGGACACCACAGTGGCTAATTTGAAAATCTCATTATCACTCAAGAATATCAGAGGTGGTTTCAACACTCAGCAGTTAGAAAGAAGAAATGGTCTTATCTTAGATTCCTGAAAATTCTTTTCAGCCAGTAGAACATTGGTCCTTTTGAGGGACTTTGGTTATTACCTCTACTGGTCATAGACCAGAAGAACATATTGTGATGGCCTGGTGCCCATTGTCCATTGGCACTAGAAGAACATATTGTGATGGCCTGTGCCCATTGTCCATTAGCACAAATATGTGTGTGCTACTCCTAAACTACTGGAAGGATTGCCACCAAACTATACAGACATCACAAGGTCTAGTTGGTAATAATTGAAAATGGTGCTCCTCAGACATCCAACATGGCTGCCACAGCAGCCAGTTTTAAAATCTTGTTATTGCTACTACTCTTAAATGGCATATCGACATGTTTTTTTTCTTTCTTTACTACAAGACTTCTTATGAAGTCTAGTTGATCGTAAATGAAAATGGTTCTGATCTGACATTCAATATAGCCATTCTGAAAATCTTGTTATCGCTAGTCTACTAGTCTTCATGAATGGATGGTTGTATTGACATGAGATTTTCACTGAAAAACTTTGTACCATGTCTGATTGGTACTAGTTGAAAATGGTGCCAATTTCCAATATCCAATATGGCCATCATGTTGACCATGTTGAAAATCTTGTTATTGCTACTCCTGAATAGATAGTCGTTTTGACACCAAATTTTCATTAAAAGACTTCTTATGATGTCTTAGTTGGTGCTAATTGAAAATATGGCCTACATAGCAACCATCTTGAAAATCTTATTGCTCCTCATGAAAGGATGGTCATATCAGCATGGGGTTTTTACTAAAGACTTCTTATGATGTTGGTCCTAAATGAAAATTGTGTTCATCTGACATCCATTGTGGCTGTTATGGTAGCCATTTTGAAAATCTTGTTTTTGCTACTTTTTTAACAGGAGGTCATATTGACATGGGGTTTTCAGTAAAAGACTTCCTATGATGTCTAGTTGGTAAAAAATGAAAATGGTGCTGATCTGACTGCCATGATAGCCACCATGGCAGCCAGCTTGAAAATCTTATCGCTTTTCCTCCCAAATGGATGCTCATATTGACATGAAGTTTTCACCAGAAGACTAGTTATGCTAATTGGTCCTTAAAATAAATGGTGCCGATCTGACATCTAAAATGGGTGCCATGGCAGCCATCTTGTAAATCTTGTGGATACTCATACAATATGGCAAGGTGGCCATATTGAAAATCTTGTTTTTGCTGCTCCTGACTGGATTTTGATATTGATATGAGATTTTTACCAAAGGACATTATTATGATGTCTGATTGGTACTAAATCTTACATCCAATATAGTCATCAGATGGTTTCCAGACTTGGCAGTTAAAAAGAAGAAATGGTGTTATCTTGATTCCTGGAAATTCTTTTTAGCTAGTAGAATGTCAATCCCATCGAGGGACACCTATTATGAGCAAGACCTAAGCATATTTATGAGGTGATCTTACATCTGATGTGCTGAAGTTTTTACCACTCTAGAGACTGTATTTTTGGATAGGATTTTGATCAAACTTGGTAAATAGGCTTATATCATAAATATCTCAGTTGAGTATGATTATGAGTGAGATCAGTACATAATAATGATGTGATCTTGCATCTGATTGAGCTTGTCAGCACTCCAGCAACTGTGTTTCTGATAAGATTTTGATCAAACTTTTTAAATAGTTTTATATTATCAAGATGTTCAATGAGTGTGATTTGAGCATATGCATATTAATGAGGTAGTCTTTCATCTGATTGGCTGATCTTGCTACCACTCTGAAGGCCAAATTTTAATCAGACTTTGCTCCAAATAGGTAAATAAGCTTATATCACCTTTTCCTAGACAGGTTCTATGATAAGTGATATCTGTGCATTTTAATGATATGATTTTGCATATGATTGGCTAAGATTGTTACCTCTTTAGATCTAGAGACTCTACTCATCCAGTTTTAACAAATCTTGGTAAATATCATCAAAATATTTGATGACTTGTGAGTAAGAGACTATGCATAATAATTATGCCTTAATCGTTGGAAAGAATCTTGTCAGACTATAGTAAAATAGGTAAAATCGACATGATACAAAGTTTGGGAGATAGGTTATATACAGGTTGTGTTCTTACAATACTGCATATACCTGCTTTGGTGAAATGGTTAACTGTTAAGTTATGTAAGTTAGGTGAGTGATATCAAACCCACTCGAACCTATTGTCTTTTTGTCTTTTTTTTTAATTCTGTCTTTCAAATCCTTTTACACAAGAGCATCAGATTTGAACCACAAATCAATTAGTTTGTCAACCTTTAACTTGTCACATTGAGAATATGCCATTTCCAGGTCAACCTTTAACTTGTCACATAGAGAATATGCCATTTCCAGGTCAACCTTTAACTTGTCACATAGAGAATATGCCATTTCCATGGTCAACCTTTAACTTGTCACATAGAGAATATGCCATTTCCAGGTCAACCTTTAACTTGTCACATAGAGAATATGCCATTTTCAGGTCAACCTTTAACTTGTCACATAGAGAATATGCCATTTCCAGGTCAGAGATGGATTTGACAGATTAATTAGAGATCTGAAAATGTCTACTCTTTCACATTAATAGTATTGTGTTATACATTGCAGCCTCCCATAAGTCACCTCTCTTAAACAAAAACCTCTCAGATCCATGCAGAATCCAATTTTACCTCCTCTTCATTTCATCTATATTAAACCTCTGGTCATCTCACGCACCCATCCAAATGTATCCATCCTGTCAGTGGTTGCTTATGAGAGGTTGCACTGTACATAGTCTAATAGATGTTCAATTTATTTTAATTTTGTTTATATGTGTGATTCCCTCATAAAAATTTGATATTGTAGTGAAAATGTAGAAGCAACAGTGACATGTCATACTCTCCATTATTTACAGAGTGGTTTACTAGGAATCTTTCAGAAACTTGTGGCCTCCAAAGTTAATGACCATGAAGGATTTTATCTCCTGAACAGTATCATAGAACACATGCCACAGTAAGTCATCATTCTTCATTGTATGTAATTCTGATATAACTTGTTGTAGGCTGCATTTACAGGTGCTGAATTAGATTCAGTGTACTTATATATAATTTGGGTGAGATTGTATATGTCTCATTCTTTCAAATATTACAAAATATGCTGATGCTTTTCCAGTAATGAAGTAAGTAAGAAGTGTTATAAACATTATACATATTTATTGATTATTGGAATTTGTGTTACACTTACCTGATAGTTGCATAAAGAATTCATTTTGTTTTTCCCTAGGTGTACCAGTGCACATCTGGCGTAACAATTTGGTGCACAACTAAGATTTCACATGCACTTTATGTTTTGTGTGTTTTGCATAATTGCAACCAAAAATTGGTACTTCAGGGTTGCTTCTAGGATGCAGGATTTCCATGTTTTTCTTAACTTTGGTGCAATTAAACCAATAGTCATGCCCCGAAATTTCATATAGTTCAAATTTGGCACATTTCCTTTAATCCAATGCATAATGTGACTTGTGCATATTGGGTTTTTGCATATATGTCGCTCAGAAACTTCATCTTGTACACGTAGTCAAGGGCAACCAACTCTCATCAGAAATGTGATTTATAATATATAGGGTTTATAGGTAGGTACCTGAGGGGTTCGGATAATCCAGCAATTGGATACGGCAAAACCATTGGTTGAAACTGTAGTCTGCAAGCAGAAAAATGTTGAAGAATCAGAATTCAATTTTGCATTTTTTCTGTAAGACATCTCAAAGAACAATTTCTAGAATTTTCAGAAATTCCAGCTTCTCAGGATGGCAGTTATTCTTTGCCAGATCAAGCATCTGGATCTGAGACAGGGAAAGAAAGATTTGATTTTTCAGCAGCCAAGACTGCACTGCCATTGAAAAAAGTGAAATATGTTCGCGTGTTTTGAGCAAAATGGGCAGCGAAATGGCCATTCAAAAAAGAATAAAGGAATTTGATGTGTCATGTATGTGTCAGGCGTAACAAGAATAATGCATTCAAGACAGGATGTACAAATTACCAAACTAGTACTGTTAAATATGCATAAGTAACAACATAGATATGCCATATTGGTAAGTAAGCAAGTGACATAGTATAATACCAGAGAGATGAGCATTGAATATTGATGAATTTTATTCAGTTGTTTTTACCCTAAGTCATGAAACTATTTAGTCTACTTATTTTCAGGTTTGGCCTGCTTTTAAAGTTTTATTGGGGGAGTTGGCCCAAATTTGGAATATCCTAGAAGCAACACTGCATTTAAAGAAACAGTTCATTTAAACTTACTTTCCATTTTAATTGCCCCTATTCCCAATCCATTTTATTAGTCCCTTGTACCCAGTCCATTTTATTAGTCCCTAGTACCCAGTCCATTTTATTAGTCCCTAGTACCCAGTCCATTTAACTTGTGCTTGTTCATTTATGTACTACACTCAAGCATGTTATGATTCCCTTGATTCCGACTGGTCCTAGAAACGTACATCATCAGTCAAATAGCTTCTTTTTCAGACATATTATATGGATCAATGGGGTGCACCTGCATATAATACAATGCATATTCTCTTTCCTTTCAGTGAGGTAGTGAGTCAGTACATTAAACATATAATACAATGCATATTCTCTTTCCTTTCAGTGAGGTAGTGAGTCAGTACATTAAGCAGATCTTCATTTTGCTTTTCCAGAGATTGCAAAGCTCTAAAACTACAAAATATATCAAAAGTAAGTAGATTTTGTCAGTAAAGTCATCTTGCAGATCTGTGTGACCTAATAAACTAATTTCAGTTTATTTCTATTTATACATTTATACTAACATAAAAGATTCTAAATGTTGTACTTATATTTAACTATATTTTAAGAATTTGTTAATTTTTTAAATTTTTTTACCTTTATCGTTTATTTTATGTACCTTTTACAGAGTTTTAACATCTTTACCTTTTAACTTTTATATTGTTATACTAAATATTTACATTTATTTGGAAGGGTTTATCTTGCTAAATTTTTTTTTGTTCTTGCAATTCTTTATCTTTGCATTTTTAGAACTTACCTTTAAATCAGCACCATATATGATGATAGGCTATTAAACCCCTATACATACATACATACATACATACATACATACATACATACATACATGCATACATACATACATACATACATACATACATACATACATACATACATACATACATACATTCTATGTTGTACTAATAATATGCAAACATAGGTAAATACTGTCATATAACTTTACACATTTTCAGATATATGTCCTGGTTTTAGTACATAAAAACATATTACCGTAATGACAGTAAGTCTTGGGACACAAAAAATAATTATTTGTTTTCGTGTCCCAAGACTTATATGCATGTAAAATATATAAAAGTTTCATTGTCCCAAAACTTGTAGACAAAAAAAAAAATGTAAAGACAACATTGGGAAGATTGCCATACATCACACAGCAGTGACAAGCTTGTTCAATTACCACATCAATAAACTGTTATAAACTACTATGATTGTTTTGTGTACTATGATTTTGCATGTGCATATTTTCCGATTTCTCCAACATGATTTAAAATAAAGGTAAATAAAGACTTAATAATTCATGGGCCGCTTAGAGTTTACCAGGAGACCTGTACTATTGTGTACAGTACTTACACTGTGCAAATTGTGCTTGGCATCACTTATATCCTTGTTCCCAAAAATATTTGTAGATTTTGCTTTGTTCATTGTTTTTATCGCATTCTTCCAGTTTCCATTTCAGCTAGACGTTCATTGCTGTTTCATTTATTTTGATTCACATGCTCAAGAGTTACTGTTTTTCATTGGTGTTGGTGATCCTACAAAGTGATGTAATCTATATGAAAAGGCACATATGTATAATTATATAAAGCACATAACCAGCATAAATTTACATAACTGTCATATACTCATTAAAGAACGATCGTAATATATGTTAAAATTCTGAATATAGATCGATTAAGATCATCATCGATCCATTTAGTTTTGTGTTTCGGCTTCACAAAATCATAATTTTCCACACAATATTCATTCCACTTTTGATTTTGGCAAGCTGGTTGTTTTGGCGTCTCCTTTGTTTATAATTGGCGGATTTGTCTTTTGTTTTCTGACAGCAATCCAATTCAGTTAATTGTTTAATCCCTGAAATTGGCTTGGGTAAAAGAGAAATTTTGTCAGGCGCCAATGCATTGTACTTTGATGTATTAATTGCCTTCTACTCAGTAATATTAGCACGATTACCGTAGCTGAGTAAACAGGTACTTATTTAAGGTCGCTTACATCAAAGCAAACTACCATGGAGTTTCTATTTTAAAAGCATTATTTCTGAAACTTATTTATCGTAGTTTAGAGATATTGAGTTCAGTGCAGTGGTGCCTATGATTCAAATCCAAGGGATGTACTTCATTCAGCACAAGTAAAATCTTCAATGTATATGTGGTGACGCCATGATGTAAACATGTGCACAATAAATGCGAGAGTTGAAATAAACACTTTTTGTTGTCGTCATACTGGTATAACATTTTAATGAGTTAGGTATTTACATTTTTAGGGAAAAAAAAAACCCGTAATGACAGGTGACTTTCGACAATTTTAATGCAATAATGCGTAAACTGACAATAGTAAACCAGAGCAAAAAAAGGGAGAAGTTACTGTAGAATGGGTATAACATACTGATAATGCTCAATTCTTGTCATTGTCTGATCAAATTATACATATTTGAATTCGGTAAAAATAATAAGAAACCAGAGAAAAATTTAATATATTTATTGACTTTTAAAACAAATTATAATAATTTATAACATTTCCATGTATTCATAATGATAGTCCCTTAACAACCACGAAGTCATGTTTATTTTACATGAGGTTATGATCGGTAAAATACGCCGTTCAATCAGTAGAAAAAAAATGTTTTAGTTGTCCCAAGACTTATAGTACATGAAAAAATTGCTTTAACTTCATGTCCCAACTTTTATGGGTTATACAAAAATTACTTTTGAAAATAATTAAGGGTGTCCCAAGACTTACCATCATTACAGTATGCATTTGTTTCACACTTTGGTTAAGTAAAATTCAGCCAAGTTACTCAGTGGGAAATGGAAATGTAGTATATATGTTTACTCTTATCATTATATTCATTCCTGGTTTGGGAGCCATGATAGCTCAGTTGGTTTAGAGCATCTGACACATAATCCAAGAGTCATGAGTTTGATACCTGCCCAGGCCAACCAGAGTTGGCTGCCACAGGATGTCCTTGGGGAAGGCACTTTTCTCCTATTTCCTCTGCATAATATAGTTAATAATGTGATAAAATTGCTGATAAAACTAACCAACTATCATTTATGGTTTATTGAATTCATTTTTCTTCCCAACTTAGAACAATTGTAAATGCTGTAAGATATTTTACAATTTACACTTTTCTTTTTCATTTCTGTTTGGGATTGACATTGTATTGAACAATTGAAAATCTTTTCTTTATAGGCCTACTAGTTTTCTTCTGCTTGTACTGCATGCAATACAGTGCAGCCTCCCTTGTTGAGATTATAGATGGAATTCAGGCCAAGTAAGTGTATTTTGTTAACTGTTGTTATGACATAATAATAGGTTTAGTATGTGTTTTGCCAGTTCATCCTCCAAACGTTAAAACTGATAAAACCTGTTTGCCAAGAAATTGCTAGCGTAAACTGTGAAAATACATTGAGCCTGTAATAGTCTGTCTCTTGTCTCACATGCAACGGCACGGTGAAGCATAGGTATCACTTTTCCGATGGTGGCAACGACGTCATCATCCTCAGCATTAAAATTCTTTGTTAAAATATTATGTTAAAGCTTCTGCAGGTTAGGTATCAGAAGGATACATAAATGCATGTGACACCACAATCTGCAGAACACTTGTTTAAATATATGTTGAAATAAAAACAATTGGCTACAACAAAATGAAGTGGCCAGTCTCACTGTTAAGTACCCTGTAGGCTTCTGGATTTAGAATGATCCCAGTGTGCTCTTGTGCATGTCCCATAATGGTGTTCAAACTGAGAAGGTTTTGGACTTTTTAAAAGAGTGGTTTTTATCAAAAATTGGGCTTTGTGTTTACCTATGTTTTTTGTGCCTTTTTTCAGATAACCAAATCTACTCATCACTGTATAGCCAGGATAGGTGCTGATGTGCCATTAAACCCTACAACAAATATATAAATATGTTCACCTACAAAATCACTTTCAAAGTTTCCCCTCTTAAAAAGTAAATCACTTTTCAATCTTAAACTTTAAAATTTAGCTTTATTGTTTTCATAGCAGTTGTAAATTTTCTGTCAACTAACAGTAAATACTTACAATTGCCAAGGTATTGGCATGAAGTGGTCATTGCCAAGGACAAAACTGGAGAACCAGGAGGAAACCACTAACTTTGGATGTGTGACCAGTAGCCCTTCCACGTATTGGATTCAGAGATAGAACCATGTAATGCAGTGTCCTATCACAAGTGTGTAACCACTGCAGCACTGTCAGATATGAGATATAAACCAGATATAAATATTGTACATAAATAGAGAGGGGCTCGAGGTAGATTCCTGTAAACCGAACCCTTGTATGTTAGCCATAGACAGTAGAAATTGTGGAAATCACATGTGTTGTGATATCACAATAAGGCATTTGAATTTCTGGAGGAAATGCTACAAATGAATTATGACCTGCCAACAAATCTTGATTTTTTTCATAACTATAAACAGAACCCTCAATCCACAATTAAACCTTTTTTGATATGATCTTTATGTTGCTTTCAGGATGTTTCTAATGGTGGTGGAAAAGCTGTATCTGCAAGATCTACAAAAAGTTTCAGGAACAACAGAAAAAAAGATCTGTGCTGCAGGTGTTTTGAAAATCCTCACTGAAGTACCTATAATGTTGACTGACTACAAGGCACTGTGGTAAGGTCTTCTCTGGAATAGGCAAAAAGTTTATTACATGTCTGCATGATGTAACTTCATGTAAACTTGCTTGTAAATATAGACAATCAATTTCTCTTTTGAATACATTCCCTGATTACATTAGCATTAGGAAAATAAACTCCAATACCTCCTGAATCCAGCCCTCCTGAAAAGACGAACATTTCATCTTTCTGTGTATATACCATGTAGAAAAAGGGAAGAAACTATTACCTCCCTTGACCACTGCTAGGTTGTGCCAATTTTAAGCTTTCGTTGCAGTAGTAACAATATAGTTCTGAAGATCTCCGGAAATCCTGTGAATATCTGTGATTTCAATGTATCTATCCTGAAAGTCGGCATATTAGAGCATAGTAAGGTTTTTACTACGTGTAGTAAACATTATTTTTCACTTTTGATCAATATTTTTGTGAATTTTGTACGCAGTGTGGACTTCGTTTATTCTGACCTTGTGCTCCAACACAGAATTGTTGGTATGTGTTTGTTGGTTGTTTTTTTGCTCTCACTGCATATATATTTCCACTCATTTAAATAACGAGTGTTGTTATTATCATTTTGTGAACACTTTCAGGCTGTTTCTACATTTTTGTTGTTCTTGTCGTTTTAGTTAATTGATGACGGAAGGCAGTAAATGCAGGAAATGTAAAGCTAGCAAGGACACATATGAGACGTGCCTCGCTTGTACAAAGTGTTCTTCATCCTCAACATGCAATGTGTGCATTTTATAGTCAGAATATATCTGTCCCACGGTCCAGCTTAATAGGATCAAAAGCAAGGAGAAACGCGAAGTGTCGTTCAGAACAGTGTGACATATTTATCCTTTACCCGACTGTTTCATCAGTAGAATTGGAAGAACAAGGGGTTGCAGAATTGCTGTCCTAAAATTCTTCCCAGATGCTGTTAGAGCTGCAGATGCGTCAACTGGTGCAGGAAGTGAAGTCACAGTTGCTAAATTGGGATAGTTTTTGGCTGTATGTAAGTTGCAAACCTCGATGGATAATTTTGGGGTGTCACCCCATATCTAGGCAGCCCAGTTGGCACAAGTCCCCTCCGCATGTCTGAGCATTACCTTTGGGCCTGCAAGTCCGGGCAGAGGGGATTGTTATCGCATCTTGATGATCCATTTCAACATTCTTTCATGCTGTGTGATGCTGTTCCATCTGCCAACCAGCCAGTCCAGCCAGCCATCCAGTCATATCTATTGTCATGTAACTGGAGATCCGTGGCTTCAGCAGGCTGTGCACATACTGGGCGGTAGTGCCATGGTAGGTGGAGTCATTCAGAGGCAGACTGACCGATTTGTCCATTTGTGTCACCTTCTGCACAGGCGTTTTTTTCGAAACCAGTCATCAAACTTACCACCCAGCTGACATCCATGCATACCAGCCAGCAAGAAACTGAGCCAACCGTCCAGCTTGCTGTCCATCATACTCTCTGGACATCCATACTGGCAAAACTTACTCAGCCAATTCAACTGGTGAGTCATTTATTTGCGACTTATCCTTTGGAGCGATACCATGATACATTTAGGGATGACAATGACTCGTCTATGCAGCCAGGGATGTTTTACATGGATACGGCCTTGATGAGGATAACTCACACAGTGAGTGTGGGGATACCCATGATGCCTTAAGAAACTTGGGTTCAACTATGGAAAAGATTGAGTTTAATATCAGAGCGACTGTCGAAGAAATATACTGATGGCTTCCAAATGCCTACCACTGCCACCATCAAATACCAGCGACTTTTTCATCACATTAGTATAGAATGCATTCAGACGTTTTTACTATGGAGTTTCCAACACTAGATAAGAACATCATAGCTAGTCCACTGTTCTACAAGGTGCACAAGTTTCTGACATTAGATAATAACATCATGGCAGTGAATATGACTAACCTGCTGTTCTACAAGGTGGACAAGAGTGTCTTTCATGCTACCGCAAAGCTCGTTCATAATATTGTGGCAACATCTTCAATGTTAAACCTAGCATCACTAGCCATTTTTGGCTTGCCAAATAAAAGCAGACAGCAATCATGGCTGAGAATCAACAGCTAGGATCGCCAAGGTCATTAACAGGGCTGCAAACCATTCTATGGCTAATGCTCTAACAGCCTCTGCCAACTTAGATTTGGTGAGACAAGACACCTGTCTTTGCATGTCATCACTCAACTTGCACCATTCCTTGGTGCTTTTGCGACACTCTTTGAGTGGCCATTATTATTTGGCAGTAGAATTGAGAAAGTGAGGAGGTAAGCAGCACAGGAACTGCTGCTCCAACTTGCCATGCCTACCGCTAGACTCCAACTTGCCATGCCTACCGCTAATCTCAGTCTCAAAGGAGAGATGGCAAAGAGATGAGGCCGAATACTGCCCAGCAACAAGCAACAGTTTCGACCTCAATCAAATTTCAGGCGACAACAGGCCCCTCAGTATAGGAGGCAGTTTAATAAAGGGGATGAAAAAACAAGGTTTCTCTTTCCCCAAGCCTCCTAACAACCGCCGTTAACTCACAACCTGGCCCGCCTGCAGACAGCCTACAGGTTGTCACCAGACTATGTGATTTCCATAAATACTGAATCAACCTATTTTCACAGAATGAATGAGCAATCCAAATTGTTATGGAGGGGCTTCAGATTTCATTTATCCAGCCACCTTCCCTTTCATCAGATTTAGAGAAAGCTGAAATTAAGTAGGAGGTGAGGTCATTGCTCAACAAGTAGGTGGTGAAGAGAGTTAACCGAATTCTCTGGGTTTTTATTCCAGGTTCTTTCTAGTGTCAAAGGCCAACGGAAAGCTCAGGCTGATCATTTACCTTAGCCAGCTCAACAAATACATTGCAGTGCTGAAGTTCAAGATGGCAACTGTTCAATCAGTCAGAGTTTCTGTCAAAAGGGACGAATCTGTGATCAGTCTAGACCTTACCGGCGCATAATTCCATATCCCTATTCACCTGGCCGTGCACAAGTTCCTTCAGTTTTTATTCCAAGGAAAAATATATCAATTTCGTTCACTCCCATTATGGTCTCAACATAAGTCCATGGGCATTCACAAAAAGTATCAACTGCATCATCACCCTGTTCTGGTCAACTTTGTCGACAGTGATTGCGGCACATCCAATATGGCTGCAACTGCTCTTGAGAATCTTGTTATCGCTACTCCTCCAGAATGGATGGTCATATCAACATGGGGGTTTTACTAAAAGACTTGTGATGTCTAGTTGGTCCTAAATGAAAATGGTGTCACTCAGACATCCAATATGGCCACAACCGTTACCATCTGGAAAATCTAGTTATCACTTTTTTTTTTAATGAATGATCATATCAGCAGAAGGTTTTGCAGTGCTGAAGTTCAAGATGGCAACTGTTTAATCAGTCAGAGTTTCTGTCAAAAGTGACGAATCTGGGATAAGTCTAGACTTGACCAGCGCATAATTCCATATCCCTATTCACCTGGCCGTGCACAAATTCCTTCAGTTTTTATTCCAAGGAAAAATATATCAATTTCGTGCACTCCCATTTGGTCTCGACATAAGTCCATGGGCATTCACAAAAAGTATGAACAGAATCATCACCCTGTTCTGGTCAACTTTGTCGACAGTGACTGCGGCATATCAGGATGGCATTCTCCAAAAACACATGGTAAGTTCTATTCTCATTAATAGCAGGAACAATCTCTTGTTCCTTTTTTTAGGTTACCAAGACTTTGTAATGAACTGGGAAAAGTCAGATCTCGACTCATTCTCAGCATTTTGTCCATCTCATGTACGCGTTTTAAGCATTGTTGAACGTGCAGCGTCGACTTCCAACAAGGAGTGGATTACAGCAAGAGAATTCCTGCAACTCCTCGGCTTGCTCAGAACGGCAGCAGATCTAATTCTGTTTGGTAGCCTTTTTATGCACAACTTGCAGATAGCCCTGCTGGCCCAAAGGTGCCCCATTTCAGGTCATTTCAACAAAGTCAGGATCATGACCAAAGTAGTGCTATTCCAGCATCAATGGCACAACAAAGATTAGATCATGGTAGGGATCCCTCCCACCCATTGCCATGCTTCGACAGTGACAGGTGTGGTCCAGAGGAATAACCTCTTCATATCAACTGTCTAGAAAAGAAGGCTTTTCATGTCTGGAAGGACCGTCTCTGTGGGAAAGTAGTCCTTGTCGGACAGTTCAGTGGTGGTGGATTACTTCTTCAAACAGGGTGACCAAATCACCCAACCTATACATCCAGATTTGGAAGTTTCTACTCTTGTGCTCCCAGCTAAATATAATTGTATAAATCAGACATATTCCCAGCAGGCTTAAGTCCTGGCCGACTGTCTGCCAAGAAAGGGCCAGATCCTTGATACAGAATGGTCCATTCATCAATCAATTTTTTGTCGGATTTGTGCGCTTTGGGTGTGTCCAATGATAGATTTTTTTTTGACAAGTTGGAATCTTTTATCTCTCCTGTCCCAGACCTAGAAGCCTGGGCCATGGATGTGCTATCTATCAGTTGAGAGAGATTTTGGGCCTTAGTCTACCCACCCCCCAGTACCAAAAATAATACAGAAATTGAGGGGTCAGAACTGCAAGATGAGTCTGATAGCCCCTCTCAGGTGGGACAAGTCCTGGGTCAATGATATACTTGATCTGGTGATAGACACACCCAGGAAAATCCAGCAAAGCTGAACCTACTCGAAGAGCTGCGGTCACAGGTATTTCATCCCTTTTTGGACCGGCTCCTCCTTCATGACTGGCTATTGTCAGGAGAACTATGTGAAGAAAGGACTTGCAGCCTTTGATTGTGCAGATAATCTCACAAGCTAGAAGGCTCTCCACTTTGAAGGCATATGAGGGAAAGTTCAGGAACTGGTGCAAAGTAAACAGCATCATCCCTTTCAATGCCTCAATCCCACAGCTGGCTCATTTCTTTCACTGGCTGTTTGAGGAAGAAAAAAAAGCTCCAGTTACTATCACAGGCTACCGCTTCATGATTTCTGACACTTCAGGCATCATGGTAAAGGGGTTATTGGTCATGACCTCCTCTGACTTGAATAGGCCAAAATTCTATGCATGACCTCATCACCTATTCTTTGTATGACCCTGTCCTTGCCCTGAAGCATTAATTGAAGCACACAGAGAAAAGTCATGGAACAAGAAAGCAAATCTTTCTCCCAGTGAAGGTGGGGAAAGAGGATATCACCCCACAAGCACTATCATTGTGGTCGAAGTGGGTTATATGCTCAGCATACCCTGAAGTATCAAAGATCAGAGTCGCCTCATGAAGATTTCAGCTCATGAAATTAGAGCGATCTCTGCGAGCCTCGCTTTCGAACTTCACATTTTGATCCAAGACATATTAGAAGATGTTGGCTGGCATGCACAGTCAACATTTAGTTTTTATCTCCGGAATTTAGCTTTGCAGAGACAAGATTTGAATCTGTGGGTTCAGTGGCTGCTGCCCAGATGACCGTGAAACCCAGTTGACATCAGCACAACCTTTTCACAGGCAGTAGTTTAGAGCTTTTGCTGGATTTGTCTGTAAAATTTGTTAGTAAGCAGACTCCAGTAATTTTCTTCTTAGCTGGGTATGGTTGTCACAGATCATGTGACTGTTGTGCTGCTCTCAAGTTAGGAGAGTGGGCTATCCTTCATATGAAATGATGTTTCGTCCATCTGTTAGTACAAGTTTGTTATCGCTACTCCTAAACTACTAGGAGGATCGCTATGAAACTTTACACACACATTCCATGGTCTAGTTGGACCTAAATGAAAATGGTGCCTCTCGGTTATCCAGTATGGCCATCTTGAAAATCTTGTTATTGCTACTCCTTCAAAATGGATGGCAATATCAACATGGGGTTTTCACTTAAAGATTTCTTATGATGCCTAGTTGGTCTTAAATGAAAATAATGCATAACTGATGTTCAATATGGCCACCACAGCAGCTATCTTGAAAATCTTATCGCTCCTCCTCCAGAACGGAAAGTCATATTGACATGAGGTTTTCACCAGAAGACTTCTTACGATGTCTAATTGGGTCTAAATGAAAATCATGCCAATCTAATGTCTAATATGGTAGCCACAGTGGCCATTTTGAAAATCTTGTTATCGCTGCTCCTCCAGAATGGATGGCAATATCAACATGGGGTTTTCGCTAAAAGATTTCTTATGATGCCTAGTTGGTCCTAGATGAAATGATCAGATCTGATGCCAATATGGCCACCACAGCAGCTATCTTGAAAATCCGGAACAGAAAGTCATATTGACATGAAGTTTTCACCATAAGACTTCTTATGATGCCTATTTGGGTCTAAATGAAAAATGTGCCTTTTAATGTCTAATATGGCCACCACAGTGGCCATCTTGAAAATCTTGTTATCACTGCTTCTGCAGAATGGATGGCAGTATCAACATCGGGATTTTGCTTAAAGATTTCATAAGATGCCTGGTTGGTCCTAAATGAAAATGGTGCTGATCTGATGTCCAGTATGGCCACCATGGCAGCCATCATGAAAATCTCGTTATCACTACTCCTCCTGAATCAATAGTCATATTGACATGGGGTTTTCACCAGAAAACTTCTTATGATGTCTAGTTGGGTCTAAATGAAAATGGTGCCAATCAGATGTCGAATATGGCTGCCTCAGTGGCCATATTGAAAATCTTATCGCTACTCCTCCTGAATCATAGTCATATCAACATGAGGTGTTCGAAAAAGACTTCTTATGATGTCTAGTTGGTCTTAAATGAAAACAGTGCCCATCTGATGTCCATTATGGATGCCACAGCAGCCATCTTGAAAATTTTGTTATCCCAACTCCTCCTGAAGAAAAAGTCATATTGACATGGGATTTCGCCAGAAGACTTCTTATGTCTACTTGGTGCTAAATGAAAATGGTGCTACTCGCACATCCAATATGGCTGCAACTGCTCTTGAGAATCTTGTTATCGCTACTCCTCCTGAATGGATGGCCATATCAACATGGGGGATTTACTAAAAGACTTGTGATATCTGATTGGTCCGAAATGAAAATGGTGCCAATCAGACATCCGTGGCCATCTGGAATATCTAGTTATCACTTTTTTTTGAATGGATGATCATATCAGCAGGGGGTTTTCACTGAAAGATTTCAAATTGTGTCTATTTGCTCATAAAAGAAAATGGTACAAATCTGACCTTCAAAATGGCTACCATAGTCGCCATCTGGAAAATCTTATTATCACAACTTCTCCTAGATGGTTGGTCATATCAACATTGTGCTTTCACCAGTAGACTTCTTATGATGTCTGGTTGGTCCTAAATGGAAATGGTGTGAGTCTAATATCCAATAGGGCCTCCATGCCAGCCATGTTGAAAGTCTTCTTATTGTTACTTCTCCAAAATGGAAAGTCATATCCACACACTCTTATAATATCTTGTTGGTCCAAAATTAAAATGGTGTTGATCTGATGACCAATATGGCTAACATGGTAACCATCTTGAATATGTTGTTATTGCTACTCCTCTTAAATGGAAAGTCATTTTGACATGGGGTTTTCATCAGAAGAGTTCTTAATGTCTAGTTGACTTTAATGAAAATGATGCAAACTTAACCTCAATATGGCCACCAAGGTGGCCATCTTGAAAATATTGTTGTCTCTACTCCTCCCTAATGGATGGCTATATCAACATGGGATTTTCACCTTTAGACTTCTTATGATCTCTAGTTGGTCCTCAATGAAAATGGTTCCAATCATTTATCCAATATGGGTGCCACAATGCCTATCTTGAAAATCTTGCTGCCACTACTCGCAGAATGAATGGTCATATTGACATGGGGTTTTCACCAAAAGACTTCTAATGATGTCCTCAATGAAAATGGTGCCAATCTGACATCCAATATGTCCAACACAGCAGCTAATTTGAAAATCATGTTATTGCTGAAAAATATCAGAGATGGTTTCAGCACTCTGCATTTTAAAGGAAGAAATGGTCTAATCTTGAATTCCTGGAAATTCTTTTCACCCAGTAGAGTGTCAGCCCTTTTGATGGACTTTTATTATAATTTATTGTCTTTTCAGAAAACAGTAGCACTGAGACATGCAAAGTGCAAAAGTTTAAGGTCAGCAGTGATCACAAAACTTGCCTTTCTTGTATCTAATGTATGAAGCACCTAGCATTAGTGGAATTTTATGTCATTTAAGTACTGGTTTGGATTTGTTTGAAGATTTTTCTTCTGAATTTTGGCAGTCCTATGGGTACAAGTCCCTGCATGCCCAAGCATGGCCTTAGGACCTGTAAGTCCAGACACCTGGGGTATTGAAACTGATCTAGGTGACATTTGTTACCAGCCATTGTTGCCTCACACCACCTTTCCTGTTGCCAAGCTTCCAGTCCAGCCATCTGGTGGGTCTGTGAGTACAAGGCAGTGATCAGAGATCAGTTGTATCGATGGGCTGTGCTTCATACTAGCTGAACAACCCATTTTATATTGAAGCTTATGGGGACCGGTATAACTGGTCTGCCTGTTTTGCTGACCAGCCAGTCATCCAGCCAGCAGTACAATCAGCCTTTCAGTCTTCCATCCAGTTGGCCTTCATCCCTTCCACATGTATAATGTCGATTGCCTGGCCTCCAGTACAGCTGGCGGGTCCAATATTATTGGTGTATCCAGTAGAGAAATCAAGTGTTACACCTGGGGACGATGGCACTACTTCTTCCATGTCGCTTGGTATGTTATATGTGGACATGGAAGCAATGCCAAATAAGGACATTCCCCAGAGTAAGTGCAAGGAAAACCTCAGTCTGCCACCTGACTCCAATCTGACCATGGAAAGGACAGTATTCAGTTGTAAAGCTGTGGTGCAGGAAATTTTGCTGGATTTAAATTCCGTCTGACTGCCCACTGTGTCTGTCTGCAAGCCAAGACTGTATGGTAAAGGCCTTGGTAGACAGAGGATGAGGATGAACACCCTTTCATTTGTCTCCTCCTGCAGTTGACAAAAAATACAGAGATCTCTGGAAGCCTCCAAAATCCAGAACATGGGAAATTCTAAGGCTCTTTTCTCGGAAAGCCTATTCCCAGTATCCTTTTCAGCATGCTGCTACCGAATACAATTAGACACGTACAATGTCAAAATTCCAGGTGTTGTTAACTCTGCAGTTCTATATAGTTGGTTGCTGCGTGTTCAGTGCAGTTTTTAAGCTGGCGATGAAATATGGTGGTGATGTCTTGATGACCATCTTGGTATTGTTGCCGATTTTTTGCCGAACCAAACTTGGGAAAAGAGTGTGCATGGTAGAGTGAATATAGGCCAAGGACCGATCAGTCTTGTTGGCCAACCTGGACCTAGATAGGCCTTAATCACTCTACATTTTTCCCCGGCATCTTTCATGGGTTTTGACATGGTCAACTTAGATAAGTTCGAGCCCTTAGCCAGAGCTTCAATGAAACTGCTATCTTATAAGTTTTTGTTGGTTATAATGACACTTTTAGCACATTATTGGCTTTATCATGCCAAGGAAAAATAACACACCGAGGCATCTTACCCAAGCTGGCTTGGGCAGGTATCAAACCCACAACCGTTCACGAGTCTGACAATACCAACTGAGTTACCGTGGCTCCCCTATCTTATAAGGCATGCTTTCTGATAGCACTAGTTTTGGCATGCAGGGTGGGTGAGCTGCATGCCTTTACAATGGACCTGCATTGTCTTAAGTTCAGATCAGATGGTTCCATGGTCCTAATGACACAACTGGGTTTCATAGGTAAAGACTCTGCCATCTGCAGGCAACCAGAAAATGGTCATCTGCTAGCTCCTCCCATCTACACATTGAGAGAGACAGCGATGCAAGATTGAGATTACGCTCCCAAGCATTACTTGAAATGCACAGAAAAGAGTCATGGGGCTTGATGCCTTTTTCTTCCGGTTCAGGTCAGAAAAGAGGATATAACCTCTAAAACTCAAGCATCATGGCTGAAGTGGGTAATATTCTGAAATATCAAAAGATCTGATACACCTTGTGAAGATTCAGCTCATGAGATTAGATGCATCTTGGTGAGTCTCATTTTTAAATGCAATGTTCATTCCAATGTTTTATCTTAAGATCTAGCATTGCAGAGAGGAGAATTGAATGTGGTGGGTCCAGTGTTTGTGGCTCAGATGACAACCAGATCCATTTGATATCAGCCAACCTCCTCACTTGCATGGGTTTAGCACTTTTGCTGGATTCTCCCAAAATTTGTGTTCGGTAAGAAAAAGTCATTCTTCTTATCTGGCTATTGTCATCACATGATATGTGACTGTCAGTTGTAATATCTTCATGTTAGAAGAGCAGTTTATCCTTTTTATAGGGTATCCAGCCATTTTTCTCTCAAAGGGTGCCCATGGAAGAGTTTAGATGCTCATGCATTCCTCTTCTTGCCTATTCTCTTGATGTTAATGTGATCAGGGAATGTATTCAGTGGAGAAAGTAAATTGTTTTGTAAATTGTGTTTCTCCGAGAATACTTACCTGATCACATTACTATTAAACCCTCCAACACCTCAATGCAAATGCAAGCATCCTCATTGATATATCACAAGCAAACAACCAGTTGATGGATATCAACCTAGTGGTGGTAAGGGGACATAATTTGTAAGAGTTTCTTCCCTTTGTCTATGAGAGCTATTGATGGGAAAGACAGCATTTTTGTTTTTCCAGGAGGCATGGTTTCAAGAAGTAATGGAGATTTTTTTCTAACATTAATGTGATCAGGTAAGTATTCTTCCAGAAAAATAATTTGCCAAATCAAATTTACTTTATCATGCTACAAGGACATCAGAATTATGTACAGTGTTTGCTTTTTGCAAGGCACATTTTATAAATTGGTAAATCGGTTTTGACCTTAGCTATTTGACCACGTTGGGGGTCCTAATGACACAACTGGGTTTCATAGGTAAAGACTCTCTGACATCTGCAGGCAACCAGAAAATTGGTTTTTACTAAAATTAACTTTAAAATTTGTATTTTTTCAAAATTTATTCACTGGAGCAAATTAGTTATTTTGCTCATTTATTGTAAAATATACACATTATAGTTTTCAATCAGTCTCTAAATATAAAATGCATCATAATAGATAACAACAATGAAAACTGATTATCTCAGTAACATGCATGCATACATGTACTTTTCTTTAGCTCTACTGGTAAGAAACCAGCAGATCTCAAGCGTTGGCCTGTCCTCCATCATCCAGCACCTATCTGTCCATCTCTTAGCACAAGTTTGTTATTAGGAGGATAGCCATTAAACTTACACCGACATTCATCCCAAGGTATATCTGGTGCTAAACGAAAATGGTGTCCCTCATACGTACAATATGGCCACCATGGAGAGAATCTTGAAAATATTGTTATTGCTACATGTCGTGAAGAAATAGACATATCAACATGGGATTTTTACTGAAAGACATTTTATGATGTCTAGTGGTTCCAACTGTAAATTGTGCTGAACTGACACCCGGTATGGTCACCATGGTGGCCGTTTTGAAAATCTTGTTATCACTTCTCCTCCTGAACGGATGTATTGTCATCGGTTTTCACAAAAAGTCTTCTTATGGTGTCTGCATGATAAAATGATGCTCCATGGACATCCAAAATGGATGATTGTATTGACATGGGGTTTTCACAGAAAGACTTTATGCTGTCTAGTTGATCATAAAAGAAAATGGTGCAGATCTAGCAGCCAGAATGGTCACCATGGCTTGAAAATCTTCTCGATGCTTTTTCAGAATGGATGGTCTGTATCAACATGGAGTTTTCACTAAATGACCTCTTAAGATGTCTAGTTGTTCTTAATTGAAAATGTTGCCAATCTGACATCTGCCATAGTGGCCATCTTGAAAATATTGTTATCACTACTCCTCCTGAACAAATGTTTGTATTGTCAAAGGGTTTTCACTAAAAGACTTTTTTATGGTGTTTAGTTGGTCCTAAATGAAAATGTGAAAATGGTGCCGATCTGACATACAATATGATCACCACTGTACCTCTGATAGCAGATAGTATATCTCTAATTTTCTTTTAGGCCAAAGTTATTGCAGGCCCTGATTGGTTTGTTTGAGTTGCCGGAAGATGACAGTATCCCTGATGATGAACACTTCATAGAGGTGGATGACACACCAGGTAAGTCATGTTACACATGATAAATAATATTTTAGTCTAGTCAGATATTTTCATTAGCGTAAAATATATCACACATCTGTTCTTTACAGTTAAAATAAATATTTATACAGGAGTAGATCTGATAAGTATAACAACCATAGAGTTCAAAATAAATATCTATACTGGAGAAGATCTGATAAGGACAACGTCAGTCGAGTTCACTATAAATATATGTACTGGAGTAGATCAGATAAGGATAACAGAAGTAGAGTTCAGCATAAATATCTATACATGAGTACATCTGATAAGGATAACAGAAGTAGAGTTCAACATAAATATCTATACTGGAGTAGATCTGATGAAGATAGTGGCCATAGAGTTGATATTTAACTGAAGTAGATCTGATAAGGATAACAGCCATATAGTTCAGCATAAATATCTGTACTGGAATAGATCTGATAAAGTTAACAGAAGTAGAGTTCAACATAAATATTTCTACTGGAGTAGATCTGATAACGATAACAGCTATAGAGTTGATATTTAACTGGAGTAGATCTGATAAGAATAACAGCTGTAGATCTGATAAGAATAACAGCTCTAGATATGACAAGAGTAACAGCTTAAGAAAAATCATAGTTCCTATGGTCATGGAAAATCATGGTGGAAATAAAATTGTCATCAAAAGTAATGGAAAAAATGTTATTATGGAAAGTAATGGAAATGTCATGGAAAATGTCCCTTTACTTGTTGTCAGTCTGTAGTATTAATGTGCATGGATCTTATGGTTGCAAGTTGGGAAGGAGGCCATCTTGACAAAAAAAAAGCTGATTATGTGGTTATCTTTCCTATCATGTTGATCAATATTGTCATTATTTCATGTGTACAGATCAAACTTTCTACCTTTCGTTGTAAACATTAAAGAATTTTGTCATGGAAGATCGGAAATTTTTCATGGAGAAGTCAGGGGGGGGGGGAGGGGGAATAAGATTTGTGTAGGAACCATGAAAAATGGTTTCTGCACACAAGTTTCAGTTATTGACTATGTATCTTCACCAAAGTTTGTGGATGACTTGCACATTTGGTAAGAAAAAAGTCTATTGATTTTGGGGTCCAAAGGTCAAGGTCACTGTCACTGAAAGAAGATCGATGTTTCTTGCACAATAACTTCTAGAGCATGTGCCTTGTCCAGTGTTAGTGTATGGCTTTCATTTAAGGTATGGATAGGCCCATTATTTTGGGGGTAAAAAGATCAAAGTTCACGGTCATTGTGGCTCAAAGAAAAATGGGCATCACAGAATAACTTTTGTTCTGGGGTTAGTTCCATGACCAAACTTTGTGGATGGCTTGCACTTTGGGTTTATAAAAAAAACCTATAGATTCTAGCATGTAAAGGTCAGAGGCCATGGTCATGATATGATTAACAAGAAAATAATGGTTTCTACACATTAGGTTCAGTTCAGTACCACATACCTTGTCCAAGGGGCAAGGTCATTGAGACTTATTGGTCACTAATCTCCGCTGTCACCCATACCATACTATTGCCTACATAGATGATTATTAAACACAGGGCAGGCGTATAATGTGCCATTCGCATTACTCTTATTGGAATCTAATATGTTTCTTCAATAATACTTATCTGATCGTAATATGGGCACTCCTTCCCATGCCCTCCCTCCAGTTTCATTCCTGGAAGAGCATACCATTCCACTCCAGTAGTAAGGCAAAAACAAAAATGTGTGATTCCAGTAACTGGACCACCTTATTTTAATGGCCCCAACCCTGTAACATTTTATCACATACACAACAATAAAAATCGGTACTGACTATATCCAGTTTGACACCTCCAAACTGCTAACTTTAGATTGGAAACTGTGACATGAACTAACATGAGCTGGAGAAAGAAAAAAAATAATAATAAAAAAAATGTAATGCCTACCTTCCTACACTATTTTTTTTCTTCACACCATTAGCAGAAACATGTATACTTGTTTGGGCCTAACTGTCAAATGACAGGATTTGGCACCAATCCCTCTATACAAGGGGAGACCACTCATATGACTTTGTTCTATGTAAAAAGATGTTTTAGCACTTGTATTGCTGAAACAAGCCAAAAGATGTTGTTTTATGTCTTATTTCACTTTGGAGGGCTTGATTTGCTAAATAATATTTTCCTAACATATTGTGATTGGGGAAGTATTATCAAAGAAATATATTTTACTCTAAAACTTGGTTTCCTTAAATCATTGGAATAAGAATACTTTTAGCACAAGTTATATTGCATATGCATCATCCACATGCTGTAGTGGGAGGGGCGGGGGTGCAGATATTGTGATATCCATTGTCTTACCCACTATCCATAACTCTGTCTTCTCCTAAACCACTGGGTCGAATTCACCAAACTTGGTACATGGGTTGCCCATGTGGTAACTATCAGCGAAAGGTTTATGTTTATTGGGTTTTTTTTGTTGGTTTTTTAAAATAAACTCTTCTTTATTATTATGCATGATTATGTTTTCAGGAGGATCTGGATGACTGCAAAAGTCACTTGTCACACAGCAACACTGATATGATATTGTGTAAACCTATTTCACACATACAATACTACATCATACTGGTAGACTACAATACTACATGCTGGCAGACTACAATACTACATCGTGCTGGCAGACTAGACAAATGCACAATATTATAGGTCTTTAAATGAAAGCCAAGTTATTCCATGGAACTTCAGCAGCAGTTTATTAATAAATACTTTTCATGGTGGTGTTGGATGATACCTAGAATCTTACTTTTTTTTGTTGTTATCATTTCACGTAAAAATTCATGAGACTGGTTGAATAATTGCAATGTTTTTCTTACCAAGGCTTGCAGAACATTGAAATGAAATTCATGTGAAATGAGCACTCGTGTAAGAACCTCATTATCTGACTTCCAGGTTACCAGACAGCTTATTCTCAGCTGGCATTTGCTGGCAAGAAGGAGCATGACCCAGTAGGAGACAGTGTTCCCCAGCTTAAGATGAGACTGGTTAAGCATCTAGAGAAACTGGCCTCACAACACCCTGGCAAGGTTTGTAGTACATGTAGTTAAAAATCACAAGCCTTCATTTTGACAACAGTTTCATTCTGGAGCTAATTTTAATGCCCAAATACAGTTCAGTGTTGGTTAATGGTCATCCCTTGAATAAGTACCTCTTATATCCAGCCAGCTTCTGGATTTCCTTCTGTTTTCTCAGTTTTCCTTACCTCCCAATACTGCACCTCTTGTACAGCCACAACATTTCAGTTCCCTCCAAATGGACCAGAAGAGATTATGGGATGGCCTGTTGTCCATTCGTTAGCACAACTTTGTTATCACTACTCCTCCTCAGCTACATGGATGATTGCCAAGAAACTTAACACACATTCATCCCAAGGTCTGGTTGGTCCTAAATGAAAATAGTTCTGCTTGGACATTCAATATGGCCACCACAGTGGCCATCTTGAAAATCTTGTTATGGCTATTCCTCCTGAAAGTTCAGTGATATCAACATGGGGTTTTAACCAGAAGACTTCTTATAGTGTTTAGTTGGTCCTATATGAAAATGATGCTTATCTGACATCCAGTATGGCCACCATGGCAGTCATCTTGAAACTCTTGTTATCCCCACTCCACCTGAATGATTTATTTAATATTAAGTTACTACTAAACAAAAATGGTGCTAATCTTACATCCAATATAGAAACCACGATGGCCATCTTGAAAATCTTGTTATCGATACTCTGAATGGATCATCATGTCGACATTGACTTTTCATCAAGGACTTTTTATGATGTCTGGCTGGTCCTAAATGAAAATGGATAGTTGATCTTGCATCCATTGTGGCTGGCATGGTGGCCATGTTGAATATCTTGTTATTACTCAAGAATTTCGGAGATGTTTCAACACTCAGCAGTTAAAAAGAAGCAGTCTTATCTTGAATTCCCGGAAATTCTTTGAGGGACTCTTGCTAAAATAAAAGTTGCACTAGTTTTTTGAGAGTTAGTAACTTGTACATTGTGAGTGAACAAGGACAGATGAAATAAATGTATATTCTTTCAGAAACTTGCCTCCTTGTATCAGGGCTAATACAGGTCCTTGAAAACCTTGAAAGTACTTGAATTTTAAATTGTGAAATCAGGACTTTAAAAGTCCTTTAAAATTAACCTATTTGTTAATAAGTGCTGGCAGGTGCTTGAATTTGATCACAGATGTGCACTTCATCAATAAATCTTCCAAAACAGTAGCCTTTTCATGTAAAATGGTTGGTCATTCTGTGGAGAACACTTTGCTATTGGATGGTCTACATAGATGCTGGAAGAGTTTTCCCTGGCATCATTACCCCAAAATCATTTGCTTGTCAATTTCCATATTTCTCATGAAATGTTTGACTAAAGTAACGCAACCAGATGGATTTTGCACTGTTTGGAAAAAGAAATCTCTGAAAAATATTCCTTTACTGTATGAAATCCCACAAAGTTAGTAATATATATCTGTTCAATCTACAGGTGTTTATGATATTTTATAACTATATACAGAACAACGTATTGCTTTTTGTCATGTGACTGTAATGCATTTTCTTCATAAACAATCACCATTTTTCAATTTTGGACAGACAAAGAGGAAATAAAACTCGTGGCTGAAGATGGATGCTAATGATCCACATTAAGTGTGTTCGTTGCAAAAAAAATAAATTGACTTGTCATATATGGGGAATACAGTGCTAACCAGCCATGTAAAGATTAGTTTTTTCTTTTTCATAAATTTATTTGGCATGTCTTTGCTTTCTGTATTTTTTATTCTCTTCTCAGTTATAAGGAAGACATTGGATCGGTCGCCCCATAACATTTAAAACACGTATCAGTTTTGTACTTTAGAACTTTCACCCCTAAAATTTTAAGTCTTGTCTATGTGCTTCATGGAATTCATGTTTTCTTAATTATTCAGAAACCCTTTAGTCCTACAGCATTAGACAATGCAGGTGTGAAAGTCTATCTTCTAATCACCTGACTTCTCAAAATCTTACAAATGAATAATTGTCACTGGCTCTTTTCTTTGGCGATGTTAGTCCTACATCAGCAAATCACACCATGTAATGTGTGGCCGTGCGCCAATGTGTTGATGACTTTAAAGCAAGATATGTGTAGCCTAGGCCATAATTAGAACCAAGAAAAATATCGGAGCAACAAAAGCAATCTTTATTTTCACCCATAAAACACTTTATTTGGAGCTAGTCCACTGTCAGACTTAACCAGTATGTGTTATGTATTTTCAAATCCTTGCATCTGCATTCTAATAAAAGAAAATTAGTCAAACCTGTGTTAAAGGTTACTTCAATTAAGTGATAATCTGCTTGAAACAGACTAATTTTTGAAGTCACTTAAACATAATTATTGTAGAAATAAACCTCTATTAAGCAAGCACCTGTCTTGGCTTTTTTTATCATTTATCACAGATGGCTGCTTGAGATAAGTTTGTACAATTTGTTTAAATCATCAGAAAAGCATAAAATAATGTTATTGGGTAATATTCCAAATTTTCTGAAAGAAATATAATTTTTAAAATAAAATGTTAGAGATGAAAAATTTGAAAAATACAAGATTAATACAAAGACTAAAGCAACAGCAGATCATCCAGTACATCTGTTAATGGATTATAGCAGTAATTTCTTGTGTATTTATTTACAGTTAATAATACCTTTTTTTTAATGTGTTTGTAATAACTTTCATTAGTGTCCAGCAACCATATTCATTTTGGGGGGCAGGGGGGAAATCGTCTGGCAAGAGCCATGAAAATGTCAGAAGCCCTGGTGTAGACCATCACTAAGACAGTGTCCCATGTCACATCCACTGTTCTACCTTAAAGGTCATGGTTATCAGTGTGTGAATGTGATTTGTTCAACATTTCCGTGTCTGCTTTGTATTTTTCCATTCTTGTTGTAGTTCATGCTTTTGATCAAGTTAAGATTTGCTATGATCTTTTTTGCAGTTGCTACCCTTGATTAATACTGGCATGCAACAAGAAGCCCAGACATATCTGCAGGGATATATGCAATCAGCAGGAGTCAACTTAGCATGAGAATAGGAAGACAGACAAACAAGATCAAAACAAAGAACTCTTGCCTTGAATCACAAAAACTTCAAAAACATGCTTGTCTTGGGCAGGATTATCCCAGATGGAATCAATATGGAAACTAAATTATTTTCATATTGCCAAAATTTATGATTAGGACTAGGTATGTCACTGAAGACAACAATAAAGTGCATCGTCCAAATCTGTCACAGCCTTGTGCTTGCAAATGATTGACAATTTCAGAGTAAATATTGCTGTAAGTTGAATATAACTTTGTGAAGTGAATATTTCAAAGTTCAGTCTCCATGTGCAAAGATTTGACTAATTATTGTATCAACATTTATCAGATGCAGTATATTCCCCATGGTTATGCTAAACCTCATTAAGTGCAGATATTTGTTTTCAGTCGAGAATTTTTACAACACTCAAGACAGAGATGAATTGTACCTTATTTGGATAATAATGTGCTTTAGACTACAATTTTTTTACTCTGCTGCAAAGCATATGTGAGACATTGGTATCACTTTTCGAACAGCATTGTTGCCATTGTTGTTGGCATAGGTGTCAACATTAGGTTTTTTGAATTTAGTTCAGTTTCTCTGACATTCTTGCAAGTACCGCGTATAAGCTCGGTCCAAATGCAAACAACATAGACCCTGATCTGCCATCACATAATGCGCCGGCAGATCAGGGTCTATGTTGTGTGTTCTACTGATTAGTCCTTACAAACTGCATAGATCCAGATCTGCCAGCGCATTATGCAATGGCAGATCTGGGTCTATGCAGTTTGCAGTTGGTATAAGCTTATACACAAGTATATACGGTAGTCATGGAAATTGATGGTTATAGTCACTGTGGAGGGTACTGCTCATAAACAGGTAAAAGGAGGTCACAGTCATCTACTTTTCATGCATCACTGACTTTGCTGGAGTATTTGAAAAATGGCTCAGTGGAGCAGGCGAGACATAGCATTATGTGGAATGCTTGTTTTATTCTTAGTGCAGAAATCATATTTATATGCCAGGTTATGATCCCTGTTTCAAAGGATTGTTTCAGTCTGTTGCTATCGTATATTTTGTGTTACATTACTTTGGAAAGCATTCATATTCTACTCCTTGACATGTGCATTCTGTGGTATTGAAATTCCATTTAAAAAATGTTATCAATAAATTGAAAAAAAAAAATGAACATGTACAGCTTTTACACTGTAAAATATTCTAGCTGTACTAAATTAGAATATTTTATTCATATATGTTTGACATTTATTATGTCATTGTGTAAACTGAATTAAATTTGGATTCAACTGCATTTGCATTTATTTAAAAGTTCATAAAAAGAAGAAAAATTTATGCAGGTAAAACCTGCAAGTTCATCAAGAGTGCAGAAATTCAAAAAATCAGTTTGAAATTTACCCAAGTTTTTCCCAGTTTTATGTCAAGTTTAATATTTGTTGACATACACACACTATGTTTGTAAATGTTGTCACGGTACATATATGTGAATTTTGTTTTATTTTGATATGTGCTGCATTGTTCAAAATTTATTATTTACATCAAATTATAAGTCACTTTCACTAAGTGGAATAATTATCATCCATTTATCAGTGATTAGCCATGTAGATATATTGCATCCTTGGTACAGATTTTGATGTTGAACAAAACTTATGTCAGTAAATAAATTTCATAACAATTTAAACCCAAGTTTTGATGTATCAGTTTCAGTGATTTATCAATCCTAAGCGAAGAAGTTGAAGTTTCTTAACCTTCATGGCTTTCATGTATCTGTCAGGAGCACATCTTGTTTCCATAGCTTTAAAGTGACCAAGAGTACCTAGCTTCCAATGGAAGGGATACCAGTTTTATATGGGCTCTTGTTCCAGTTAAAGCTGCTACCCATTTTCTATTCTTCCATCATAGTTTATGGAGGAGTCATATACAGTAATGTTACCCATGTCTGTTCTGCCCATCTTTCTTCCATTTAATAATTTTTCAAGGACTTGATGGATTAAAAACAAATTTTGCTGGGAACTTAGTTTCATAAAGACCTACATTCAGCTTTCACCTTTGTCCCATAAAATTTGACTGAGTTATGGCCCCTCTTGGTTCTTGCATTTTAAACCAAATTTTTCTTAAATTATACTATATTGTCAAGAGCATCCATGTCATATTTTAGTAATGTGAAATGGAATTGAGGAGACAAAAGTAGCTCGCTCCTAAGGGCACAATAAAAAGTGTCCATGATGAGCCTTAATATGACAGTCTTGTGATATAGTTCCAAAGCCTTACCTTTAACCATGGTTTCCACAATTGTTTTGTTCGCTATATTTGTTTTATGGTCAAAAGCCTAATCAATTCAAGTCAGTTTTGAAAATGATTGATGGAAATTAAGATGCAAGTGTTAAATCTTGTTTTCAAAAAGTCAAAATAATTGGAGAATGCAACAAAAAATGAGCAAAATAAAAAGACTATCAAAATCAGATGTATCCTGAAGAAGAAAAAAATTAGTAAAAACTGAGGAATGGTGAGCAATTTCCCCACATAAATATAGCCCCCCGTGTCTCCCACCCCAACCCCGTGATGGAATTGAGTCTGTAGTCAAAAAGAGGCACAACTCTTGTGAAAATAGAGAATATATAATGATTGGTCAACATGCATATCTTCCTCTGATGACCATAATATATACCAAGTTTCACAGCAATCTAATGAAAACTGCAAGATTAGTCACATTCACAACATTCTGTTATGCATCCAGCTGCAAGTCAGAAAGGGCAATAACTCATAAAAAGATCGAGAGAGCTCAAATATTTGTCAATATGCGCATCTTTAAATGATGATCATAATATGTACCAAGTTTCACAGCAATCCATAAAAAGACTACAAGACACATTGCATTCACAAGATTCTGTCTTGCATTCCATTCTGCTGCAGAACAGAAGGTCAATAACACTATTGCAGGAGCAAAGTGATTTGTCAATATGCGCATCTTCAATCATGACCATAATATTTAACAAGTATAGTGGCAATCCATCAAATGCTGTGGGACTTGTGCTAATGAGATTAGGATGGAAGGACACAAGGATTATTATATACAGTACGCGTTTAATAAAAAGTACTCTGAGATTCTTTTATGCATGGTCACCACAAGATACTTGATACTGGAATGGTCCATATTAACAAACAAATTTTAACAAAATGATGTAAAGATACAATTTTTATCCCCATTCCAACAAAGTTGCAAGAGGATACGGCATCTTGCCCTTTTGTATGTTCCTTCATTTGTTGGTGCATACATTTGTTTGTTGCCAGCTTGTAATGTCCTCCACATATTGGGTCCCATTTCACTTACACTCATCAAAATTGATGCATCTCGGCAAGATTAACTAAACCCACCAAAAGTGTCAGTGCAACCTATTTTTCATGCCTGAATGACTGTTGTATTTTTAGAGCTTCATTCGTAACACCCTTCATATCTGGACCCTACTTCACCCAGTCTGTTTAAAATTGAGATTTCCAACATAAAGATCTGACAAACACTGATACAAGGCCACGCTCTGTTTACCTTTCAATTTACCAATCAAATTATATCTTTCACATTTATAAAAGTGAAAAATGTAATTTGGAACATAACATTTCTCATAATAACTCTCCCTAGCATCTTTATCCATGCAGATCAGATCTACTTATTATAAATACTGTCATCAATATAAATATCGGGGCATTAAAAAAAAGTTATTTTTAACAGTCCAGATAATTTGTGTTCTAATTACAATAAAAAATTTTCCTGAATATTTTGCCAGGAAAATTAATATCTTTATTGTCACGATTGGGTACTGATGCGCCCAGCAAGTACAATGTTGTTGGACGAGGTCGGTCTAAATAGGTCGACTAGGTTGCATTATATCCTTGCTTGCCAATAAAGAAAACTTGCATGATAATGTTTCAGTGGTTTTTTTTTACAAATAAAGAATTTTTGTTGTATTTCTGACGTTTTTCTTGTTTTTTGTAAAACTAGGACAGTCTGTTCATCATGTTCATGATGGAGATAAGTCTCACAAGAAACGTGTATTTGAACATGACCCAATTCTAATATTGATATTATTTTATAACGTAAAGTTTGTCTTTGACAACAGCGTGTCTCACCGAAATAATATACATCTATTCATGGCCTCTTACCTCTGAAAATCTGACAGGTAATCCATATTTTCCTTGAAAAATCCTTGAAGCAATCTTGACACTAAAACTTAAAACATGCCGACCATGACACTAAATACGTAATGAATCAAAATCACATAAACTGGTTCAGAAATTAAACTGCAGAATACCATTATTTTTACTGTTATTATAGGCATGAAGACTGAACATGCTAAATCCAAAATGAGGTTATTGAGGGGAAACATGCCATTAAATAAAACTGACTGCATGAGCCTGTGAAACTCGTGTGTCCAAATGTATCTGGGGAAGAGTAACTAAGTCATACCAAAAGTAGGTCACTGACCTATTTTCATGCTTGAACGACTTTATTTTTAGAGGTTAATTATATAACACATTCCATATGTATTGACATATGCTGGCCTAAACACCTTGTAAAAAATGTGCAACTATTTACAGATCTCCAGGCATAATATATATATAATACATTTCTGTAAGGTATATATGTCCTGTTCCAAAGATAATGAACAGTAAATACCTACGTACCAACCTACCTTCCTTCCTTTATGGAGCTTAAAGTTCTTTGCTAGATATGAGAATAGAAATAGGCATGATCCTGGCCACTGAGTTTATTTTTGTATCAATTTTCATGGTTATCAAGCATCATAGGTTAAAGATCAGTTTCTGCAGAGTTCTTGCTAAAATAATCTGTACCTATCAGCATCATTCCTCGATAAGTGACCAATCAGATGTCAAGCTTCATCTGTCAATCACTGTTTCACACATGCCAGTCATCCAAGCAAATCATGATAAGGAGCAACTTCCTTAACAGCAGCCACAACTAGCCAAACAAATCATGATGAGCAATTTTGTCACTGGCAGCTACAACCAACCAAGCAAATCATGATAAGGAGCAGCTTCGTCAACAGCTGCTACAACAAACTAAGCAAATTACGATTAGAGCAACTTCTTCATTGGCAGCTACAGCCAACCAAGCAAATCATGATGAGCAACTTCCTTAATGGCAGCTACAACCAGCCAAGCAAATCATGATAAGGAGAAATTTCCTCAATGGCAGCTACAACCAACCAAGCAAATCATGATAAGGAGCAACTTCCTCAATGGCAGCTACAACTTGCCAGGTAAATCATGGTAAGGAACAACTTTCTCAATGGCAGCTACAACTATCCAAGCAAATCATGATAAGGGTCAACTTCCTCAATGGCAGCTACAAAAAGTAGCCAAGCAAATCAGGATATGAAGTAACTTCCTCAATGGCAGCTTAACTAGCAAAGCAAATCATAGCAAGGAGTAACTTTCTCAATGGCAGCTACAAATAGTAAAGCAAAATTATAATAAGGAACAACTTCCTCAATGGCAGCTACAACCAACCAAGCAAATCGTAGTAAGGTGCAACTTCCTTAACGGCAGCTACAACCAGTCAAGCAAATCATGATAAGGAGCAACTTCCTCAATAGCATTCAAGTTCAGACAGAGCCTATGTAAATTACACTTTTGAAATGCAGTTTTGGTATAGATTTACCATATTACTATGCTATACACTAAAATCTCTAGAACATTGTCACCATTTTGCAATACATATATACATGTACTTTCATGAACTTCATAACAAAAGATCCATAATGCAAGTACACTGTTGAACTACAAGTCTGGTACACTAAGGTCTTGATATTATAGAATAAAGGCAACGTCAAATTTTCCAGAAAGTACCTTTATTAAAATATTTATAATTAAAAATGTGCACATCATCCAAGTATACACATGACCCATGATGAGGCCCACATAGGCCTGATAGCGCTCACCTGACATATACGTGATATTAGCTTACCCACCAAATCTCATCAAAACCTGTTGATAAATATAGTCAACAGAGTTTTAAGAAGCTTGATCAATCTGATGCCAGATCACCTCATTAACATGTACATATATCATACAGAAATAAACTCGTTCTAAACCCTGATACTATTTATAAGTTTGTATACCAAGTTTGTTCAAAATCTTCACAGAAATACTATCTCTGGAGTGGCAATAACAAGCTCAGCTAATTTGATGCAGATCAATATAAATATGTGTAAATGTTGCTCATAATTTCACTCATCTGAGTTGATGATCAAAGCTTATTTAACAAGTTTGATCAAAATCTGTTCAGAATAAAGCCTCTGGAGTAACAAGCTCAGCCAACAAGCACCAGATTACAGTTTGTATAGATGTTGCTCATAATTAAACTCATCCAAAATCCTGATAATATAAACTTATATACCAAGTCTGATTAAAATCTATTCAGGAATACAGCCTCTGTACTGTTATCAAACTTGACCAATCAGATGTCAGATCAACTGGTTAATATTCGCCAACGTCACTAACAATGGAACTAGTCCAAGATCTTGATGATATGAGTTTTTATGCTAAGTTCTAGAATTTTTTTTTTTACAGATATACAGCATCTAGGATGGTAACAGACTCAGACAATCTGATGCCACACAACCTCAAAATATGTGTTGATGTCACTTGGAATCAAAATCACCCAAGACCTTGATATTATAAACCTATACACTAAGTTTCGATCGAAATCTGTTCAGAAATACAACCTCTGGACTGCTTACAAAACTCACTGAATTTGATGCAAGATCACCTCATTAATATGAATAGATGTCACTGAAATTGAACTCATTCAAAATCTGAATGATTATGATATAAGCCATATACCAAGCTTGATCAAAATCTGTTTCAGGAATACAGGCCCTAGTGTCGTAACAAGCAATTGCTGAGGAAAAGACAGTGCACAACTGATGCAGGGCCATGCCATAAGCTCCTATAGCCATTGGCCATATGAACTAAAATCAACAAATCAATTGAAAACAAAGTATAAAATTCATATGTTAACACCATGATTGATAATAAAATTTGTACAGACATGGCAAGTAGTTAAATTTCGAAGTGGACTTGTTTTGGTCCAACACTTCATTCCCTTGCTTTGGTTGAAATGTCAAATAAAAAATAATTCATGCCTTATGTTCCCATATAAAAGCCAGCAAAACCAAATACAGTATACATATTTGTGTCAATATAAATATATAAATTCACAATCTTTGGATTTCTTTATATGGTAATACCATCCCAATCATATGTATTAATTAACCGGTTGATAGCATTGCACAAGTTGGTGCAAAAAGCTTTCTTTTTAAGTAAATATGTACCGAGATCTTGAAAAAGTGAAAACTGGATTTTTATCATAGATATGAATGGTCCACCAACTGATAATACAAATATTAGTTTTAAAAAATTATGCATAATAAATTTATAAACTTTCACTAGAAATTATTCAACTTGACACAAAAGACCGCCTTTCAAATTTCATGATTTTTTTGCAATTCTTTTTTTTTTTTTAGCATTACTCATTTAGATTTCCTTTTATTAGAAGAGGATTTCCTTCAAATCTTCCATTACATTAAATGCTGCATACATACCGTATATGCTCGCACAGAAGTCAGATCCAACTACAAACAACATAGACCCTGATCTGCCATTGCATAATGCACCAGCAGATCAGGGTCTATGTTTGTTCTACTGATTACTCCTAACAAACTGCACAGACCCAGATCTGCCAGTAGATTATGCAATGGCAGATCTGAGTCTGTGCACTTTGCAGTTGGATCCAACTTTATCCACGAGTATATGCAGTAGTACTATTTTAAGCTCTTTTTTTTCACGCACCAAACGTTTCTATCTCCTTCCAATCAAGCATTATTATTTACTATGCTATGTAGTACATATTTTGGTGTGCGTTCTGTGTACCAATCGGGCATTAATAATACTATGCTATGCTGTACATATTTTGGTGTGTGTTCAGTGTTCCAAATTATTATGAGCTACCATATTCATGTATAATCATCTGCTATGCACACACATTTGCATACAGAACAGATGAAGATCTTTGCATAATACACAAGCAGATTAGGGTCTACACTACTCGCCTGAACAACTGAAACATCATCAGCTTTTTCCATCACATGCTAGAAAAATGTTTTGATATAAATAGTGGTCATTTTGAACTGCCCTGATGTCCAATGTGGTTATTATGTTATCATAACTTTAGTGACATAACAATGATTGACATGTCATCATCAATCACAATGTAAACAATAGTTTTAGGCTACTGAAAATAACTTATTTTTTTAAAATTGTGTTAAATTAAAAGCAGGTATTTCACTGATGGCTGAAATGTCAAACATTCTTTCAAAGCCTATTTTTCATTATGAGGATCTATTCCAGTTGTTCTCAAACCCTGGGTTGCGACCCTATACTGGTACTGCATTTTGGGTCACAAAAAGATGGTATTTAGGATCGCGATCAAAAAAGTTTGGGAACCACTGATATATTCTCTAGCCAGATATTCATCTGCCAAAACCTTCCCAATAGGAGTAGTATAACTATGATTACCTCCAAGTTTCTTTCAGTGTTGAAAATCTTTGACTCACATTGGAAAGTGACGACGGTGTTGCATCAGAAAGAGACGGGTGTTCTGATTGCTTACTTAAAATCGGGATTAGAACAAACAGCATAGACCCTGATGTGCCAGTGCCAGGAAATCATAAAACTCTTTGAGATTGAGAGTTTTTGTTTCAACCAATCATAAATGGCATTACATTTGAAAGGTTATTTCTAATTGGCTAACAGTGGAAACTCGAACTCAAACTCAATCTCACTCCAAGTCAGATTGACTGGCACATTATACTAAATGAGATTTGTGTCTACCCTGTTTGCAGTACCAATTATACAGGAGCAAACAAGGTACTCCAAGAATTGAGATTCACTTTGTTTCTTGCAAATATAGCCCCAAATCGGACATCCTTGGAGTTTTTGTTTTTAATGTAAAAGTCGATGATATATTCAGGACTTTAGAATATCTTGTGCAGGAAAGTTTTATAACCCATTTAAAACTTTACAAAAATGTCTTGAAATATATGGAAAAAAAATATGGAAAAATGGTTTTTAAACTCCTGAATTGTAGTTTTAAATGAAAATCAATACTAAAACAAAAAAAATGAGAACAATGTGTAGCATCAGAAAATTTACAGAGAATTATGTAAAACTAGTGGGTTGTGAAAAGAAGAATTTTACTGGAATAAATTGCAATTATAGTAATGTCTGCACACAAAATAAAGTAAGTTTTAAACCTGGTACCTGAATGTGGACAGAAAGCAAGTTTTTCTTCTATTTTCTTTCTCCTTAAAGAAAGATAATATACAGGCAATAAATTTAAATGGAGTAATAATTCTTCAACATCCCCAATACCAACACAAGTAAAATAGTGCCAAAAAAAAGGTTAAATCATGAAAAACAAGCATAAATATCTACTAGCAAATAAGCCAAGTATGCAAACAAACGCTTCTAAAAATCTTAACAACGAAAAGCTCCTAAAGGTATTTCATTTTTTTGTATGAGCTACAGTGCACATATGATATCATGTCAAAGTGTTTACACTGCAAGGAAGAATCTTTTTTGCATGAGCTACAGTACACACATGATATCCTGTCAAAGTGTTTACACTGCAAGGAAGAATCTTTTTTGTATGAGCTACAGTGCACACATGATATCATGTCCAAGGAAGAATCTTTTTTGTATGAGCTACAGTGCACACATGATATCCTATCAAAGTGTTTACACTGCAAGGAAGAATCTTTTTTGTATGAGCTACAGTGCACACATGATATCATGTCCAAGTGTTTACACTGCAAGGAAGAATCTTTTTTGTATGAGCTACAGTGCACATATGATATCCTGTCCAAGTGTTTACACTGCAAGGAAGAATCTTTTTTGTATGAGCTAGTGCACACATGATATCCTGTCAAAGTGTTTACACTGCAAGGAAGAATCTTTTTTGTAGGAGCTACAGTGCACACATGATATCCTGTCCAAGTGCTTACACTGCAAGGAAGAATCTTTTTTGTATGAGCTATAGTACACACATGATATCATGTCCAAGGGTTTACACTGCAAGGAAGAATCTTTTTTGGCAGAATAAAAGAGTGTTCTCCTACTCGACCCATTTCATTGCAATAATAACCACCCTCAATATTAATATTACTGAAACTGCATATGGTGGTTAATTGGTCAAGAATCTTTAAAAGACTTGGTAAAGTTGAAATAAATGGATCTTACACCCCTATGAATAGTTACAGGCTTAGTTTATGCTCAGTCATCATACTGAGTGCATACTGCAAAGTGTGCAAATATACACGGACTATTATTATACATTGCATAAAAGTAAAAGTACCCAAAACCCTATATTTACCCCAGTATTTCTACACAAGTTTGCAATGTGACTCTCCTTGTCTATATATGCATGCATAAGGACTTCCTTAACCTAAAAATTTTGACTACAGTATATACTTGCATATAAGCAAGGTCCAAATGCAAACATAGACCCTGATCTGCCATCACATAATGCACTGGCAGATCAGGGTCTATGTTGTTTGTTCTACTGATTATTCTTACAAACTGCATAGACCCAGATCTGTCGGCACATTACACAACAGCAGATCTGGGTCTATTCAGTTTGCAGTTGGTATTGGTTTATACGCAGTTTGTGTGAATTGTCCTAGGTTTGCAAAGAAGAATGATATTGAAAACCTGTTTTATACAAGAACATTTTTTTCAAGATCTCAATAATGTTAAGCTGTTGTAGGCAAATGTTGATAACATGTGAAATATATTTTCATCTGTACATTAATTCATAAATTGGGGGCTTACACAAAAGATCAAGGTTCATAGGGATATTTAAATTGTAGTTTGCAGCAACCATGAAATCCACGAAAATTGGTACCTCATGAAATATGGCACTCAAGAAAAATTGGTACCACATGAAAATTATTTCATTCACATTATGTCAAAGATAAAACAAACTGCTGAATTTGATATTTGCAACAATGTAGATTTTTACAATGTTAAAACACGGAAGTTTACACTGTAAATGGACCCACCTTGATAACAAAAGAAATCTTTCACATGATTTTTGCATGATATCACAGACTTGACATTACACAAACATATTTTGATATCAAATCGATGTTGTATATATATATGTCATGATGTCACACAAGTAAATAACAAAACATTCAAATGTATTAAAAATCACTATCAAACTTTTTGTTTAAATTATTGGACAAAGTCATCAATGAAATTTATTAATTTATTAAATCATGTTACTGCAGGGTTCATACAGCTGTTAGTAAAACAAATTCCAGACCTTTTACAGACTGATTTGCAATTTTGTCCATACCCCTCTGGCACATGTATTCGAAGTCTGTGTCACTATAAATGAGCGTGTGGTATCCGCATAATATAAAATAGTATCCACCAATCACAAGTGGGTGACAGGTCACGCATCTCGCCAACCACACCGAACCAGCAGGTCTGTCCCTATACCAAACGGTGCCCCAGGCAACAAGTGTCTTCAGCAAAATAAAACACAGCAACCCAAAATTCCATACTTTTCCCAAACCTTTAGGGCAAAATCTTTATTTTCCATACTTTTTCCTGGTCTTGAAAAAAGCACTTTTTTTTCCCTATACTTTTTCCAAACTTTGTATGAAACCTGTGTTAGGGATTTAATCCTAACTCCGAGTCCTTGCATATGAATGGTATGCACTATACTGAAGAATCTCCCGATTTTATTTGGCATGGCTTGTAAAATATAGAAATTAGTCTCATTTTATAATTTTATATTTTCTCCTCAAATTGAGATTATTTAATAAATTTTTATTAGAGCTGTTACAGTAAAACAGACCTGGGAGCCAGGGAAGGCACTTTTAATGCAGAGTAGTCACCCATAGATGCAATTTAGAATTTTGTACCATTTTCATATGAACTCTTTGAGTAATGGAAGTATCTTGGAATATATTTTTTTTTAAAGTGCCTTCCCTGGGTACCATGTATGTTTAAATGGAACAGTCCTTGGTTTACAACTTTTACTTTTTCAATGAACATGCAGCAGATTTTAGGGATTAAAATTAAGTTATAATCTCTTGATTTTACACGGAAAAAAGTGCAGTTTTATCAATGAAGAAAATCTTAGGATTTCCTCAAAATTAAGGTAATCATCAACAAAATAAAAAGATTAACAGGTATACAAAATTAAAACTAAAGAGTTTTTTTTCTTCATCCTAATATCTTTACTTCTAACTAAATTCCAAATATTATTAAATTATTGTAAAAAGAATCGTAAACAAGACAAGGTAAATTCCCAATTTGAGGAAAATATTTGAGTAATTTTGTCAAACCTGGTCCAGATTCTGTTAATTTACATCTATGTATAAATCAGGGCCATATTGTGAATAAATCAATGTATCATAATTTTCAGACATGTAGCATGAGTAATAACACCTCATGACATCACAAATTACATCATAACATTATACAAAGGAAAGGCATAACAACCAAGGCATCCAAATGTATTTAAAAATCATTTCACTGCACTATTCTGCAGTTTAGTAAAATAAAATCAGTACTTTTCATCATGAGAAAGTTACATTTGTGCTCATTTCGATGAAATTTATGAAATTCTTCTATTAATTTCAATCTTTTGCTTGCCAAGGCTCACAAAAGAAATTATTTGACTCGTTTCATAAATTTCATTTCAAATGAGCACTCATGTTAAATCTTCTATGTATAAACCAGGACCAGATTCTCTGTGTATACATCAATGTATAAACCAGGACCAGATTCTCTGTGTATACATCAATGTATAAACCAGGACCAGATTCTCTGTGTATACATCAATGTATAAACCAGGGTCAGATTCTCTGTGTATACATCTATTTATGGACTTCTTTAGACAATGTACTGTGAATTCATTCATTTCTGAGGATCTCAGTTTCCATGTTTTTGAAAAGCAATTACATTTATGTCAGTACTTAATTGGGGTTTAAGTATGTAGTTGGCTGCAACCATGAAATTCATGAAAACTCGTATTCAATGATTAATAATGATTGGTTTGGTTTTGTGGTGTTTAATGCCATTTTTCATCACATGGTGGCCAGTATATTCTGGTGTAGGAAGAACCCGGGAAGACCCCAGGAAGAATCACTGACCAACAGGAAGCTACTGGCAAGTTTTCTCACATACCCACATTGGTCCAGCCAACACTTGAACTCATGTGGGCAGAGGTGAGATGTCTGAGTGATCTGTAAAGGCAAGTGCCTTAGACCACTCTGCCACCTGGGGCCCCCAAATAATAATGAATTCAGAGTAATCAGAAAAGGCAGAAATGGAATAACAAGGACTTTTGCATCAGTAGGGTGTCTAATTACAGAAATAATCATAAATAACATATGTTTCTTTCTATGTGCCTCATGAAGTACAATGGCAATGGTAATGTTATATTGAGCTGCAAGGTCTGAGATCCTGACCTATTATTGTTTTCCTAGATGAAAGCCAACATTATACAAAACCATTTGGGTTCAGAGATTGCCATCTCCACAGGTCCACACCTGCAAAATAAAAATAAAAGCAAAGATCATTATGAATCGATGTTCGTAAACAGATCTACTTAAATTTATACTTAAGTCCAACTATGACAATATATAGAAAACAGTGAATGAAAGTTAACCCCTTTTCTTTACAGCTTTATTATTTGACCTTTATTGATTAAAGAGACCCAAAAAATATATGTCAAGTCCTTTCAATAGTACAGGTGCTTGCATACAGTAGTCGTTGAGACGATAAGTGCTGAAACTGGGAGTAGGGAAAAAACACCACCAAGTTAACTGATCGATGTGTTATGTATGATGTTTATATAATATTATAAATATTTTAGGAAATTATAAATGTTTCTTCACTTTAATATTTGCTTAAATCTTAATGTTATCAGGAAAAGTATGTTTAACTAGTGTCCTTGAATTAGGTTGTTTTGATCAATATGTTTTCTCAATTTGAAGGTCAAGGTTGATTTTTGTTTACAAGTAAAAATTCCATTAAGATGACTCATATTCTAGAACATTCTGTCATGTGACCAATCTTTATATATGCCATGTTTGGTGGACATTTATTCAGTTTTGACATTACCATCAGTCTTGCAAAGAGCTATTACAGTTGTGAAAATTCATTCCAAATTCTAAGAGAGGAATTATTTTAAATATTCATTGGATTATAACAGTGCTCACAAACTTTTGGATTTTGGATTTTTAATTGATGATTTTGGAATTTATGTGAACTTATTCAGATATTTTGGAATACTTCATTTTAACATCAGCACATCAAGATTACTAGTACATCAGGACTTTGGAGACCATTAGCACATCATAACATTCAAGGACACAGCCGTGAATTCGGAACATTCTATATTTAGGACTTGTGATTAGAACAATCATTCTTATTGGATTATTAGGATTTCAAAACACATTACTGTAAGTGACCTTTTGATTTTTCATTTTAATTATCTAGTAATAAATTGCTTGTTGATTTTTTACTTGATTTGTTGGTTTCACTTTCTTTCTGTTACATTTTTCTTAGACCATGGAGTCGTAACAGATGTCTTATAACACTTGCATATCCCAGAATCACAAATTGTTTACTTAGATGAAGGAAAAGGTTATTGTAAAGAATATGAACTGTGATGAACTTACACATCTCATCAAGACCTCTGACAGCTTTCCAATGCAGTTCCTTCTCTGCCTGAGAAGCATTAGCATAACATGAGGCAATGTCTCCTGGTCTCCTCGCCGCTTTCTTGTATGGGATCTGAAATGTACAGAGTATATCCATTAATCAATCAGTTCCCTCTGAGTACCTGGTGTATACTGGTAATATATATACTCATGTATAAGTCGGGTTCAATTGCAAACATAGACCCCAATCTTACATCACATAATGTGCTTGCAGATCAGGGTCTATGTTGTTTGTTCTCCTGATTACTCCTAACAAAGTCCATTGACTCAGATCTGCTAGTGCATTATGCAAAAGCAGATCTGGGTCTGTGCACTATGCAGTTGGATTTGACTTACAAGCAAGTATTTACAGTATTTGTAAGCAGCAACTGTGACCTACTTCTGATTAGTAGTGTGGAAGTTTTAAGTGAAGATGTCAATAGATTGTTAAGTTTGAATGTTTTAGGACTTTTATGTGTATCATAGAGCAGGGTTTTTTCTTTTACCCCATAGGGAGAGTCCCTAAGTCCCAGAAATACATACAAGTAGGTGTGGGACTCTCCATTTGTTTCAAAGTGCTATATAAATAGTATTTAATATTTTTGATAGGACTCCCTATGCTGAATTCCTAAGAAAAACCCCGATACGCAGTTTGCAGTATTCAAACCTTTGTTGGAACATAAGGAAAGAATTTGAGCTCAAGGATGAAGCAAATAGCTTAACAATCTTGCCTGAGTGTTCTGGCAGACAACTGCATAAAGCAAACTGTATATGATCGATATTCTTACATGATCAATCATTAAAAGCATTTGCAATTCCATTGTTTTAGTAAATTACAGATCACATGTCCAACCAGAAAACACGATGATGTAACAATAATGTAAAATATGGGTTGACGAATGTAAGATGTACGAAAATATAAACAAACAATCTAACTAATGTATGCAAAGGACAATCAAAGCTAAATCCCCTCCCTACTTTAACAGCAAATGTCTTGATTTCTAGAAAATATTCTTCAATCATACTTGAAAAGAATTCACACTAAGAATGACAACAAAAGAACTTTAGAATAAGCAGTGAAACATAAAGTTCCATCTTTTACTTACAGGTTTTCCTGAAGCCTTTTCAAAAGCTTTAACCATGTCAAGGACTGAATAACCCTTTCCTGTGCCTAAGTTGTAAATCTGAAAGTAAATTATCAAAATTAGGAATGCAGACATGGATTATATATATATATTCTCATTCAACTGATGATGTAACTAAGACACGGGTCAATATTAGGAACTGTTCTCATTCAACATATCATGATGTAACTGTAAGACACAGGTCAATATTAAGAACTGTTCTCATTCAACAGTTCATGATGTAACTGTAAGATACAGTAACAGCTACAGTGCAAAACTTTGTTCAAAGTTCTTGGGTTTAAATTTTTTAACTATGGCAAAGTTTGCAACTAGGGGAGTGTGGAAGGACATAGGCTCCAGCATGGTCCTAAATCCAACATTGTATACAACTAGGCACTGTAGTGTACTGATTCAGTGACCCACAATAGTCAGTACCTCAGCTTATGGAGCAAAAATGAGTAAAATAGAATTTTGATTCTCTAAATTTACTCCAGTAGAATCAACTGTGAAAATTCATTGGTCAACATCCGGGTCAAATATCTAATATAAGGAGTGGAGGAAACTAGGTCATGTATCAAAGTTAAAGAAAATTAAAGTTTTTATTTGTGTTCCAAATTTTAGCTTTGTATCTTGATGGATTTGGAAGCTATGTCAATTTCCAGTCCCCCCCCCCCCCCGCATCTTTGATTTGCAAGATTCAAACAAGGAAAATATAGAAAATTTCTTCACAAGGCCACTAGCAACATCATCAGAAGAACTGGAGGAGTCAAAATAGCAAATTAAAAGGTTTTGATGGATAAGATTTATTGAAGTTTTAGAGAGAAAGAGGGAGAGAAAATAAAAGACAGGATTATGTAAGCATGGAAGATAATATCTTGATACAACACCTGTCAAAAACCCTGATTTTAACTTCAAAAATGGCTAAGGAATTAGACTTCAGGAGAAGTCGCTGCCACCATGTTAGTGCATGATATATTTGAGAAATATATGACAAACAATAACCTTTGCAATGCACTGGATCTTAGAAAATAAAATTTAAATGATGGGTGATACCTCCTAGCCTTAGAAATGAATATTTTAAAGAAGCAACCCAACTTGGTGTTTTCTAAAAATAAAAGATCATTTAAAACTACCTCAGTAACATCAAGAATTCTAATAATGATTTTGTTTTATCCTGAACTGTGAGTTGACAGAACAGATCGGCAGTCAATTTGAAATGAAATTAGCAACAATGGCATACAAAAAAAGAGACTGAAAGAAGTACACAGTTATATTTACTGTCTTGTGTTTCAATAACCAAAATAGACAAAGTAGGTGCAAGACACTTCAATAACTGAAACAGTGTAAATAAATTTACCTCCAAATGTCATCTGCCAAATAGTCAGCATCTTACCCAATTTGTAACTTCTCATCACTTGTGCCACATAAAATTGTCAGCATCTTACTCAATTTGTAACTTCTCAACACTTGTGCCATAATTTCTCAGTCTCTAGATTTTGTGAGTTTTGAAGTGTTCAGTGAGGACCATTGTCGCCTGCACCTGCCATTTTTCAGAATTGCCAAATCAGTAAGGTGCTTTGACCAAATTTATTTCCTATGCTATATAGATAGCATGCAGACTGTACTAATGGACATGGATAGTGTATAATGTCAGACCCAGAAGTTTTGTATCATAATTTGTTTTCTTTTTGAAAATGGGAGATAGGAGTTTTCAAACACTGACAGGATGGATGGGAGGCATTTCTGATATTTGGAGAATTATTCTCCAGAATGGGAGGTTCACTTGTATGATGATTGCTTTATATTCTCTTATTTGACGATACACAAAATTAATTTATCTCATACAGTAAAACCTGTCTATAAAGTATACTCAAGTAATATGACAAATTTGAGCTTTATTGACAGGTGTCCTTTGTAAGAAGGAAACTGTCTGATGCACTCTGAATTTTTCCTATACATTTGTTCGTGCATTTTTGTGCCTGGCAATATTCCATGAGCTCGTGAATCCAGGTTTATTGGTAAAAAGAATGAAGTTAAATAGAGTCCCCAATTAATGAAATTAAATAAAGTCCCCAATTAAGTTTAAGAAAACACATGAACAGGTACAAAAAAATCAATTCATCCATGTGCTGATTCACTCTTTTATTTTGTGATATGGTCCTTTATATACAGTTAATATAGATATATTTTATTCACAAAAATAAGTGTCATCTGTCCACATTAGACAGGTGTCCTTGATATAGTTTATATATATATATATATATATATATATATATATATATATATATATATATATATATATATATATATATATATATATATATAGAGAGAGAGAGAGAGAGAGAGAGAGAGAATTACAAAATATACATCAAACAGCGGAAAGTGCTATCCCTGAATTCTACAGGAGAATGCTTGATAACATTAACAGAATTTTTAAATACGAATAAATAATATTATCATACAGGTTAGAGAATTTTAATTCATCTCTACGGAGATCTGAATCTGGATCTGTAGAAGGAATCCAGCTGGACTGTGTACTTAAATGAGAATTAAGTACTGGGTCAACATGTGGGTATGTCTGCTATGCATGAATGCCTATACCACCATACATGTGATTCTACCGGTGGTAGGCCAAAAATAGTTTTAAAGGCTGTCTACCACACATACCGTTTAGTAGTTCAAATCTACCGCTTTTGAAAATTAAAAGAATTTTTAAAAATATATATACCGTATATACTCGATTATAACTCGACCCCCCTTTTTAGGGCTGCAAAAAGTGATTTTCTCTTTGACCCTCCTATAAGTCTGGGTGTATTTTGGAAGTCAGATCCGTCTGAAGGGGTGACTTCTTAGTGAGTCAAAAATGCACTTTGGAAATATAAACAAGTCAAACTGGATAGATTGATAAGAAAAATAAAGACAAAACCAGTGTAAAATACAATTATATTATTGAGTGAAATATGTCACAAATAAATTGACAACTTACAATTTGTCCATCTTTGTGTAATAAAGTCCATTGAAATCCATAATGCTTGACATTTTAAATCCATTTATATGATAAATCCATGAATTCAATTATAGGTCACATACCGGTATAAAAATAGAAGTTCAGAATGATCCGATTCACAATATCCCGTAATATGTTAATTCCACACGTCATAAAAATAAACAATGAAAGTTAAGTCCACTTTTTTGTGATTCACGGTATCCTATAAGTGTCACTATCTAATGTCATCTGGTACAAAGTCCAAGAATTAATCCTCATTGTCTGATAAAGTTCAGAAATTCTACATCGTCGTCTAGTCATTGTAAATCATCGTCGTCTAGTCATCTTAAATCTCGTCCGACTCCGATTCTCGGCTTTACTGTCATATGCGGGTGCTTATGCAAAGACTGAGCTTGGGCTCTGTGAGTAACACTTTGATCATAGAGTCAGAAATCTATTAAAGGCTGCAACTGAACACATGTCAATTGTGCAGCAAGATCACAGGGAGTTCAAATAGCCACCCTCTGTTACTTGGCACTGAACATGTATCAAACTTGCGGCTTGATCAAGGGTTGTAACGTGGGAAAACAAAGAGTGTGGTGCCTTTACAAGCAAAGGGATTAAGGTCAAAGTATATGCACATGAAGTTGTAGAACTCTACTTGGCACTGAACAAGTATAGACTGGCGGCTCGATCAAAAGGATTGTCAACTTGAAAACAAAGTGAGTCCCTTTACAAGCCAAAGGCTTATTGGCCCATGTGCACTGGCAGATAACTTGGGAAATATCTGACTTGTGGAAAAGAAAAATACAAATTAAATCAAAACTTTTATTGCATCAAGCACAGTCTTTATACAGCAAAAACAAATATTAATACAAATACAGGTTGTTCAGACTTGCACGAAAATGGAGGCAATATACTTACTAGTAAACACCCACGGTAAACATTGATGGACACTTCATTTTGCGGTAGGTAGTATTTAATTTACCGGTAATATTTTCAAATTATTAAAATCCAAATAACTGTAGATACATGTATTGTGTAATGAATACCGTCATGAAACGGATAAACACAGTGCATACCATATATGCATTACTGCATAGGAATAGTGGCATGAAAACGTAAAAATATATGAATTGACAGTATTTTTATGTACTGCAAACATCTCTAAGTTTCCAACATTACCCCAAGTTTTTTTTATTTTTTTAATGTCGCGCTTATAAGACAACCCCTACTCTGCATGAGTTGAATTCTAAGTAAAAAACGTTGACTTATAAACAAGTATATACGGTACATAAAAAAAAAAAAAATTAAAAAAAAAAAAAAAAACGGTATTTTTATGCGTTCCATCAACACATTAGAGAAACCAGCCAGAACCAGTCTACTGGGGACCGGAAATGTTCCACCAGTACAATGACCGGTACAATGATGCATGACAGTGCAATAGGATTAGAATTGTTAAAGAATAGCTGACATGTGTACACAGCAAGCTGCTAATTGATTACCTTATTGTTGGAATTTGAGGAGTTTAAGGCCAAATGCGGGATGTTTTTTTTTTTATGTGTTATAAGTAATAAAGGGATAAAAGGTGGTCCATGATGTCTTCTGAGCCTTTGATGAAAATCAGCCGACCCTTAGCGGAGGGAAGATAAAATGAAGAGACCGACAATACAAAATTATTTTGGCAGAGACACTGGAGTAAGTATTTTGATTTTTGTCTTGTTTAATTGTTATTATATTGTTCAATATGTTATATGAGGACAACTCTTACATTTTTTGTTCAATTCATGTCAAAATGCTGAAACATTTGCTTACTCCCAATGCTAAGAAACCACTGGCTAAGAAATATTACAAGTTCAACAATGCTTGGATATCAGAATTTAAGTGTGTGTAGGCGAGTAGCAAAGGGCCTGAGTTTGCATTGTGTTTCAAAGGTATGCATCTTTTGTATTTCATAAACTATTTGAAGTTTTCATGCACACAAATTAAGTTCAAGCCCTAGATAAAATATATCCGATAATTAATGTTAAAGTTTGGATAAATTATATCATGTATTTTTAATTTTATTTCAAGTCTAAATCACTCTTTATTTTTTTATATTTACAGTGGTGAAACTTGCCAACAGATTTTTTTATCTGAGCCATGAGAATAAGGCTCAGGAATACATCCCAAGTTCAATTCAGGAACTTCCTCCTCTGGGTGAACATAGCTTGGAGGAGTATTGGAGAGTAGTCAGCAACTTTACAAAATCAGCAGCAGGAAAACTGAAGTTAGAACTTCTTTGCAGGCTGAATGTACTTGTCCTGTCATTACAACATTCTAATGCTGATACAGAGAGGACATCTAAATTCTTCACAAAATACAAAGTGATTCAAGAGGAAATCTGGACCAGAGAACTATTGAGAGCCTGTTAGGTGTGAAGTTTAATAATCGCAATGAATATCATTAGTGGTCACTTGACAGTGATCTTGTGAATGAAACTAAAAATGCTATTGGATTTTATAAAAGAAAATTCTTTTGCAGTGAACTATCATTATTTGAATGTATACTGACTCGTATTAATTATTATTGTAACATATTCCATCGAAATCTAAATCTGATTCATGTTCAAACTTAATGTTTTATTATAGTATGAAGAGAATACATTTTATGGCACAAAAAAACCCCACTTGTTTTGTTTTCCATCCCCCTGAAACATAAAAAATTTATGCCGATAAAAAATCTACTGGTTTAGACTCCAATCTACTGATCAAAATTTGTAAATCTACTGGTTTGAAATCCTGGTTCTGTCACATGTATGTACTGTTACGACTCTATGGTCTAAGAAAAATGTAACAGAAAGAAAGTAAAACCAACAAATCAAGTAAAAATCAACAAGCAATTTATTACTAGATAATTAAAATGAAAAATAAAAAAAAGTCACTTACAGTAATGTGTTTTGAAATCCTAATAATCCAATAAGAATGATTGTTCTAATCACAAGTCCTAAATATAGAATGTTCCGAATTCACGGCTGTGTCCTTGAATGTTATTATGTGCCAATGGTCTCCAAAGTCCTGATGTACTAGTAATCTTGATGTACTGATGTCAAAATGAAGTATTCCAAAATCTCTGAATAAGTTCACATAAATTCCAAAATCATCAATTAAAAATCCAAAATCCAAAAGTTTATGAGCACTGTTATAATCCAATGAATATTTAAAATAATTCCTCTCTTAGAATTTGGAATGAAGTTTCACAACTGTAATAGCTCTTTACAAGACTGATGGTAATGTCAAAACTGAATAAATGTCCACCAAACATGGCATATATAAAGATTGGTCACATGACAGAATGTTCTAGAACATGAGTCATCTTAATGGAATTTTTACTTGTAAACAAAAATCAACCTTGACCTTCAAATTGAGAAAACATATTGATCAAAACAACCTAATTCAAGGACACTAGTTAAACATGTTTTTCCTGATAACATTAAGATTTAAGCAAATATTAAAGTGAAGAAACATTTATAATTTCCTAAAATATTTATAATATTATATAAACATCATACATAACAGTACCACTGACATTGTAACATCATTTTTTGGTCATGTGTGCATGGTCGAGATGGTATAGGGGTTGGTGCTTACAGGCAAGACAATGTGTGCCATAACTCGCGGATCCGGGTTCAAATCCCCATAAAGATGAATTAAAATTCTCTAACCTGTATGATAATATATATATATATATATATATATATATATATATATATATTTTATTATAAATAAGTGTCCTCTATCCACATTAGACAGTTACAGTTAATGTATATATATTCACAAATATAAGTGTCCTCAGTGCACATTAGACATATGTCCTTTATATACAGTTAATATATATATATATATTTTATTTTTAAAAATAAATATCCTCTGTCCACATTAGACATGTGTCCTTTATATACAGTTAATACAGATATATTTTATTTTTATAAATAAATATCCTCTCTCCACATTAGACATGTGTATTTTATATACAGTTAATACAGATATATTTTATTTTTAAAAATAAATATCCTCTGTCCACATTAGACATGTGTCCTTTGTATACAGTTAATACAGATATATTTTATTTAAAAAATAAATATCCTCCGTACACATTAGACATGTGTTCTTTAAATACAGAATAAATGGAGATTCATACTGGGTATTCAGTGTCCTTTAAATACAGAATAAATTGGGATTCTTACTGGGTATTCAGTGTCCTTTAAATACAGAATAAATGGGGATTCTTACTGGGTATTCAGTGTCCTTTAAATACAGAATAAATAGGGATTCTTACTCGGTATTCAGTGTCCTTTAAATACAGAATAAATAGGGATTCTTACTGGGTATTCAAGGAAGTGTCCTTAATGAAGATGTGTCATTTAAGGCAGGTTTCACTGCAGAGCATTGAGTTATAACTTTATGCCAGACGCACTGAATTAATTTGTAAACTAAATTTAACATCAATGCAGGCACTTACAAAATTATTCTTACGTTGTTAGCAGAAATACTTACTTTACATCCACATTTCTCTTCCAGTTTCTTTAAAGCTGCTAAATGCCCAAGAGCAAGATCAACAACATGAATATAGTCACGAACACCTGGAAAAAAAATCTCATCACATGATCGAAGAAATTTTGAAAAAAGATAATGACCAAGGGAAAGTTGTATGAGATTAGAAATGTAAGCCAGCAATATTAAATTTACATAACTCAACATCATACAACTGCTTGAATTATCCTTGTCTGTCAAAACTAAGTGATGTAAAACTTCAAAACCTTGATTAATTTTTTTTCAAGTTTTATTCTCATTACATCCTCCAACTCAGTAAATGTTTGTCAACATTTTAAACTGTCAACTTTAATGAATGGCATATTTGCAACCAAATAAATTCCTCATTTTTAGTATTCTGCTTCGACCACAAAATCTGATTTTTGTTCAAATGATGACCATGTATCCTGATAAACTAGTGGACAAACCTTTTGGCAATCCACTTATGCAAACTGGAGTTGAAGACCACAGGTGAAAACTTTGCTTTCCTTTCCTTGCTGGGAAAACAAAAAATACCAGTATAAATTTACAAGTCCTAAAAAAACATCCAATGGCCCTTGTAGCAAACTGAACTGTTATATCTTTATTGCAGCTCTTTTATAACTGTTCCATCAGGTGTGTCATACCTGTTCCATCAGGTGTGTCATAATCATCCCCATAAACTGTCAACTCTTTTCGCTTCCCCACAGCTACTTGAGCCACATAAGGCATCAGATTGTTTGGTACACCTTGTGGGGATTCTCCTATCTTCCCTGAGATGTGAGCACCCACTGGATTGAAATACCGCAGCAAGATTATGTTCCATTGCTGCAGAATTATAGATTATATAATTAAGTAACAAAAAGATGTACGCATGCAAACAGAAAATTATAAACACTTATATACAGTGTGTAAACACTTATATACATTGTGGTCTCTTACTCCAAAGCCTCCCAGTAAACTGCTGCCCCTCTTATAACACAGGTAGGGTCATGGATTCCATTAAATTGGATACCATTTGGTTTAATTATTGTTACTTCATTTATTTCATTTGATTTAAATCTTGGCTAAAAGAACCAATTATGTGGTTTTACATCATTGAGTGCCTTATTTTTGGGATGTTTTAATGAACTGTTATGACACAGTTTCACTGGGACACACCTCTGTATAAAGTGGCCTCGTGTATAATGTGAATCACTATTTTTGCTCCAATTTGCAAAGTTCTTTAATAGGTTATTTTGTGGTTTTTAATTTTTCTACTCGTGTGTTGAAAAAATTAAACTGACTAGTAATGCTAAACATTTTAGTTCACTAAGCCATATTAGGATTAAACTGACTAATAATGCTAAACATTTTAGTTAACTAAGCCATCTTGGGGATAAACTGTTGCATCACGTGGGAAGAAATATTTGCAAATAAAATTATATTAATGTGATTATAATTACTGGCCAGAATGAGACTACTTCACAAATAACCAAATACAATTCAACATGGCAAATTTGTATCCCTGGGTGGGTTTTTTCCCCCAAATTTTTCACTTATACTGAAGAACCACATCCCTAACCCAGTCAAATGCAGCACACACTGACCATAATTAGTTTGTGAATGCCAGATTAAACTGTTTAAACAGGCATAACCTGCGAACATAAAGGAAAAGTAAACTTGGTACATATAAAGAAGTGTTATGATTAGTGCCCTTATCTCAATTAGATATCATTAATTATTTACACTGTTTCCCAATGAGCTTTTGGATATTAAATTATGTTAATTAAAAAGCCCAGAAATGTATTGATTTTTAAAAAGTTCATATTAATATCTTTAATATGCACTCATCAGGTAAATAATTTTGCAATTACAATGTTTAAATCTCCTGTTGTCAGCAGATTAATAACATTCTACCACTGAAAGTCACTGCTGGCCACCAGTTTAACATATTTTCAAGGTTGTACTGCTGAATAATTTCTGAAGAAAGCAACTTTCACAAATGCACAATTTAGCATTAAATCAAACAATAACTACAAGCAATTTTAAAACAGCTAATAGGAGATGTGGTGAATTAATCAAGAAAAAAGTAGATGAACGGTACAGAGTTAAACGTCATCAAGATCCAGAAAATATTTTTTCTGATACACAATAAATTAAATATATCAAACAAAATTAATTAATTTTCTTTATAATTATATCATTATGCAAGGAAATATCTTATGTCCCAGTGGTTTCTTTGATTAACTTTCTAACCATTATATCTGACCTGCTATTGTTCCTCTTTGATCCTCTACTTTCTCTCTCTAACCCTGTGAAAAATATGTGTGACCCTCTGAAAAAATATCCTAGTGGAAACCCTGTGAAGCAATAATTCCTTATGGTTAGTTATTACCTTATCTGCTTTACAGAGATCCGTCAATATATTCTCTATGAAGTACTTGGTCTTCCCATAGGGGTTTGTGCAACCCCCTACAGGGTGATTTTCATCCAGAGGCAGATACTCTGGGGCTCCATACACAGTGGCTGAACTGGAGAAGATCATGTTGTAAACACCATTTTCCTTCATTACCTGAAAGACAAGAATGATGTCTTCAAAAACAAGAATTCCCTCACCAAACATATTTTTCTTTGTAAATTCAAAGTAGGCTAGCATACATGTCAATAGGAAAGGTAACTGCAGGTTACATGGTGTCAGTGGTGACTTTGGATAAAAAAAATGAGTGCACAGCATGCAATCAACTGAATGGGTTGAAAATGTTCATTAGAGGTGGTCTAAATAAGTCACAGTGAATTTCCTGTAACGATGTTTAGTGCTTATAAAGATGAGCTGAAGGATAGATTGATGAATGAAAAATGTTGATCATGCATGAAAAATATGTCACAGTGACCTACTTTTCATACGTCTGAAATACTCTTTCTGAGATGCATCCACATACCAATTTTGATCAGTGCTGGCAAAATAGGGTGCAAGACCTTAAGGGTGTGACAAATATATATCTTAACATACAAAAGTCACTCAAGTTAAAAATATAATAGATCACAGTGAACTACTTTTGGCATGGCTTAATTAATCTTCCTAGGATGCATTCATGACAAATTTGATGAATGCAGATGAAATAATAAGTGCAAAATATGGAGGCCTGGACAAAGAAGCATCTAAAAATATAAAGGCTGCTGTAGCTAAATAAATAGGTCACACTTACCTACTTTTGGCATGGTTGAGTTACTCTTTCTGATGAGTACAGATGTAATAGGGTCTAAAATACAGAGGGTTTGATGAATGTATAATCAACAAATGAATGAATGAACAAAATAATAACAGACCAAATGCAAGAGAGATAATCATGCAGTATACAAAAGAAATAAGTGCAAGATATAGACAGCATGACAAACAAGCATCTGAAAATACAAAAGTCATTCAAGTTAAATAAATAGGTCACAGTGACCTACTCTTTTTGTCATGAACGAGTTACTCGGAGATGCATCCATATACCATTTTGGAGGAGTGCAAGTGAATGAGGGTCCAAAATATGGAGGGTCTGATGAAAATGTAAATAACAAATGACGGAACAAATGAATAAATAAAATGGCCACATGCTATATTCCCTCATAAATGGGATAATCATATAGGATACAAAAATGTTTTTTTTTTACCTAAATCACTACACACATAACTGGTCTTCTTAATGAGACTTATTTATATGTATTGTTACACATTACCTAAGATAGAAATAGTGCGTCAATTCAGACAAAAAAGCACATGGATACCTCCAAACCACAATGAATTCATTGAGGCCTTCTGTAAACTGGTAAAATTATCATTGTTGAATTTTAAACAAAAAAGGAGATATCGCCTAAACATCTCAATAGAAGAAAAACAGGCCCTCCTTGAATTACGTAGTAACAAAAGTGTTGTTATTAAAAAAGCCGATGAAGGCTCTGCTATTGTAATCATGAATACTGATGATTACATCAAAGAAGCTTTAAGACAGTTAAATGACTAGAATTATTATATTAAAACAAGGAATGACCTTAACGAGACACATTTAAATATGGTTAAAAACCTTGTACTTCAAATTTACGATTAAGGGGAATTAGACGATAAGGTTTTTCAAAACCTTATCAATGACAAAGTCCGAACTCCGAAATTCTATCTCCTCCCGAAAATACATAAGAGTCTCATTCCTGGAAATATCCCAGGAAGACCTAGTATTAGCAGAAACAACTCACCCACTGAAAAAACCAGCAGTCTAATTGACGAACATATAAAACCATTCGTCAAAATTACTCCCTTGTATATTAAAGATACTATGGATTTCATAAATAAGATTCAAGCAATCGATAATTTACCAGACAATTTCTTTTTGGTCACAATGGACGTCACTTCCTTATACACTAACATACCCAACCACGAAGGTTTAACATCAATAGCCAGAACTCTGGCTGCAAATAAACCCAAATATCGTCTCTCCAATCAGAGTATCTTAGCTTTATTAAAACTGGTGCTACACTGCAATAATTGTACCTTTCTTCGACTCCCATTACCTACAAATTGGCTGCACTGCTATGGGAACCAAAGTTCCCCCGTCCTATGCCAATATCTTTATGGGTGATCTTGAACATAAACTGCTTAACTAAGCACCATATAAACCTTTTACCTATCTGAGGTTTATAGATGACATCTTTATGATCTGGACAGGATCAGAGTTGGAATTAATCAAATTCCATCAATACTGTAATAGTTATCACAAAACCATTAAATTTACAATGGAATACTCAAAGGAAAAATTACATTCCTTGATGCTACTGTATTTCGGGAAAATAATAAAATATTATTCGATTTATACTGTAAACCCACAGATAAACATTGCTATCTACATTATGATTCCTACCACCCTGACCACTGCAAGAAATCAGGTCCGTACAGTCAACTGCTACGAATTAAACGTATCTGTACTAAAGAATCGGACTTCGAGAAACACGCTTCAGATCTCATTCAATTCTATAAAAGAAGTGGCTACCCGAGCCAAACTTTAATAGAAGCTTTCACTAAAGCAAGTCTTAAAAACCGTTCAGATCTACTTAATCCGACTCAGAAGGTTAACAAATCTAGCAGTGTGATACCAGCAATCTTTACATATGATAAAGATAATTATTTTCTCCAATGTGCAATAAGATCTCTTTGACCTATTGTCAACTTGACTCTGCCTGAGACATTCCAAATGGAAATTATCTTGCACAGAGAATTGGTTCTAAACTAAGCAATCAAGTAATAAGAGCTAAGTTTTCTAGTAAACAGCCAGGTATTACTGGTAAAACTTTCGCAAACAAAGTACTAGATTGCAAAACCGTTAACTCCACATTTTGCATGAAAATGGATAAATCTAAAATATTTAGAAGTACATTTACAAACATCAAATATACTTCAAAGTTAAGAGGTCATTGTACTACCCGTAATGTTAATTATTTACTCACCTGCCACCTCTGTGGCAAACAATATGTAGGTAAGACCAAAAGGGAATTCCAAGTGAGAATTAAAGAACACTTAAGGGACATCTGTAATAATAAGATACCCCAGTGTCTAAACATTTTAACCAACCTGACCACAACATTATTTGTATTCAGTATCAGATAATAGAAATCATCCAATCTGATGCAGAGCTCAATAGCAGCAACATTAATTGGAAAGATAGAGAACTTTATTGGATACACCAATTACATACTCTACAGCCGGTAGGGATCAACATCTGTTTAAACGGGAACTCAGGCATTTCAAACTTTACAAAGGAAGTGAGTCTGTCACGTGATCAACTTTTTTTTTCTCCTCCAGTCTGGTACATTTTTTCTCCTCCAGTCTGGTACATTTCATAATATACGAAAGGGAAGCAAGAAAGGCTAACATACCATTTTACTATCTGGCGACCAGATGTCATGCTGACATGAACTGAACAATACTGTGCTTTTCAGTGGTTAGCTTTTATCATCTTGATAATTATCGGTGGTAATAATAGCCAGTAATTATCAAAGTGACAAAAGCTAACATCTAAGGAACGCATGGCAGTATGGATAATTGGATTACTTACCTCTTTGTATTGGTTGAAGTTACTTTATTGGCATGTTGGAACAAATGTCAATGTGCTGAGTTGAGAATTTAACAAATATTAGCGAGATTTTAATCTGTAAACAACCATTATGTAGCTGCTCGCGAGGGGTAAATTTGACAGTTTTTGCACTAAAATGCTGGCTGCTGGATGCGTTAGAGGGGTGGCCGTCCTTGAGGGGTACTTTTGAACACAACTCGTTAGTGCCAAGGGATTGTGGCCATATAAAGCGGGTGGCCGCTGGTCAGGAAAGGGGGGGGGGGCGTTCAAGAGGGGGACCACTGTAGCTTGATTCCACTTTTACTAATGATCACAAACACAAAAGTAACCATTAACAAAAGCTGTATTATAATATGACCCCAATTAGAATCTTTGTCACCAAAATTCTTTTTAATACGAATTCCAAAAAACATATTAAACCTCTAACTATCTAGACAGAATTCAAAATTAGTATAAATGACATTTAGAATCAATTTCTTAAACAGTTTTAACTTATGCTATTTCTGAAGGAGCATATTAGACTGTATTTCTTGGACCACATTTACTAGACTTGTATGTATATGTGCTTATATGAAAATTAAAGTATGTGTTACAAGGAATGTTGACAATCTGAAAAATGGGTACTCCCAACTTACATGAGAAAAACAGGTGGCTCCATTTTTCAATACAGAAAGGAATGGATCCACAATTATACAGCATCTAATAAATGATCTTGCCACTTGATAATGATGCTGATTCTGCAGCTTCTATCTGAGGACAGGATAAATCTTTGTCACTGATATAAATACGACACTGTCTCACTCTTCTTCCAATACGTAGCATTGTGCTTAACTGAAGGACTATTTCTAGTCAATTTTTATCACAAAGATAGATGAAACGTGATCCAATTTACAATGCTGTTTGTATGAGAATACACAAGAATGACATGCCTAAAAATCACAACAAAAGGTAAGACATACCTCCAAGAGGTTTATTGTGCCAACAACATTTGTCTTGTAGTAAAGGAGAGGAAGTTCACAGGATTCCCCTACAGCCTTCAGACCTGCAAAGTGCATTACTGCACTGAACTTGTACTGAAAAGATTTGGTAAAAAAGCTGAATGGTCAAATGTTAATGAAACAACAAACACATTTATTTATATGAAGGTTCCACAGAACACCATGCCTTGCCTGCGAACTATGTTGTAATGTTTATCACACTACTTTCACACTTTCCAACATCAACATATTATCAGTTCTGACTGACTGAAGCTTCTTGTCTCTGGTGCATCAAGGCAAAACACAAATTTCCTATAGCTGTGACCATATGCTCATATGCTATAATCCATTTCCAAATCTAGCTAAAATGATCAACAGACAGTAACATCCTATTGCAGAGACAAGCTAACTCATTTACTGTTTCTGTTTATTTAAGTTAAAACGGTACTATAAAGCAGACAGTATGTTCCCACATAGCTGTTGTGTAGCAGCAAAGTCAATATACAGTGTACATACATTTAGACTCTTCCATTATTTTTAACATGTCACTTGATAGGATTAGTTGTCAACTTTGGGACTATGTTCTCTTCCAAACATCCTGTACTCAACATGTGTGGGGCTGGGATAATCTGGAGTTGTACATGTATATTTCACTTTTGACAAATGCTGTTTCTGCTATATTCAATCCGAATTGATAGTAAATTTTTACATTCATGATTGTGCCACCACCATTGCTAAAACTGCAATCATAAAAGTAATATCTATGTCTAACTGTCTTCTAAAACAGTTGAGACAAAAAGATTTTTGATGCTTTTAAATATATGTCACTGCATATACATGTATTGTGTTTTTTTCTACAGTCAAATGGTCACCTTAATAAAGCAGTCAACTGGTCTCAGTGGCATATTTCATTTCGCCCCCAAATTTCCTATATAAATGTCATGTATATAATGGTCACATACTTTCTATAGTTAGTGGCCAGTTATTTCCTAACCAAATAATGGTTTCTCACTCCTTTAAATGGTCACTGGAGTGCACTGACATGGGACAGCAAAGAAAAGACTCCAGAGACTGCTGCTACAGGCTGGCGGAGCATGACTCAAAACATACAGGTAGTATTCACAGGCCCACAACCCTAATAAAGAATGGCATTGATGGGGGTCTTAGTGTACTACTATGCTGACCCTGTAGGCACCTAACTTCATTCTGTAAATGTATCATGATGTAAGATGTGTACTCTTAACTTTTTCCTATTAAATAATGACCCAAGATAAAAAAGAAAAAAGCTTATAATTTACATGTATCATTACAAAATTGCTAAAATGTTTTGACTGAGCAATAAACAGCACAAATATAAAGAAATCCTCCTTATACCTGTTTGAACAAGCCTTCTAAAGCTTTTCTGTCCAGAAGATCAATGTTGTGTGATGGTATAGACCTGCCAGTGATTTCCTCCACTCTTTTGATACTTTCTGAAAACAGACAAGATAAAAATTAACTTTACTACTGATAAATAAAGAACAGATTTTGAAAAACTTTTGTGAATATTCACTTTAGAAAAACTTTAATCCCTGATAAATGTTAACATTTTACCATAATTTTGGCTGAAAAGAAAATTAATTTATGTAATATATATATATATATATATATATATATATATACACCTCTCCCCCGATAACTTGCACCCGGGTAACTTGTGAACCCACTTATAATGTGGGATTAGGTGTGTATTCCATTTTTTTTCTTCTAGAAAATACCCAAAATAATTGGACCCTATTTGTTGAACATGAAGAAAAATGTGATCAATATTAGTAAATGAAACTCTGATATATCGCTTGTTTTATTGTCAAAAACGGCGGAAAATGCCCAGAAATCTGAATCAACATCATGAAATTTGCAACTGTTAACAACAAATCATTTATTTTTGCTAAGTTTCCTATACAAAAAAATTCTCAGTACACTGTAAATAACAATATTCGATAATATTTCGATCCATGAAAATGTCAATAATGCCTAGTGGTAGCAGCACTTTAAGAAATAAATACCAATTAAATAAGTTTTGTCAAGTAAAATACGTGTTTTAGTTTTATCTTTTAATTTGGTTTCAGTGTAATCATCATAAATACTATATGACCTCTTGTATTCGAACGTGAAAAGTGTCAATCTACCATCACAGCTATGTCCATGAGCATTTTTGAGAACCTAATTAAGTGCCGACTATTTTTTATTTCCAAAATTGCAGAAGTGTTTGTTGTATTGTTACAATCAATTAAAAGTAGACCTGCTCTGTATTATCATGTTAATTATGTATTTTGTGTCAAATCAAATAAAGGGGTGGAATAATAATGAAAAAAGTTAAAAGGCATGCAAATCCTAGGTAACATAATTAAAGTATCTAACATTAATCAGTGGTTTATCCTATGAATTCACAAATGTGATCAACGATAGCAAGAAAAGCAAGTGAAATGAGTACTCGGTGCATGAAAAAGCTTTGTTTCAAAGATGTGGTTCATTATGGAGAAGCGAGTTGTAAAGTTTGTAGTGAATTAGCACTCAGCGGTTTGTACAAGGATGAGCAGAAATTTCTGAAAAAAATAAAGTTTCGACGTTGATGGTTGTTGTTTCATGAATTAAATGTCCTACTTTTGTAAAAACGAAATCGTTTTGTTGTAAATCAACAATAACACTCCAATATATCCACATTCAAATGCGAAAAGCAGTATCATAATACACAATGTTATTGGAGGTATACATGTGATGTGTGTTGAAACCTTTTGGAGTAATATTTTTAACGATCTTTCAAAGATTGGTTTTCTTGAAAATAAAGGTAATTTATACAGAAAAGTGAACAACTTCATTAGAAAAAGCATTTTATTGACAATTATTCCCAATGTGATTTTATAAAATGAGTATTAAACCATTTAACAGCCCCCCCCCCCAATATTCTCATTGTTGACGTCCAGCTGGGATGGCATCCCCTTCTTAAATTTTCAAAGGTCCCTCTGTAACTCGTGCCCTTGTGTATACAGCGGTCTGTTTTTGGACCCTGTCATGCGCAAGTTATCACGGGAAAAGTGTATATATATATAACAAACTGAATTGGTTCAGCACACAAATATATATATATCAAATGTTCTGACCAGCACATACTATGAGCAACTGGACATTGGTCATAGAAGTTCACAAATATTACTATATCATCTTGTCTTTGATTTGTTTATCCATCTAAATAAACACCTTGATGAAGCAAAATTCATAGTTAACTAAGGTCTACTTTACAGATTTTTTCTTTGTTGGACAATCAATAAAGATGTTGCCGAATATGCTTAATTCAAAAAGGTGACTAGGTCTAATTTACATCTTCTTTGTCAGACAATTAACAGAGGCATTTTGTTGACTAAGCTTGCTTGGTCAGTATGTTTTCCCAACTGTTTAAACATTCTATAACCAAAAAACACAAGACAAAAGAGGTGTCAAATCTTAGCTCATGAACTTATAAAAAATTCTTTAACTGAACGATAGCCCCAGGGTCAGAACTGATAGACATTAGATCAGTCCCTTACGCCATGTGGTTTGTGTCAAGCTGTGTCAGCACATAACATCTTTAGATAAAATATGCGAAGATACTAGATACAACAACTAATTTTTTTTAGCATCCTCCAAGGCTTATTTGGGGACCTGATCAAATAAAACTTCACCATCCAACTTTGCTGGAAATACATGTTAATTAGGTGTTACATATTTTTGAAGTAGCAAGTCAGCTTGTTGTCAATTATTAATCAATTTTTGAAAACAGTAGAATGAAATAAAATACTGTTGTTGGGTGAAATTCTATAGTATAGTTTTCTAAAAGAAAAAAATAAGTTTTATAAATAATTAGTTTGAGAGAAAACCAGTTAATCATGGAAGGATAATAATAACACTAAAGCAGCAGCAAACCCAGAACAGAAAATGACACATTTTCTGGTACATTTAATAATTAGGTATGTAATGGTATTTGTTATTTAGGAATAACTCCAGTAGGCAATCTATGCTATTTATTAATTACAAGACATCAGTACAGTTGTGAAGGGGAGACAAGACTGCCCTAAGGCTAAATGTATTTTCCTCATAGAACTTAAACCCTAGCGAAGGCATAACATAAACCAGCTGTTAATGTATATCAGTTCTAATTCGGTGTGGAATGTCTGTTTACTTTTGCTGCCAAGAACAGTTGAGTGATACTTAAAGCTAATTAGATTAAGGCTAACACTACAAGGTATATCAATGTTATCTCTTTTGTCACAACTTCTGATATCTTCTTTGAATGTTTTCTATTAAATTTAACAAATACATGCCCGCCATGTAATTTTCAGAGGAAAATGTCTGACAAGAGCCATTACAATTTCAGGATCTCTTATAAATATATATATATATATATATATATATATATATATATATATATATATATATATATATATATATTTATATATATATATATATATACACGCCACTCCCTCGATAACTCGCGCACAACGGGGTCCAAAAACATAGACCGCACTATAAGCGAGGGCGCGAGTTACAGAGGGACCTAAACAAAAATTAAGAATGGGATGCCATCCCCGCTGGATATCAAGAAAACCGCAAGGGGGGGGGGGGGGGGGGAAACGGGGCTGTTCAATGGCTGAATACTCGTTTTATAATTACATTGGGAATACTTGTCAATAAAGAGCTTTTTCTAATGTAGTTGTTTGCTTTTCTGCATAAATTACCTTTATTTTCAAGATAACGAACCTCTGAAAGATCGCTAACAACATTAGTCCAAGCGGTTTCAACAACACGTGTACGCAAATACATTGTGTATTACATCACTGCTTTATGTTGTTGTCGATTCACAACTAAACAAGATTCCTTTTTTCAAAAACTAGGGACATTTATTTAGTGAAACAACCATCAATGTCGAAACTCGATTTATTTATTGTTCTATTAATAAAATATGGATGCAGTGATTTCATATCAAGTAACAATGAAACTTCTTCTCATCCTTGAGGAAATCCCTGAATAGCAAGTTAGAAATTTTAAGTTCAATACAAACTCTGGAGCCGTATCTGTAAAACAAAGCTTTTTATTCACCAAGTACTCATTTGGCTTGGTTGCCTTACTATCTTTGATCACATTTGTGAATGAGTAGGCTAATTTAAGGTAGTTTAATTATATTACTTACATAATAATATTGATCAATTGAAATGAGTTGACCTGACACACAGCCGTGACCGCTAGCTCTTACGCAGGCAGGATTTGCACGCCTTTTAACTTTTCTGTTATTCCACCCCCTTTGTTTGATTTGATACAAAAGATGTAATTAACGTGATAATACAAAGCAGGTCTGCTATTAATTGAGTGTAACAACACAACAAATACTTCCGCAAGTCGGAGATACAAAAAAAAAACAAACCCCATTGTCACATAATTAGATTCTCACGGAAACGCTCGCGGCGATAGCTGGGTCGGTTGAATTATATTTTTCATGTTTGAATACAAGAGGGCATATTGCATTTACGATGATTACACTGAAACCGAATTAAAAGATAGAACTAAAACACATATTTCACTTGACAAAACTAATTTAATTGGTATTTATTTTTAAAGTGTTGCCACCAGTAGGTTTTAGTGACGTTTTCATTGATCGAAATTTCGTCGAATATTGTTATTTATAGTGTACTGAGAATGTTGTTTGGAAAGAAAATTGAACAAAATATATGACTTCTTATTAAAGTTGAACATTTCTTGATGTTGATTCAAATTTCCGGGTACTAACCACTGGTTTTGACGATAAAACGAGCGATATATCAAGGTTTCATTTACTAATTTTGATCGAGATTTTTTCCACCTTCAACAAATAGGGTCCTTTTTTAAATTTTTTTTTATTTTCTAGTTTTAAAAAAATGGGATCCACGTCTGACCCGCATTATAAGCGGGTTCACGAGTTATCCGGGCGCAAGTTATCGAGGGAACGGTGTATATATGACAACTAAGACCTTACCCATGCTTGCATTAACTAAGTTGTCAAGTACTACTACATTGTAGTCCGCATTGATTAGTTCCACCACAGCATGGCTGCCTACATATCCAGCTCCTCCAGTTACCAAAATATAGGAAGTCATGTTCTTACTTCACTCTGTTAAAAAAAGCAAAACAAAAATAAAAAGTATTTTTTTTCATGTTATCACCAGCTGTCTGATAAAATATGGGAATAAAAGTTAAGTTGTCTAAAGACACTTTGTTGGTTTGATACTGGTTGGTGAAAAGTATATTTTGTCAATATGGTAACCAAGATCATGGAACAGCCTGCCAAATGATTTGCTGGATATAGTGGAGAGTGAGTTATTCAGGATGTGCCCCATTCCCACTCTGCACAGAACTGGAGGAAAACTATTTTTAAACCACACCTTGTAGAGAGGATAAATTTAACTTGAACCAAGTGTACAACAAGTGTAAAGTGACCAACTGAATAATATGAATCCTTTCAGTACAACAAGTGTAAAGTGGCCAAATGAATAATACGAATCCTTTCAGTACAATAAGTCTCAAGTGGTCAACTGAATAATATGAATCCTTTCAGTACAATAAGTGTAAAATGGCCAACTGAATAATATGAATCCTTTCAGTACAATAAGTCTAAATAATATGAATCCTTTCAGTACAATAAGTGTAAAGTGGCCAACTGAATAATATGAATCCTTTCAGTACAATAAGTGTAAAATGGCCAACTGAATAATATGAATCCTTTCAGTACAATAAGTCTAAATAATATGAATCCTTTCAGTACAATAAGTGTAAAGTGGCCAACTGAATAATATGAATCCTTTCAGTACAAGTGTAAAGTGGCCAACTGAATAATATGAATCCTTTCAGTACAATAAGTGTAAAGTGGCCAACTGAATAATATGAATCCTTTCAGTACAAGTCTAAAGTGGCCAACTGAATAATATGAATCCTTTCAGTAATAAGTCTCAATAATATGAATCCTTTCAGTACAATAAGTGTAAAGTGGCCAACTGAATAATATGAATCCTTTCAGTACAATAAGTGTAAAGTGGCCAACTGAATAATATGAATCCTTTCAGTACAAGTCTAAAGTGGCCAACTGAATAATATGAATCCTTTCAGTAATAAGTCTCAATAATACGAATCCTTTCAGTACAATAAGTCTCAAGTGGTCAACTGAATAATATGAATCCTTTCAGTAATAAGTCTCAATAATATGAATCCTTTCAGTACAACAAGTGTAAAGTGGCCAACTGAATAATATGAATCCTTTCAGTACAACAAGTGTAAAGTGGCCAACTGAATAATATGAATCCTTTCAGTACAACAAGTGTAAAGTGGCCAACTGAATAATACGAATCCTTTCAGTACAATAAGTCTCAAGTGGCCAACTGAATAATATGAATCCTTTCAGTAAAATAAGTCTCAAGTGGCCAACTGAATAATATGAATCCTTTCAGTACAATAAGTCTCAAGTGGTCAACTGAATAATATGAATCCTTTCAGTAATAAGTCTCAATAATATGAATCCTTTCAGTACAACAAGTGTAAAGTGGCCAACTGAATAATATGAATCCTTTCAGTACAACAAGTGTAAAGTGGCCAACTGAATAATACGAATCCTTTCAGTGAAATAAGTCTCAAGTGGCCAACTGAATAATATGAATCCTTTCAGTACAATAAGTCTCAAGTGGTCAACTGAATAATATGAATCCTTTCAGTAATAAGTCTCAATAATATGAATCCTTTCAGTACAAGTGTAAAGTGGCCAACTGAATAATATGAATCCTTTCAGTACAACAAGTGTAAAGTGGCCAACTGAATAATATGAATCCTTTCAGTACAATAAGTCTCAAGTGGTCAACTGAATAATATGAATCCTTTCAGTAATAAGTCTCAATAATATGAATCCTTTCAGTACAAGTGTAAAGTGGCCAACTGAATAATATGAATCCTTTCAGTACAATAAGTGTAAAGTGACCAACTGAATAATATGAATCCTTTCAGTACAATAAGTGTAAAGTGACCTACTGAATAATATGAATCCTTTCAGTACAATAAGTGTAAAGTGGCCAACTGAATAATATGAATCCTTTCAGTACAAGTGTAAAGTGGCCAACTGAATAATATGAATCCTTTCAGTACAATAAGTGTAAAGTGGCCAACTGAATAATATGAATCCTTTCAGTACAATAAGTGTAAAGTGGCCAACTGAATAATATGAATCCTTTCAGTAATAAGTCTCAATAATATGAATCCTTTCAGTACAATAAGTGTAAAGTGGCCAACTGAATAATATGAATCCTTTCAGTAATAAGTCTCAATAATATGAATCCTTTCAGTACAATAAGTCTCAATAATATGAATCCTTTCAGTAATAAGTCTCAATAATATGAATCCTTTCAGTACAACAAGTGTAAAGTGGCCAACTGAATAATATGAATCCTTTCAGTACAATAAGTCTCAAGTGGTCAACTGAATAATATGAATCCTTTCAGTAATAAGTCTCAATAATATGAATCCTTTCAGTACAATAAGTGTAAAGTGGCCAACTGAATAATATGAATCCTTTCAGTAATAAGTCTCAATAATATGAATCCTTTCAGTAATAAGTCTCAATAATATGAATCCTTTCAGTACAATAAGTGTAAAGTGGCCAACTGAATAATATGAATCCTTTCAGTAATAAGTCTCAATAATATGAATCCTTTCAGTAATAAGTCTCAATAATATGAATCCTTTCAGTAATAAGTCTCAATAATATGAATCCTTTCAGTACAATAAGTGTAAAGTGGCCAACTAAATAATATGAATCCTTTCAGTACAATAAGTGTAAAATGGCCAACTAAATAATATGAATCCTTTCAGTACAAGTGTAAAGTGGCCAACTGAATAATATGAATCCTTTCAGTACAATAAGTCTAAAGTGGCCAACTGAATAATATGAATCCTTTCAGTACAAGTGTAAAGTGGCCAACTGAATAATATGAATCCTTTCAGTACAATAAGTCTCAATAATATGAATCCTTTCAGTACAAGTGTAAAGTGGCCAACTGAATAATATGAATCCTTTCAGTACAATAAGTCTCAATAATATGAATCCTTTCAGTACAAGTGTAAAGTGGCCAACTGAATAATATGAATCCTTTCAGTACAATAAGTCTAAAGTGGCCAACTGAATAATATGAATCCTTTCAGTACAAGTGTAAAGTGGCCAACTGAATAATATGAATCCTTTCAGTACAATAAGTGTAAAGTGGCCAACTGAATAATATGAATCCTTTCAGTACAAGTCTAAAGTGGCCAACTGAATAATATGAATCCTTTCAGTACAATAAGTCTCAATAATATGAATCCTTTCAGTACAAGTGTAAAGTGGCCAACTGAATAATATGAATCCTTTCAGTACAATAAGTGTAAAGTGGCCAACTGAATAATATGAATCCTTTCAGTACAATAAGTCTAAAGTGGCCAAATGAATAATATGAATCCTTTAAGTACAAGTCTAAAGTGGCCAACTGAATAATATGAATCCTTTCAGTACAATAAGTCTCAAGTGGCCAAATGAATAATATGAATCCTTTCAGTACAATAAGTGTAAAGTGGCCAACTGAATAATATGAATCCTTTCAGTACAAGTGTAAAGTGGCCAACTGAATAATATGAATCCTTTCAGTACAATAAGTGTAAAGTGGCCAACTGAATAATATGAATCCTTTCAGTACAAGTGTAAAGTGGCCAACTGAATAATATGAATCCTTTCAGTACAATAAGTCTCAATAATATGAATCCTAAATCAGTACAAGTGTAAAGTGGCCAACTGAATAATATGAATCCTTTCAGTACAATAAGTGTAAAGTGGCCAACTGAATAATATGAATCCTTTCAGTACAAGTGTAAAGTGGCCAACTGAATAATATGAATCCTTTCAGTACAATAAGTCTCAAGTGGCCAACTGAATAATATGAATCCTTTCAGTAATAAGTCTAAATAATATGAATCCTTTCAGTAATAAGTCTAAATAATATGAATCCTTTCAGTAATAAGTCTAAATAATATGAATCCTTTCAGTAATAAGTCTAAATAATATGAATCCTTTCAGTAATAAGTCTAAATAATATGAATCCTTTCAGTACAATAAGTGGTCAGATAATTCAGTCCATTTTTGGCACAATAATGATGAATTCGATTCTGAGTAGTTAATAATGATGGATTTGACTCTTGAGTAGTTAATAATGATAGATTTGACTCTGAGTAGTTAATAATGATGAATTTGACTCTGAGTAGTTAATAATGATGGATTTGACTCTTGAGTAGTTAATAATGATGGATTTGACTCTGAGTAGTTAATGATGGATTTGACTCTGAGTAGTTAATAATGATGGATTTGACTCTAAGTATTTAATAATGATGGATTTGACTGGGAGTAGTTAATAATGATGGATTTGACTCTGAGTAGTTAATTATGATGGATTTGACTCTGAGTAGTTAATAATGATGGATTTGACTCTGAGTAGTTAATAATGATGGATTTGACTCTGAGTAGTTAATGATGATGGATTTGACTCTTGAGTAGTTAATGATGATGGATTTGACTGAGTAGTTAATAATGATGGATTTGACTCTGAGTAGTTAATAATGATGGATTTGACTCTGAGTAGTTAATGATGATGGATTTGACTGGGAGTAGTTAATAATGATGGATTTGACTGGGAGTAGTTAATAATGATGGATTTGACTGGGAGTAGTTAATAATGATGAATTTGATTCTGAGTAGTTAATAATGATGGATTTGACTGGGAGTAGTTAATAATGATGAATTTGATTCTGAGTAGTTAATAATGATATATTTGACTCTGAGTAGTTTATAATGATGGATTTGACTCTGAGTACCGGTAGTTAATAATGATGAATCTGACTCTGAATAGTTAATAATGATGGATTGACTCTGAGTAGTAAATAATGATGGATTTGACTCTTGAGTAGTTAATAATGATAGATTTGACTCTTAGTAGTTAATAATGATTGATTTGACTGGAGTAGTCAGGCTCACTGTCCAATGGGAACCTAAACATACTGTATATATTTGCATATAAGCTGATACCAACTGCAAACACCCAGATCTGCAGTCGCATGTGCCGGCAGATCTGGGTCTATGCATTTTGTAGGGACTAATCAGTAGAAAAAACAACATAAACCCTGATCTGCTGGCATATTATGCATTTGGACCCGGATTATACGTAAGTCCCCTTCATGGCCAAATTATGCAATTTTGGGGCCACAATACCTAGAATTGGGAATTTTTTAAATCACAAAATTAGTACTTTTGGGAATTTTCAACACATAGGCTTACGGGGTTTCTAACTGCCTATGCTTCATCACTCCTTTATTTTTTGTTGCACATGGGTATGTGTATTGTGGAAACCAAAATTAGTGATATAATTTTGTTTTATACAGAAGTTGCCTTTCTTGGTAGTAGAAGTAGTAGCAGTAGTTGTTATGTTCTTCGCGATTAAAACATGTATTATTTTTCTTCGGGGTGGAGGTAAAACTAATTTTAACTACATGTATGTAATACTTTCCTGCAACATTTGAATTGCCTTCCTTTGCTGGGACTCATAGTCCCCTGTCCACACTAAATAATTCCCTCCTCCAATTAGTATCTTAGGGCCAGAATTGAAAAGAACATGATCTCAGTCTGACTCCTGCGTCACAGCCAACATACAGAATATCATCCTCTTTTGACTTGGACATAGAGTACAGGACATCAGAATGGAGTGGGAGGAGGGAATCTTCACAATAGTAACAGGTATTACAAAATTAAAATTAGTTTTACCTCCCCCAAACTACATTTTAATAGCAGTAATACATTATATGCTACTATTGCATTGCTGAATTCACCAGTTAGGAGGGAGGCTGATGGCCTCAACAACTCTGGTTTAAAAAACTACTGCACTTACCCTTACAGTAGGAGCATTCACTACTGTAAGCTAGTAGAATGTTGGAGACACTTGTTGTGCCATTAATATAGGGCCCAAGAAAAAAATGCCTTCACTCTGATGCACCAAAGATCAAAGGTAAAAGGAGAGGGTAGTGTGAGATTGCCTGAAGGCAGCTCTCATGATGCAGCAATAACCCTAACCCTAACTTCATGGACTTTAATTCTCATGAAAGAATAGATAGGAAGAGATGCATCCGACCCTTCCTTCTCCCTCTAGAAGAAACCAAATAGAACCATAAAGCCCTAACTGGGCAAGGAAGCCTACCCTAATCATCCCCAGCACAGATGCGACTGAGACTGGGGATATCAATAGGGAGCAGAGCTATAAAAGGTAGCCGATTCTTAGCCAGAAACCAAGGTTGGCAAAGAAGAGAAACCGAATCATAATTACCACTGAACTGAAAACAACCCTTTTCTATTGACAAGGCATGAAGCTTGCTCCTTCTCCTTGCTGAAGTTAAGGAAAGCAGGAAAACCATCTTAAGGGAAAGGTTATCGAAGGCAGCTTCACTCAACGGTTCAAGTGGAGGTTTTGACAATGCAAAAAAAACACACAAAAGATTCCATCTAGGCATCAGTGAGCGAGATAGTGGTCTCTGAAGCTCAAAATACCTGATGAGATCAGAAAGATGGGGGTCCCAACCTAAGAGTTTTAGAAAGGGCTGCCCTATAGCCCTTAATAGTTGACACTGAACATTTTCTCTCCTCCAAAAGAAAGAGAAGGAAATCTGCAACTGAGTTCGAAGGAGGACAGCTAGGATCAAAGGATTAATGCTTTTCTTACTGCATCAAGCAAGTGGATTGCCTCCTAGCCTGGATGATGCAGTCGCAACCCTGCTCAAAAACTGGTCCTGGTGGATTGATCAGTTGAGATAATCAAGCATGAAGGTGGAGAATCTTTGGGCTATTGTGAAGGAGAGATCCTCTGTGCTGCAACAGCAGGTCCTCATCTGTGGTAATCTCCTGGCCTCTTCTACCAATAAGTTAAGTAGGCTGAACCATGACCATTGGAACAACAAGGGGACTACCAGGATGAGCTGAACAGTGGAGATCCTAATTTGGTGGAGCACCTGCAGGATCATTCAGATAGGTGGGAAGGCGTGCACAAACAGATGATCCTACTTTAGACTGAAAGCATCCACTGCCAAGATTCTTTGATCTGAGACTGGAGAGACATAAAAAGGGAGCTTGTTGTTCACTCTCACAGCAAACAAGTCCACACCAAGGGTCTCCCCAACAGCTGGAAAGAAGGACTCTGCAACTGACTGGTGTAGAGACCAATTTGTGAGGACCACATAACCACTACTTAACAGACTTTCCGCCAAGATATCCCTCTTGCCCAGAATATGGCAGACTCAGAGTTATGGTCTCCTCCAAGGCTGCCCATCAAAGGACTTCCAATCAAAGAGAAGGAGCATGTGTACCTCCTTGCTCTCTGAGTATGCTACTACTGACATGTTGTCTGAGGTGACCATATTGCACTGACACCTTATGAGATTGACACACTCCTGTGGAGCTAAAAGAACTGCCCGCATTTCCAAGTTGTTTATATGAAGGGTCGCTTCTTCCCGGGATCAAGATTCATGATGAACTATGCCCTCTGGCTCCAGGTGAGCACCCCAACCCAAATATGATGTGTCTGTGTACAGAAAGGAGTGATGTTTTGGGGTGTGAATTGGGACTCCAGTCAGAAGATCCTTGTGCTATTTCCAGTTTGCTCAAAGCAGGAACTGGAGAGGGCGCAAATAAAGTCTTCCTTGAGGAACCAAGTTTGCAGCCGAGTTCAGAGTCCCCAGGATAGTGAGGTAAAGGTGAGCTGACAATGTGGTCTTTGCCAGGAGAGCTGTCATGAGGGACAGGATTTTGTCTATCCTATCCAGAGCAGTGCTCAAAATGAGCCTATCCAGAGCAGTGCTCAAAATTAGTGGTAGTCCACTAATCCAAGGCTAGTCAATTTCCTGTTGGACTAGTAGTTTTCATAATTTGAATAGTCTGATGGCTAGTCAAGTTTCAGTGGTCACCAACATTGTTGTGTGGGAAGGACTAGTGAATATTCAGCTGGACTAGTAAATTTCTCAAATCTACAAGTCCTTCTGACTACAAAGAAATTTATGTTAAATTCTAGGCCTGCAGGGGAACATGTACTCTCCCAAGACTGGTGAGAAAATTCATCTCCACATATATGAAGTCCTGAGAAGGGATGAGATCCAACTTATCTAGGTATTGGATAAGACCTAGATGGGTTACTGTGGACCAACAGAGGGACAGTTTCTTCAGAAGAGAGTCTCTGAGGACATTGTGCTTCAACCAGTTGTCAAAATACTAAAAACCTCAAGTGGGCAGTGACTACCTCCATCACCCTGGTAAAGGCTCTGGGAGCTGAGGCAAGGACAAATGGAAGAGCTCAAAATTGAAATACTTCCTGGTCAGGACAAAATCGGAGGTATTTACTGTGTGGATGGAAGATTGAGATGTGAAGGTATGCATCCTGAAGATCAATGGAGACTGCCCAGTCGCCAGACCTTGTTGCATTTCTGACCAAGGCAGTAGTCTCCATCTTGAAGCATTCTTTCCGAAGAAATCTGTTTAAGGCAGAGAGGTCAATTATGAGCTAAAGCTTTCTGCTGTTTTTTAACACCAGAAAGATTTGGCAATAGAAACCGGTGACTTGTCATTATCCACCCTCTTGCCTGCAGAAAGGTGTGTACCTCTTCCCTTAATTGAACTGATTTGGACTGGTAAAAGAGGAGAGGGTGCAAATCCCTATGGCCAACGCCCTCCTGTTTGAAGAAGGGGGAGGAGTCCAGAAGACTTTCCCCATTGGCCTTTCTGACTACCTTGTCTAGCGAACAATGGGTGAGATGGAGCTCTGAATTGAGGCTGCTGGGACCGGTGCTGTTGGTCCATCAATTCCTGTGATGCCATGGAGGGGATGAGACCCTAAGAGAAGCAGACCTTAGAAGGTTCTTGCTGTGGTCCATCCCAGATCCCAGCTGATATTCCCACTTGTGACACCCCAGCATCCAAGGGGGGGGGGGGGGCCTAAGAGACCAAGCCAGCAAGTGGACTCTATAGCTTGATGCAGAAACCAGTGGTCAAAACATAAAGAGTGGACATACTACCCTTTCTGCTGCCTGGCGAGCTCTTTTCCCTGGAGAAACTTTTATGCTGCCCCAAAAAATCTCTCCATACCGGAGAGAATCTTTCAGTCCTCAGTGCCCGAAGGTTTAGGACACAAGCCTGAGGGAAGGAGGCAGTAAACTTCATTTACCACCTTATCAAATGTCCAGACTTCCGCCACCTCCAACATATGGCTTGACAGGTGGGAGGGAGCTGGTGACACCAATGGAGGGGGAGTGACCATTGCCACCAGTTCCTAAACGAACTCATTTGAGTCCACCATTATTGCAATAATGTCATCGTCCTCTGCAGACTCCTGAGACGAGACAGGAATGTCACCCCTAGTATCTCTCCGAGAAGAGGGCAATGTGGAAATGGTGTTGTCCTCATACAAAATCCCCTCACTGGGGGTGATGGGACTTGAACCTGACTAGCGGACCTTCTGGTCAAATGAGAACATTTCTTATCCCTCCTAGATCGTCTAGGGGGAGATTTGCGACCACTCTCCTTTTTGTTTGCCCAGACCAGAGGGGACAAAACAGGTCCTTGGCCTGTAATGTTTGCCCAAGTGAAAGCCAGCCATGGGGGAAAGGAAGACTGATTTCCTGGAAAGGAGGATCCCCAAATCCCATAGGGACTAAAAGGGAACATAGGGAAGGGGAGGGGATGTCAGTACATAGGTGGAATGACAAGAATATGTTTAGAATAGTAAACAAAGGCAAATTTCGATGAGCGATATTGCACACATTTAACACATACAATCATCCAAGGGAAAAGAGGATAATATTCCGTATGTTAGCTGTGACACAGGAGTCAGACTGGGATCTTGTTCTTTTCAATTCTGGCCCTCCAATACTAATTGGAAGAGCGAATAATTTAGCTTGGAAAGGGAACTATGAGTCCTGGAAGAGGAAAGGATTGCAATAGTAGTAGGTATAGTATTACTGCTATTAAAACAGCTTTTTATGAACTGGTCTTCAATATGAGAGTGAAGATCTGCAGGTAACCAATATATCTGTCTATTCACAAAACACAATACAAATGTAGACTGCATTATAATAATTCTGTGTTACTTATTGATGTTATTGGAATAGAAGCTGCTCTATGATCAAGTGACACCATTAGTTAGTTTCACATCAATTTAAAGTTCTGTTCTGTTCGAAATGATAGGAATCTTTTGCAGCATACTTACCAGGCAGACCAAAGTCAACAAAATAGAATATTGAACACTATTAAAAATTATATTTCCTTTTAAAAAAAAAACAACAACATGCAACTGAATGTCATAAACTTCTGAAACGTATTTATTACTGTATCCAGATGTCAATGCAGGACCACCAATTATTCCACAACGAGACTCAACCAGCAACAATTTAATCCAAAAAAAAATAAGTATTGGTGTCTCGGTGACCAAAGGGTTAAAAGTGTTGAGTCTCCAACTAATGAAGCATGAACTATATAAAGATGCACACCACTGTCCCCTGTTTGAGTCTCACAAACAAACTGATCTGATGTCAGAAGGGTTGCTCTTCCTTCTACTGACATGATGGTTTCCTCCAGGTACTTTTGTTTCCTCTACTTTACTAAGGTAGGTGTCTCCCTATCAATGCACTTCTTTGTAGGCTGAAAGATCATGGGCTGTAAATATAGAAATCCCCACACTTCTTAAATGCATGATCATGGTTGGATGGTGTTGCAATGGTCACTCTATTAGTTGTGGGTGCTGCTACCGAGGAGACACTCGAACAATACACTATTGCTGGTAGATCTCAGCAGCGAATCATGTATGACTATAGACTCAGATTGAAGAAATTAATCATTATGAACCAAAAACTTGAAAAGACACGCCTTGAAGTTGATGTGACCAAGGAAGGAGTGTTTGGTTTGATGATCTTGTGACTGAAATTTTAAAGATTATTATTTAAATTTTGATCAAACAGACTTTTCAGAAATTCCTAAATGACTAAATACGAAAATTACACATATGTCATTCTTGCCATTAATGAAATCCAACATATTCTACCTTTATGGTTACCGGCGACGCTGTCTCCCTACACGTGTCAAGTGGTCAAATGTCAATACGTCAATCTCATCCTGGTAACGAACGATAACCCGTCTATGCTGAAAAAGTACGAAACTAAATTAAATGCTTTCCGCTAGGCATAATAGATTTTCTTGATTGGCTAAATATAGAAGCTAGACTGTTAATTTCACTTAGTTTCAATTTTCATTTTTCTGAAACTATACAACAGCAAGAATATAAGTTAGTGAAATGTAAACAACGTTGTTGAAGCGAAACAAAATATTGGCCTAACTCTGTACGAAGTGTATCCGGTGTTTTGGGCAACTGATAAGTTGAGTTGAAGTAAAAACGTTTTAATTTTGTTGAAAAATCAGCATGGGATGTGATGGGGGAACTATTCCGAAAAGGGATGAGCTCGTCAGAACGAAAAAGAAACCTGAAGAGGTATACATTTTCCGTTTAAAAGTGTTCAATATGTTAGATATGAACTAATAAGTGAAAGGAAACGGCGGATGCAAAGTCAGATCTCGCTCTGTCTCTCTCTCGCCATGAGTGATCCAACAACCGACAGGGACATGAGGTTGCTGTATTTGTTTAATATGAGTATTTTATATAAAATAAGAAGGAATATACAACCATATATGTACTATATATAGTCAATTCTCATAATTTCGCGGCAAATCATTTTTCCGTAATAAATACAACGGTGCGACGCATATCGGTTGTTTATCCCAGCAACAAGGAAGAGTTTTAACACCAAATATCAAAGAAATGTTTCGTTTTGTGGTAAGTTAAGAAGAAAAAAAATGAAAGGATAGAAAAAACAATGAAAATCAACTCCACCTGTATACCCTCCTTCACCACTGCATCACTACCAAACACAAAAACAGTAAATAATTTTCACAGTTGACAACTTATTTTCATTCTCAGTTGGTTTTATTTTTATTTTTAAAAAATAGTAATATTTCATTGTTATGTCATAGTACATATGTTTTCATATCTGATAAAGTGAAAATATTTAATAATTCTGACATTTGCCTATTTCTTAGGCTTCAAACTCAAAAGGGGAAAACATTTGTAACAATATGATGCAAATTGACTTTAGAAAAATGAAACATTCAGCATTTGAAGTTATGTTGAAATTATCACTCTCCACCAACCACAACAAATAATATGTCAATGACTTATTTTGGAATTTATTCTATACAATATTATTTCTTTACTTTAGGATTGTAAAGCAAGAGGGAAGAAACCTTATGATAAAGCAAATCTCCGAAAAGCATATGAGGCTACTCAATCTGGAATGTCTGTATATCGAGCTTCCCGTGTGTTCAGAGTCCCTGAGTCAACGCTTAGAGACAGAACACGCTGCAATGTACGATTAGATGGGACTCCAGGACCTGACAAACTTCTCTCTTTAGATGAAGAAAAAAAATTAGTTTACCATATCAAGTATATGGCTGACATTGGTTATGGCTATACCAAGAGTAATATTCAGTACATGGCCGCAGATTTCGCAAAGTCTTTAGGCAAGCACCGTAAACCAGAAAAATCACTTAGTAATAATTGGTTCTATGGATTTTTGAAGCGTTGGCCGGATCTTAAAATAGTAAAAGCACAGAAGAAATACATATGTAGAGCTAAAAGTGCATCCAAGGATGTAATTGAGAAGTACTTCAGAGAACTGGGCAAAATTCTGACAGAAAATGGGCTGATAGACACACCCGAGAGGATATATAACATAGATGAAACTGGTATAAATATTGTATGTTCAAATGACAGCAACCCACAGGCCATCATTTCTGCCCGATCTGCAAATGTTACCATTATCGCGGGAACTAATGCTATAGGAAATCACATACCTCCTTTCTATGTTTTTCCTGGTAAGAGATGGAGTGATGAGCTATTGTCAGGGGCTCCTGTTGGATCTGCTGGCAAGATGTCAAAACCAGGGTGGTCAAACTCTGTTATCTTTGAGAGTTACATTATGGATCATCTTTCTAAACATGCATCCATCACTGAAGGAAAAGATAGGCCTACGACTTTGATATTATATGATGGGCATAAATCTCATTTGTCCCTGACACTAACTGAGTGGGCTAGAAAGAGGAATGTAATTCTTTTCGTGCTTCCTCCACACACAAGCCATCTCACCCAACCCTTAGATGTTGGCATCTTTGGCCCCTTTAAGTCCCACTACTACAACGAATGCCAATCGTATCTACAGAAAAATCCAGGTGTAGCCATAACAAGATACGAGGTCGCACACCTGACAGCAAAACCATATGTTCAAGCACTATGCTCTGAAAATATTTGTTCTGCATTCCGTAAATCGGGTATCTACCCATTCAACAGCCAATCCGTTTCTGCATCACAGATAGTACCTTCTTCAATCTACTGTGCTGAGAAAGATGAAACATTGTCAGATAGTCCCATCTCTCTCACTGTTGAGACTTCTGATACTCGGGTGGAGGTGCCCGCCGATTCCGCAGCCGACATACAAGATTGTGCTTACTCCCAGCCTGAACAGATAAAAAAGTTTACATTATCTGAAGTAGTTGTTGATGGAAAATCAATTGATTTTTTTAAGCGAGAAATATTATAAAAGTTCAGAGACCAAGGAAACAATTCGTTCAACCATTTTCTATAACAGGAAATCTGTTAAAGAAGGCAAACACTGACACCTTGGCTACCCAAGCAAAGAGACAAAAGTTCAAAACAACAACTAAAGACAAATTAACTGGACCTAAGAACAAGAGAAGAAGTTATATAAAGGTAATTTTTGTATGTCTCAATAAAGATATAAGACCTAGCACATCAAGGACAAACAGAAAAGGTGGACCAATAAATCTTTGTACACCCGAGGTCACAACTGTTAGTGATACCAGCTCCTTAGCAGAGGAGGACAAGTGTCATGCATGCAACAAGTTTCACCCTGAGGAACTTAGTGCTTGCCATCAGCTAATTTTTGTTAAGTGGGGTAAATGTGATTTTTGTACCTGTTGGACTCACTTGATTTATAGCTCAGAAGTGCGAGTTCTAAGAAGAAACAGCTTGTTTAGGTGCATGCACTGTCTTCTGGAAGAATAATTAACAGAACTATAATTGTCTTGTCCTGTAAATATGTTGTCATGTTGATATAATTAGTGTTGACATTCACCATTTTAAAAGTTGTGTGAAAAGATTGAGTATTGTGGATATTTTTTTTAACCTTTCCTTCATGTTGTTATCCTTCTGAACCACAGTAGAGACAAACAGTCATTTACTGCAACATTATGGTAACCTCCCTTTAAAAATTATGGCGTGTTGATGAGCGGAAAATCAACTCAAATATTTTATGGAACTAAGAATATATTTGTGCCAAATTGGAAACATGTTAAAGAATAAAACAACAACAGAATTATAGGTCAGTTGAGTCTTTTTTAATCATTCATTAGTACGGCGAGATTGTGAAACACCGGTCTAGATATATATATGTAATAATAATTACCTGTTGCTTAATAATTACCTGTTGTGCTACAATGAAAGCTGGGTGAGAAGATCTCTCATTAAAGCAGTATAGGCCTGGTATGGGCTTTCATAACAGATACTTTGAACAAAATATGTGTGCAAATCCTTTAAAGACAGAATGGTTAATCATGATAGGGATTCTGATGACCATGGCACTACAGTGGTGGTTGACAAGTTCATAAGTCAGGTTTACTTTCTTTTAGTCCGAGTTTTCTCAGAACTTTCCTACCCAATTTTAGATATTCTGACATTTATGCTCATATGTGATGTCATAGTTCATTGCCTATCGAAAAGTTGGTATTCGCCAAAACTGCACAGTGTCTGCATAGGGTAGTTGCTTACTGCCGGGCCTAACAAACTAACATGACCTTACATTTAACCCTACCCACATGAAATTGATAGGACGATGATTTATCTTCTCAGAAATTGCAAGTATAACATTTGTTATGTCTTTAATTTGTTGACAAATCCAACAGGCAGAGACCACACATGTCGACACAGTTTTTGTTAGTATCACGTGACTACTGCATTGACATTTGCTCTCTATGTGAGGAATCTGGCTTTTTCCATGTTGCTGCAATAGCAACAGGTTTCTAGTGGTTGTTTTCTATATAAATATGTTGAAAATTATGTATCTTTTCATTTTTTTCTTTAAAATTTGTTAAAATATTTTTCAAATTTTTTGTACAACAACATTGGAAAGGGAGTGTTTTGAAGGTATCACATGATTATTGGAACACTGATGTCATGGATATGTAGGCTGCGAGATATGGGTAGTTATGTGACTAGCAATTCAGATAGTGAGAACCAGGTCATATTTCATCAACACAGTAGTTTTGTCTCATCTGTCAATGAATTAAAGACATGACAAATGTTATCCTCACAATTTCTGAGAAGATAAATCATCTTCCTATCAATTTCATGCAGGTAGTGCTCGATGTAAGGTCGTTTAAGTTTGCTAGGCCCAGTAGTAAATGGGTACCTTATGCTGACACCACACGGCTTCAGTGAATTCCAACTTATCAATAGGCAATGCACTCTGACTTGAGACTCCAACATAAATGTCAGAATATCTAAAATGCGGTAGGAAAGGTAAGAGGAAACTCAGACTAACGGTCTTTGACATACAGCTTTGCTTTATAAATCTAACAAAACTGGTAAAGATTTATACAGCCTTCTTTTGAAATACGATTTGTAAAATCCTCATTTGTTCTAACCCTGAAGGGGAGCAATTGAATCTTGTGGATTTATGCGATTAGCTCAGATAGAACTTATATCGTCTGATAATTCAGATTTTCGAAAATTACTTAAGATAGTTTAAATAAACTCTGACTGATGACAACTGAAACTTTACTAGCCATTGCAGGGGTGGTGCTGACTTTAAAATAGTTGTCGCCCACAAAATCGCCAACCTCAATATTTTGCTGCCAATTTTCAAAAAATGTCGCCAAGCAAGGAGTCTATATTTTTCCATGTCTATTAATGTAGTAGGCAATGAAAATTTAAAAAGATGGGGTATTTATTACTTTAGTGACAACAAACAATACAATACCACAATATTACAGAATAAATCAGTACATGACTGTTTTGATTGCTTATTTATAATGTTTTGCACTATTAAAATGTTGTTTCATAAAAATATTAAAATCGAATGTCACGTGTATGCGTAGTGATTTTATGGCTGCCCATTTGCTGAATGCAGTTTGAGAAGCCGAGTTTATTCCTGATGTCAATGTTGATGATATTCATCTTATTGAACCCACGTTCACAGTCGCAGATAACGGCATTTTATTTTTTACTTTTACTAATAGCAGCAATCTTAGCTACTTCCATTGTCTTTGCATCCCGCATGATGGTCTGTGCAAAGGTATGACTGTTGTCACTTTAAATAAATGCATTATCAAATATCAAATATCTTCTTTCCCTACATCTGCAGTCTCTTTCTCTCTCTCTCTCTCTCTCTCTCTCTCTCTCTCTCTCTCTCTCTCTCTTTCTCTCTCTCTCTCTCTCTCTCCGGTTTTCTGGTTTATGATTTATACCTTGTTAATTTGATACTTGTTCAGCGCCAAGCAGAGTCCTACACGTCTTACATATACGTGTTTGACCTTAATCCCTTAGTATCCTCTTTATTTTCCCCACATTACAACCCTTTGATTGAGCCGCGTATTTGATACTTGTTCAGTGCCATGTAACAGAGGGTAGTTATTTGAACTCCCTGTGATCTTGCCGCAAAATTGACACCTGTTTAGTTGCATCCTTTAATAGATTTCACAAACTGTATGATCGAAGTATCACTTACAGAGTCCAAGCTCAATCTCCACGTAAGCACCCGCATATGACAGTAACGACGAGGAATTGGAGCCAGACGATATTTACGATGACTAGACGACGATTGAGGATTTCAGCACTATAATTGGTCACTCAGACAATGCGGATGAATTCTTGGGCTTTGTACCAGATGACATTAGACAGTGACCTTTATAGGATACTGTGAATCACAAAAGTGTGGACTTGACTTTCATTATTTATTTGTCAGACTGTGGAATTAACATATTATGGGATATTGTGAATAGGATCATTCGGAGCTACTATTTTTATGCTAGTATGTGACCTATGATAGAATTCATGGATTTATCATATCAAACAGATTTAAAACGTCAATCATTATATATTTCTATGGATTTTTATGACACGATGTAGAACAAAATGTAAGTTGTCAATTTATTTGTGACATATTCCACTTGATAATATACCTAATTGCATTTTACACTGGTTTTGTCTTTATTATTCCTAGCTATCTATCTATATATTTATCCATCCAGTCTCTTCTAATATATACTGGTAGTAACCAAGAAAACTTCAAAAATTAAGTTTAGACCTTGTCCTGTGTATAAGCCGGCCCCCCTTCTTCTAGGCTTTTATTTTTTTCTCAATTATCCGGATTATACGTGAGTATAAACGGTACTCTTAGGATAAGATGATGAACACGAAAAAACTAACTTACGTTTACCCATGACAGTATATTGGTCAGATTGAGACTGAATTTTTTTTTTCTTCATGTGCTTAGTATTTATACACAACGATTGGAAAGGTAATCACTTTTCTTTGATGTTTCAGCAAAACTATTTTTTTGTGGTACATTTTTCAAAAAAGAAAAAAGAGGATTGGTCGTCGTTTGATCGATTGTACCTAGTCCAGTAGCATGACTATTTGAGCATATCACAGCATACAGTACACAGGCCAGATGTCAACATAAGCGGATTATGATATAACAATGCACTGGTAAGATGGTTTTAAAATATGAACAAAGGATTTGTTTATATAACAATAGATATATTCCAGCGCATTTTATATCCAAGTTTGCGGCTTCCTTTCATGATGCTTTTGAATTCGTCCACTCGAAACCCAAGATTGTATTTTGAAGTTTTAACAGCCAAAAATGTTGTCGTAAACAAAATCGCCAGATGGTATATTTGCGACATTGGCGAAGCCCGTTGCGATCCCTGCATTGGACTATTAAAATTATGAAAACTACTAGTCTGACAGGAAATTTACAAGTCTTGGGCTAGCAAACTACCACGTCAACACATCTTCCAAATCTTATCTGTCCTGATTTGAGTTTATATGGATCAAACAGTCCCTAATAATTTTTAATGCCATTAAAATTTTGCATATAGTGAGCACATGCTTCATTTGGTAATACATTTGTATAATATGAGAGTTCATCTCGTTCCTTCGCTGCCATAGTGGTTCTGCCAACCAGAGTTCTGCACACTCTTAATTGTGACATCATACAGGGATTCTACGATGATCCATATACAACAAATGACACTTCTTTAATTTCTCATGACCAGTGTAAGAATTGACATATCTTGGGCTACACCTCGCGTAACATAATAACTTTACCACCGATGTTCAGCTTAGAGATTCAGTTTTTTAGGCCTACATCAAATTTGAGTCACTACCCCACCTTTAATGAATGCCAGCGTGTTTTGCAACGTTACCGCTGGACATGGCCATGATCACGTCCACTTAATATGCAAGTGCAACGCACTGAGTGATATAATGCCCTCTCATTGGTCAACTGAAAATGACACTGCACCTACTGATAACCTCATTTTCAGTCAACTAATGAGAGGGCAGAATGGACATCTTGAAAATCTTGTTATCACTACTTTTCCTGAATGAATGTAATATTGATATTGTCTCTTCACCAGATGATGTCTATTTGGTCCTAAATGCAATAGTGCCAGTATCGCCACCAGAGCAGCCATCTTGAAAATCTTATTATCTCTAGTCCTCCTAAATGGATGGTCATGTCAACAAGGTGTTTTTACAGAACAACTTCTTATGATGTCTGCTTGGTACTAAATGAAAAATGGTGCTGTTTAGACATCCAGTATGGCCAGCACATTGGCCATCTTGAAAATATTGTTATCACTACTCCTTCTGAGCGGAAAGTCATATTGACTTGGGATTTTCACCAAAAGACTTTTTATGATGTCTAGTTGTTGCTATGTGAAAATGATGTAAATCTGATGTCCAATATGGCCACCACAGTGATCATCTTGAAAATTTTGTTATTACTACTTCTGAATGGTTTGGTTTGGTTTGGTTTGGTGCTTTATGGCACAGCGACACAAGTAGGTTATTTAGTGCTGTTGCAATTGAGGTAAAGTGCCTTGCCCAAGGACACACCATGGTAGCTGACCTAGGCTGGTCTGATGGTAGGATTCCTTCTGAATGGATGGTGATATCAACATGGTGTTTTTACTAAAAGACTTATGATGTCTAGTTCGTCCTAAAAGAAAATGGTGCTGATCTTATACCCAATATGGCCACCACAATGGCCATCCTGACAATCTTGTTATCAATAATCTTATTGAACGAAAAGTAATATTGCCATGGGGTTTTCACCAGAAAACTTATTATGATGTCTAGTTGCTCTTAAATGAAAACGGTGCTAATCAGACATCCAATATGCCTGCCATAGCAGCTAAGTTGAAAATCTTGTTATTTGTAAAGAATATCAGAGATGATTTCAGCACTCAGTAGTTAAAATAAAAACATGGTCTTGTCTTCAATTCCTGGAAATTCTGTTCAGCCAGCAAAGTGCCAGTCCCATAGAGGGACTCTTGTTTGATTTTAAAGTTATGTAAAGAGAAATTTTATTTCCTTACATTCTTTGATTTTATTTTTTTGACATTTGCATATACTGCCAAAATACTCATAAGCATTTTTGATGCAGTAAATCAAGAGAAACTTGTAATAGAAAAAAAGGAAATGAACATTTTTCAGTTGGACCACTATGCAGATACTGCACGTTACCATAAAAGCATGCTTTGTAAGTGGCATAACAAGGGAGGACACTATTCCAGGGTGGGTGAGTGGTTAGTTCAGGAATTTGGTTATCTACAAGGATTTTTATTGAACAAATGTAGGGTTACCTTAATTGAACTTTCAAAAAAGAGGGCACTCATATACATATATATTTATAAGAGACAAAGAGGAGATTTCAAGACCGAAAAGGAGGACATGTCAGAGAAAAAGAGGACATATGGTAGCCCTAAACAAATGCCATTGGAATGTTTTATAGTGCACTTACATCTCCAGTCATTTAAGGCTGCAATGTTTACACATGTAAAATAATGTTCATAAAAATTTCTTTACAGTGTTTACTTTTAAAGAAAATATTTGTTAACAGAACCTTTGATTAGTAACATTTTATTTTAAAGAAACACCGTTTCAGTTTGTAAGCCACTGCATAGTTTCTTAGTTATTGTAAATCCTAAAGAAGCATACAATGCGCATGTTCGGGAGTATGTCTGGTTCCATTATCAATTTAGTAGAAACATTATCAAGACAATCCTATGGATGTTTGACTGAAACTGTCAGCTATAAGATATGTCTTACAAGCTGTCAGATATATTCAACCAAGACATGTCTTACAAACTGTCATATATTCAACCAAGACATGTCTTACAAACTGTCAGATATATTCAACCAAGACATGTCTTAGAAACTGTCAGCTATATTCTACCAAGACATTTTCCAAGCTGTCAGATATATTCAACCAAGACATGTCTTACAAACTGTCAGCTATATTCAACCAAGACATGTCTTACCATCTCAGATATATTCAATCAAGACATGTCTTACAAGCTGTCAGAAATATTCAACCAAGACATGTTTTACAAGCTGAATCCTGTTATAATAAGAGGTAAAGGACATACAGCAAATGAAACAAATGAAAGTTGAGCAACGTACAGCATGCACATTATAATAGCTCGCAGCTGTGTGCCTAATGGGTAGATAGTGGATAAGTTTGAGTTTCTAATAATTTTGATTAAACAGTATCGTTCCAGTTATTGTAAACCATGTACACATTTAGAAGTTTGGGTAAACTTTGCACCCTTACAGTTATTAGCTGCTGTATTGCATTATTCCGTTTTACTGGTGATAAAATGGCTTTGAGAGGTCAGAATCAATGCAAGCCATGATTTTTTCACTCGATCTTCCAATCACAATGAGGCTGAATATGTCTGAGGTTTGATTGGTCAAAAGATGAAATAGCATGCTTTTACATTTTCTGTGTTAAGCAAGGGCTTTTTAAAACTTTTATTTTCCTAGAGTAGATAACAAGTAATGCAACTGGCCCAGGATTGGGCCCTGCAATCATTACTTCAAAACATATAAATTATGTAACAAATATAATTCTGTGATTAACTGAATTTGAAATAATCTTACAGTATCAGATATGTTGATATTCAAATGTTTAGTACATTGAATATAATTTTGAAATTAAAAAAAAAACAAGAAAGAGATAAAGATACGGTTAAGAGAAGATGGAAAAGGATGATAGAGAGAAAAGAAAGAAAAGGTTGTCTTATAAAAACATATTGCACTTCTACTATGCATTAAGAGGCAGAGCAAATAGAATTTTTGGGTTAATAGAAAGAAACTAAACAGAATGAGTAAAGTAAGTTCCTAAATATAAACAGTAGCTTCACAGTTGTCCCATATAACTGAATTCCTAAGCATGGGTTCCATTAGTTTTTCACTTTTGGAAGTCCTGGACTTACCAGAGTTCTCCGGGATGCTGAAATCGACGTAAAAGTATACATACATTTAAATTTTTGACACATGAATATTCCAGCAGCTGAGTCCTTGGTACACAAGTTAGTTTTTTTGTTGCCAAATTCTTTTATTTGAAGCGAGTATCAGTTGTATAGTGTGCCAGCTATCAAACAAAATTCAAGCAATTGTAATGGGATCAGATGAAGCCACATAGGTTAGATCTTAGTTGAAAAGGAGATTAGGACACCTGTTAATCGATTGTCAGCTTATGACGATCATTTTGATCAAAAGACTAATTACATGCATGTGTGATTTCACACCTCTCTTGGATAAACATTGCTCAGCACAGTTTTAATTCATCATATTATACATCCTTATGCGATGCTTGGAGCACTTGCATTTTATCATATACCGTATTTAGAGAAATAGTGGCAAGATTTTAGGACTTATTTTATTTGTCAGATGAATATGAACACCCATGTTACCATGTTAATCATCATAAAATCAGCTTTTTTTTTGGTGTATTGTACAGATAAACTTTCATTTTCAAGTGATTATCTTGTTTACTTTTCTGATGGCAACTTTACACAATTTCTTTTGGTGCCAAGTGCAAGGCTGCAAAGGAGCATGATTTTCGCAAGACTGGACAACAGAAATCAGTAGAAGCATCAAGTTTTTCATAAAGAAAACAAAACACCAAAAAGAGACTGAGAGATTTGTGGAATGAATCGTGTAATAGGGCATTCCTATGCGCCTGAAAATGAGAAAACAATTGAACATTATTAGCTTTATGCACATGGTGTTGCGACTGGGGGTGGAAAACTGCAATGGCATCTCAAGGAACACAAGGTTCTGAACTTAAGGATTTTGATCCTGAACCTGCTTTGGAGAAAATTTTTTAAAGTTTGTTTAAGAAAAAAGTGCATGTAGTATGCTGTGTTGCTTTAAGATGAAATGAAAAAAATCAATGGAATATGGTCATTTGTTTCTTCGTCCAGTGTCTTGGAAAATTTATTCATTTGAAATGGAATTAAGCTAATTAAATAAATTAATATAGAAACAAAGAGTGTAATTTCTTCCCTGATTCATTCCAGCTGCACACAAAATTAAAGAATGGCAAGGGAAAGGCACTGAGAATTGTTATACATGTAGTTGTAACATCACAAAGAAAGTTATCAACTGCCCTAAATTTGTATTTGTTTATTATAATACTAAATATTTCACAATGAATATTAGCAATCTGATGATATACATTGGTGATACCACAGGGGCTCATATCGTTGCTTACAATTTACCAATAAATCATACATGTACTATATAAACCTACAAGTAGGTTTATATAGTACATGTATGATTTATAGGTAAATTGTAAGCAATGATATAAGCCCCTGTGGGTGACACAAAAATGCACACATAATATTCTGAATTATTGCACGGAAAAACAAAGCATCTTCATTGGGACTCTTAGTTATAGGGCTGGGGCTGCAACCTTTTGCAAGAAAGGAGTCCTGGACTGCATCTTTAAAAATCCCTTGGAGAACCCAGCTTACCTGGTTGGAAATTTTGAAATCGCATACCTCAAGCCAGAAGTCCCACCAATGTACTTACCCAAGAACATATAAATTTATCAAAATTATAGTTTGTAGTCATCTCATATATATATACCAGTACATATATACGCATACATGGCTTGAAATTAATGCTAATCCGCTATCCTGCGGATAGTGATTTTGCCAATGGACGCTAAAACCCAGCCATCAATAATCCGTTGGAGCAGTAAAAATTACTGCTGGTAGCTATCATAACAGTTAAGAAGTGGCCATGAGTCGTCATTGCCTTTAATGGTAAATTGGTCTGTTTATTGTGTTAACTGAGTACCTACCAACAGCCTGCACATGATGAGGCACAGTAAATGCTTGCAGTGCAAATAGATGGAACGGAAAATTCCGTGGTACAGCTCATTTCAGATTAACCAGATATTCAAGCATGTTCATGTTTTCATGAGTTATATGAGCACATGATAATACTTTTATTGCAATAATGTAAGTGTCCAGGAAAAATATGTTACAGTACAGACAACAAGTTAAGGTGGCAAATCTGTTCAAGCAAATAAAATTATCTCATTTTATAGCACTATTAGTGCATTATGTACTATTATTTTCCTTTGTCCCTCTAAAATGTTGTGTCCACCATATTTTGGATGATGGGGGACACAGTGTCCACTGCCCTTGGGATCCTATGTGCAACACTGGACATCCGCTAAATCTAGTGGAACTCTGTCATGGATTTTATTGTAGCCATAATGGGTTTTATGGCACCCCTCTCTGATTTTATTCCATTCGCCTCACGAGTCAACATACTAAACAAACAGATGAGAGAAACACCCAAGTCCATAAACCCAACCATTGCAGGTGTCATTTTTGTATCTTTACCTGTACAATCTATTCAGTCGTAACATTGCCAGTGGTATTTATCAGTGACCTACCTAGGGATACATACAGATGAATGTGTGTAACGAGAAAAAAATATCGGGTTTTAAATTTCTTGGATATCTTTCCAGCCCTGTCCATGACAGAGTATACATTAGAAAAATTGCCTAGCTACAATGTACATCAATGTGATAGACTACATGTATATGAACCTTGGTGTTTCCTCTAGAATCAAAAAGGGGCATGGTAATTATCCTCCAAAAAGGGCACTTTAAACTTAAAAAAGAATGCTTTAAACGTGTGTCATTCTCAGAAGGGCACCTTATTTCATTGTGAATTGTTATTATTACCATTATTATTATTATTATTATTATTACCAATGAAGAACATTAGTGTAAAATTTTAAAATAATGAGAGTAGTTGACTTATAACGTTTTTACAAAATCCTGTGTTTCATATGTATTCCACCCAAAAGTTGCAGAAGTAAAATTCTTGATATGGTCTTACTCAGTATTGATGTTCATCCTTTTTTTTCATCTTTCCTTAGCAGAAGATACACGTGGCAGTAGTGGTTTGAAAGGAAATTGAATGCATGGTTAGGTACATGCACAAATTAAAAATCTTACCAATAGTAATAATAATCATTAATTACAGCGACTATAGGTGATGGATAAGAAATTTCTTCATTTTACTTGGCTTTATATTTCTTTTTTTTCTTTCATGAGCCCTTTAAATTCCTTGGATGAACTATGATTTAATATATTAAAGGGCAGGATATTTGTGTTTTCTTGTTGATTAGAGATGTACATTTAGAAGAGAGTGCTATAACCAGTCAGTACATGCAGGACAAATCTGTACCAAAGTTCATTTGTTACCAAAGTCTATTGCAGGATGGAATCTTCTCCCTTTGGAAATTCAGAACAACCCTTCATTATACTCTTTTAAATCACATATAAATAGGAACCTGGAAGAGGTCCCATATTGCTATCAAGGTGAAAGATTAGCACAAATTATACACAAAAGAATGATGATCTTTTCAAAAATTATTTGTCATTTAGCAGTAGACGTTCATGCGATGAACCAGAAACTGCAAAGCATTTTATCATAGACTGTACAAAATATGTTACCATCAGAAACCAAACAGTTGGAATTTTGCCCCATAATATTGATATAAGTTTAATATTAATGGGTATTCCTGTGCATTCGCTTGAGATCGAGATTTTCAAGGCAGTTCAAAAGTACATACTTGCAACTAAGAGATCTGTTTAATCACTAATGTCTTCACACCAAGTTGTTATATCTCTGGTGTATATTTGTGTGTGTTTATATATATATATATATATATATATATATATATATATATATATATATATATATGCCACCCTAGCTGTAGTTAAAGCTCCTTTATTAAACACCTCCCTCCATCAATGCCAACATATACATATTTTTGTTCAAATTCTTTTCTCAACTGTTGTCTTACAAGTTTACAATAAAATGTTTCTGCTCTAAATGCTTATAAGGTACTATTTGACATTACAACAATATTGTAAAAAAATTTTAAATATCTCATTAGCATGTTTTAATGTTTGCAATCCTATGCCTTCATTACTCACATCAGCCACATTATAAAAGTAAATATTATTGTTAATGAGAAGAGAGTTCTATATCAGCTTAAGCTTGTTTACCAATCTTCTATATCTCTTGTTCAATTTGATGTAATTTCCATGATGACTTCAGCAAATAAATATCGTTTAAATCAAATCAACCAGTCAGTAGCATTTAGTGTACCCTTCAATCTCATCCTTTTGAGAATGTAGTCTACTGCTAAAATGGCAATATAGATTTCCTATTTGATTTTTAGCTTTAATTTGGAGCAATAAACGACATGAATGTCATGAAATTATTTACTGGCAACAGTCAAAACCGTTTGAGAACAACACAGGCAATGTTATCCCATGTTAATTAATGTAACTTCTTGGATATTAAAGTGGAAAAAATTAGCATGTCACATAGAATCAATAAAATTGACCATACCCAGCCATTGGCTGCAAAGACAGTCATGTTGGAAAAGATAATCCCTTTAATATTAACTTCTCAACTGTGTGTGAAAACACTATCCTGTGAGTGTACACACTGCAACAAGTAGTTCTGTTCCAATAAACAAAGACCTTTAAGACATTCATGTATGATATAGATATTTATCATTTATTGCATTTGTCCTTTAGATCAAATTGAATAAATGTCAGAGACACATGCAGCAAAAATACTTATTGAAAATGAAGATAAACTTTAAGAATAATAATTACGTCCAATAGCGATTACAAATGAACACCATACTATTTATAGCATTCATTCATGATGAAATACAAGGGATATAGTGACATGTATGTCATAATTCTTTCTCAAGTTTATTCAGTAAGAATAACATGGCAGTGTATATTGACATAATGCAAAAAAAAGATGCACAAGCTGCTTTAGAACATTTTTCTAGTGTAGCTTTATCAGTAGACTTGCATAATGACACATTATTTGAGAGTATTAACATTTTTAATGCACAGAATTCATCTACATTGTATTAAAAACTGTGCTCTATCAGTGACTGTTCATATTATTAAATGAATTGATTTTCATGAAAAGGGTTACTTTTCTCCGTCGCTTTTTTCGTGAATCAATCATCAAGCACCAGCCGAGGAGTGACATTCTTACTTTGAAGTCAGCCACTATGCTTGTTAACAATGGTCACTCGGGAAGTACATGTACTCACAGTTCCTAATAGCCATCAAAAGGTGTTGAGCTTCAGTTATTTTCAGCACCAGTGTTTCAAAAGAAACATTGACTTCTGAATGAAAATGTTTCTTATTGTCGCAAAACCAAACATTGTAAAACTAAGAAGGTATTAGTTTGTAAAAAACAAATTTTTGGACTTGTAATATGGAGTGAGAAACACATTGAGGTTAGGTTGTGATATTTTCATGTAAAATTTCTAGCAGTATATAAAGTAAACCATATAAAGTTTTTATTTTCCCCATTAATCTTTTGATGCAGCGCAATGAACAGAAGTCTATCACTCACAGAAGCACATAGCTACTACATGTTTAGCAAAAGTTCTACTACACTACAGACTTTCTTTTTTAAAAAATACATCTTCCATATCTTTGTAATAGAAAGAGATTAAATTCAAAAATGAGAGATTATGCATCGCAATTTTCAATTGATGTAACCCATAGCTTTATTCGTTAACTCGGAAAATGACATTGATCATTAGAGAGTATGCATTTTTTAAATGTGCTGCAGTTATCATCATTTCGGAATTCGTCTGCTGAAAAGTTTAGAAATAATAATAATAATAATAATGAGGAGGACTTAGTACAGTGCTTAATCTTTAGAAGTTCTAAACGCTTTACAATATTAGTTAACACATCAGGACATATGGACAACATTGCCAAAACAAACACTGTGATATTACAGACAAAAACATGCTGAAAATAATTAAGGTAAGGAAACATTGTTAAGTCTTAAGTCTATTCTTGCAGTCGAAATAGGTGAGTTTTAAGAGCACTCTTGAATGAGACCACAGTGTCATTGTGTCTAAGTTCAAGAAGCAGTTCGTTCCAGGCAGCTGGGCCCTGGTACGCAAAAGAACCTTGTCCATAGGGCTTTGTTTTGATAGTGGGAATAATGAGAATACAGGTGTTGGAAGAGGAACGTAAGTATCTAGAAGGGGTGTACATATTGGTGAGGTCAGATAGATATTTTGGATTGGAGGCTGTCAACAAAATGTAGCATAGAGAACAGATTTTCTGTTGATTTTGGAGCGAACCATTAGCCAGTGGATGGTACACAGCAGGGGGAGGAGTGCTCAGTTCTTGGTATTCTAAGGACAATCCGAGCAGCTGTGTTTTGAAGTTTCTGTAGTAGATATTGAGATGAACCAGATAGAAGAAAATTACAATAGTCAAGTATAGAAAGTACTAAGGAACACACAAGTGTTTTAGTGGCATCAACAGAAAGAAAATTGCATATACGTCTCAGCTCGAGATGTGCAGCTTCGCATATTTTTATTACATGTTGGTGTAATGAGAGAGTACTGTCGAGAGTGACACCTAGGCTCATTGTGTGAATTTAATATTGGCGTTGCTGATACTTATTGTTTGAGGTAATGGATAGGAATGAAAAAGTCTTTATGTGGTGATCAGAATGGCTTCAGTTTTATCATCATTCATCTGCAGCTTGTTACATGTCATCCATGACTCTACATCGGAAATGCACCTCTATGCCTTGGATGGTAGCATCAACTTAAGTTGGGTGGATAGATTTGTATATCTGGGTGTCATCAGCATATAACTGGTGAGACACCAGATGACAATCTATGACTCTTGAGAGGGGCTGAGTGTATAGAATGAACAGAATGGGTCCAAAAACCGAACCCTGTGGAACACCAAAACATAGATCAACTGGCTGGAATGTTTTCCATTTACGGACACAATTTGTGACCTGTCGACTAAGTATGACTTGAACCATAGTAAGGCTGTATTGCAAATGCCAAATACATGCTGGAGACAGTGAAGTAGTATACAGTCCTACCCACTTATATCGACATCACTTATGTCGACAAGCCGCCTATGTCGACAAAAAAGCAAAGTCCCGGTCCCTTGGTCTACTATTACTACCAAATTTGTCATGCTTATGTCGACGTCGAGATAAAAAATAAACGTACATGTCGACAGAAGCCCTTGGTCCCAACTTGAACAAATCCTTTGTTTTCTAATCATTTATGTCGACAAGCTGCCAGTTCCGACCCATACTTTGTTCAACAATTAGTTGATCTTGCCGCCGGGTCATTTATGTCGACAAGCGGCCAGTTCCGACCTGTACTTTGTTCAACAATTAGTTGATCTTGCCGCCAGGCTTTTATGACTCTATGGATTAAAAAACAGGCTTTTGTTTGGTCCTATAAAGTTGGCCTCTCGCGGCGACTTAAAAAACACATGTACCCTTCATCAAAGCAAGCCGGTTACAATGTTCAATAAAAACAATCCACCCTTCATTAAAAAAAAAATCATCACCAAACTTGAATAAAAGCAATGAAATCTGATCGATTGTTGCATTTTCCAAAGTGATATGTGATTAAAACAAGTTTATTGTGCTGTGAAAGTTTCCTTTTTAACTTTATTTATGTTTACGATGGCTACCAACGGCAGCGTAAAACGCAGATTAAATTTACAGTCTCTGGAAACTAAATATGTGGCTGTTAAGGATGTTGAACGTGGGGCATCTCGCAAATATGTCTGTGAAAACTTTTCACTTAAACATAACACCCTGTCAGGATGGATGATAAACCAAAAAGTTGTTCTCCGCCTTATTTTTTTTTTTTTATATTTTTTTTTTACTGGTGGCGGACCAGTAAAAAAAAAAAAAAAAAAAGTAGGAGAACAATTTGTTGGTCTAGATGGATGAAAGCTGCTGAGTCTATAAAGATAGGCTACGTTGAAGGTAAATTAATCATATCAGCCGCATATCTCTTGTTCAATTTTATGTACTTTTCACGATGACTTCCGTAAATAAATACATGTTATCATTTCCCTGTGAATAGCCCCATCCCCTTGGTAGCCTCAGTAAGATGGGAACATTGTTTCAGGCTGACCAAAATCTAGGCCAATTTAAGTACATGTACATGTACTTTATAGCATGTAAATAACAACTATGCAACCATGTGCTACTGGCGACAATGATTATCGTAGTGAATTGTGAAGACGTGTTAGATCAAATGAGGACAACCATTTTTTATACATGAGTTTCCTATCAGGATGTGACCGATGCATATATTTTCTAACATGAGACTCGTACACGAATTCATGCATTTTTCATATGCATGCACTTAATGCATTGTGGATTTTATTACACAAAGGTAACCAAAATGTAATTTGTCAATATAGATGTGTATTTCACGCTGGTTTTGTCTTCATGTACTCAAAATTTCCATTCTTTGTTTTCTCAAAGTGTAAATCCTGCTCATTGACGACAACTCACCCCCCCCCCCAACACTTATCTCGACATCCGCTTATGTCGACAATATTTCCTCGGGCCCGAGGATGTCGACATAAACGGGTAGGACTGTATCATGATCTGTTGTAATTAAAATTTTGATATTGCTCTTTATTCAGAAGTAAATAAGTAAACTGTTGCTTAGCAGTGCTTTTTATATTTGAAAAAGAATTTATGTAATTAATTGAGTTATTAGCCTGCTATTATTGTGCTTTTTTATTTTTTTATTATTTCTAGTTTGGTACTGTAGTCCAACTTGGTCATAATTAATATAAACGAACTAAAATCTTCAGAAATTTAATAGATTGAAAGTTGAAAGAGCCAGCATCGGTTGCAATAATCAAAATGAATATGCTGTCAATATTTACAATGACCCTTGAATTAATACAGAAGGTTCACAATAAACAGGAAATAATTGGGATTTACACCCTTTGAAGCTAAAACCTCTTGCACCTCTAGTCAGAGTAGATAAGGTTGTGCTCTACAGTTTTGTACTTTGCATAGGGTTAGATTTTTAAAGAAAAAGAATTTCCCAGGTTTTTCTCACTGGTTATCCTGGTTATTTAAAAAACACCTTGTATATCTTAGGTATTGTTAAAAGAACTTTCAATTCCCTTTATTTTGGTGTATGATTGATGTGTGTAATTATGGTTATAGAGTATACAGCTTGGCCTTACTTCAGATGTGCATTTATAAAAAAAATGCTAGCTCCGCTTGGTCATTTTCACTTGCTGGACTTAAGGTAAATTGTAAAAAAAAGAGCCGGTAACGTTTTTTAAATTTTTTTATAAGCTGGTATTGCCTACTCTGGCAAAATTAGTTTTCCCTATTTTAATAACTGCTTAGGTCAGTGTACTTTGGACTAGTTCAAGCTGATTTTTCAAGCACATGGGAGCAGTCATCTCAATCAGCTGTGTGCTTAGATCAGGCACAATTTCCAGAATTACAGCATATAAAGAAATTTAAGCCACAGTACATGAAAGTAGCAAAGGTATGGCAACATTCTCTCCATTGTGCATGTTGAAATGCAAACAACTTCACCTTTCACCTGTCACTCCTGTCACTCTGTCAGAAGTACATAATATCTGTGGAGCTCAACCTAAAAAAGTTCTACCAGGGATACCTGTTTAAAGCCATGAAAAATATGAAGCCACATATTGATAGCAATCAGTGAAATTAGAAATAGATTTTATAGCCTTGGCAAACACATGACTTAGCAATTTCGGGCAATATACAAGGCATTATTGATAGATACATGCATGATGTTTTCATCTTGTGCATAATACAGTACAAGTTAAACAACAACAAAAAAATGAATATGAAGATATTCCACTTTTATGAAGCTAAAACTTACTGACATGCAAAAACTAAACTTAAGGCTGTTTATTGTACAGTAAATACTATCATATCTACCACGGATACTCATTTCACAACTAAGTTTGCATAATAGTAGGCATTTCAGTTTAGTTTCAAAAAATGATGATATGATGTATGTTTTTAAAAATGATGATATGATGGATGTCCAGGAGAAATTAACCACAACTGCAATATGGAAAATTTTTTTTTCCCATCAGCACTGACTGACAAACTGGCCCCACCCTTTTCTCTGTGCTGTGTACATGTATATCTCCAGACATTAAACCCTGAATAATTATTGCTTTTAATTCTACTTTGGAGTCCACAGTTTGTTCAAGTGACTTTAAACTTAGTTTTGGTTCCCAGAGATTCAGCGCCATTTTGGGCAATTATGGACATAATTTCAGTAACTTCACATTTTTGGCTTAATTGCTAAACCCTATCTAAATATACATTTTGTACATGTTCTTTGGCGACAAAATGTTTTATTTGTATTCACACCAACTTCTTAAAAAGGACAATCAGGTCAAAATGTAACAAGTTAATAGCTAAACTGATAATAAAACAATATTCACTTGATGATTGGGAACAGTTTTGCATTATGTGTCATGTGGACTGAAAGAATGTAGTGTACCAAATAAAGTTGTATCTGCATTACCGGTAACTGAAAATAAGGATACAAATTTAACTCTTACCCTTACATTTGGTAACATTAAACTCGTCAGATGACCAAACCAGCAATCATAAGTATATTTGTTCGAGCTGTTGGAAAAAGAATACAGCAGCATGTACTTAGTAGAATCTGCATACAAACAAGAAGGTCTGCAGGAAAGGTACACATGTGTCTATCTCACTCCTCAGTTCTCAAGAAAATGTGTTGCATGTACATGAATATTTGGTGCACAAGTAATACACAGGCTTGACAACCATCTTGGATAGCATTATGTATATTTCATTATGTGGGAACATGTTAAGCAAACATATTAAAAGTGACTTGATGAATGAAAAAAATAAAACATTTCTCATAATCTTTATTTTAATAACTGAATAAATAGTCCATGCAATAATGTTGCTCCAGCATCTTCTTTCTTCTCATATGAACCCGCTAATATGTATGTGATTTCTAATTTATATGTTTAAAAGCAGAATATCTCTCTCTCTCTTTCTCTCTCTCTCTCTCTCTCTCTCTCTCTCTCTCTCTCTCTCTCTCTCTCTCTCTCTCTCTCTCTCTCTGCCATGGTTATTTAAATAACTATCATTAAACTTTTTAGTTCTACTGGTCATAGACCAGAAGAGCTTAAGAGATGGTTTTTTGGCCATCGTCCATATTTGCTTCTTTAAAAGCAGAATATCTCTCTCTCTCTCTCCATCATTGAATGAAGTACAATTGATAATACCTACATGATTGAAAATGTAAACTGAATATCACATTCAACTCTTTCGTGCCTTCTGATTATGATATTGTTTAGTCTGATTCACAGACATTTCAGGTCTCATTACAGCACCCACAATATATATACTCGCTTGTGAGTCGAGTCCAACTGCAAACAGCATAAACCCTAATCTGCCATCGCATAATGTGCTGGCAGATCAGGATGTAATTTGTTCTACTGATTATTCCTAACAAACTGCATATACCCAGATCTGCCAATGCATTATATCGGATTGTACTGTATGCATATTTACATATGTGTGTGTATGTCTATCATACTGTATGCATGTTTATATATGTGTATATAGGTCTATTAATCAGGCTGCATGCATGTTTAAATATGTGTTTAATGGTCTATTAAATATACTATATGGATATTTACATATGTTTATACTGTAGGTCATACTGTATGCATATTTACATATGTGTGTATAGGTCATACTTTATTCATATTTACATATGTGTGTATAGGTCATATTCTATTCATCTTTACATATGTGTATATAGGTCATATTTTATTCATCTTTACATATGTGTATATAGGTCATACTTTATTCATATTTACATATGTGTGTTCTAGTCATATTTTATTCATATTTACTTATGTGTCTATATCTCATACTTTATTCATATTTATATATGTGTGTATAGGTTTTTATTTATATTTACAAATGTGTGTATAGATCTACGTAGTAAATATCTTTTTCCATATCTACATATTCCCTTCATTTGTACTTTTCAGAAAGACAAAAATGCAGATCTTGTGGCAAAATGGAAACACTGCGCAATTAGCCAGGAGTCTTTGCGACCACCCATGATGGCATGTGAACTGGGCAGGTTGGTATTATAAAATTATTATTTGATTATATCCATAAACTTTAAGTGTAGACAAGAATAAAATATTTGAATTTTAAGTAACAGTTGGTATGTTTTTTACCTGGAGTAGATAGAGGCCCATACAATATTTAAATTAGCTGGCATTGGCATTAAAAACTCCCCCTAGCATGCTTGTTGTTTTGCATCATTAAAAAATTAACAAAATGCACTCTGCATACTTTTTTTTCAAAATTAAATTTTCAATCTAATATGATTTAGTTCATGGTCCTAATGTCTTGTGAGTTTAGTTTCAGTTTAAATTTCAGCTACAGTGGAATTCAGTATAATACAAAAATTGCAATTTTAAACATTTGATGGTTACAAAAGTTTTAGGCTTAAACTAAAGTTGAGAAACAATTCAAATTCATGACTGCACTAACATAAAGTAAGTCTTAAATTAATAGGAAAATATGGCATACAAATTATGCTGCAGTGTTTAACATGTAAATGGCTTAGTTCAGTTTACTGCTCATAAACATTTACAAAATTGGTAAAGATGTAAACAAACATGCACCTGGCTCTCAGTGATGCAGGAATTACCCATTACAGTTTGATGATATATTTCCACATCTCTGCTAAGATGACTGTTTAGTAAGATTTTTCTATTAATTCTTTTCTTAAAATCGGGATGATTTTCACGTCAAATGTGACATCGCTAGGATAAAGCTGGAATTGACCAGATTTGCTTATACTACACATTACACAACATTATTGGTTGTTTTACAGATCTTCCTGACAATAAATTCTTTAAAGGTACATTATTTACCATCTATACTCGCGTATAAGCCTATACCAACTGCAAACTGCATAGACCCAGATCTGCCATCACATAATGCGCTGACAGATCTGGGTCTATGCAGTTTGTAAGGACTAATCATTAGAAAAAACAACATAGACCCTGATCTGCCGTCACATTATGTGATGGCAGATCAGGGTCTATGTTGTTTGCATTTGGACTTGGCTTATACACAAGTATATACGGTATCTTTGAACAACATATTTGTTAACAAAGACATGTCTTAGGAACTAAATCATGTCATAATAAGACTCTTGGTGAAAGATGTACAGCAGTGAAACAATAGCATCTTGAGCAAGGTGCAGCATGCATATTGTTAATGGTTTACATATAAATAGCTGTCAGGAGAGTGGGGAAGATTGAGTTTCAAATAATTTTGATTAAACAGCATTGTTTCAATTATTGTATACCGTGTACACTTTTATAAATTTTGGTAAACATTGCAGCCTTATATCAGAATATACAAGTGTTATATTTGTATTATTTCTGCCCATGCTTTTCAAAGATATGGTTGGAACTGTGTGATCCTCCTTGTCATTGTACATGTGTTTGCAAGTAATATCAGACTACTCCTGCATTGCTTAAGATAAAGACTCCAAAATCTTTGCATATAATTTGATGTACTTTGTAGATGTACACAATCGTCTTAGAATTGGATCCACCCCTTCCAGATAATGGGGCTAGATGGTGATGGGAAATTATTGGTGGAGGAAAGTGGAGATGATAGTACTTGGCAGCAGATTAGAATTTGTGTGACTTACCAAAAGTTTGGTTACTAGGAGCCCTCAAAATGAGTCTTTTATTGCACCAATCAAAATCCAGCCTCACTTGTAGTGAAGTTGAAGGACTGAAATGTCATGGCACTGGATTTATTGAGTAAACTTCTTTATTTGAATATTTTGCTGTAGTTGCTAACCAGATGGCCTGCACTTCAGAACAGAATATTTCTTGTTCATTTGAGCTTCTCTTTAGTAGGCAAAACAATTTTGAGATTGTTGGCATTCAGAGGTAATTCCAAGTGCAAAAAATTACAGACAAGAGACTGAGGTAGAGTTAAACAAAGATTACATATTTTCACTATTTCTGCATTTAAATGGCAGTATCATGCAACAAAAATATAGTTGTATGCATTGTCAAATCAAAATACTTTGACTCTTTTATATTGATAGTTTTCATTTTTGTAGGCTTTACAACAAGGAGTCAGCTCTAGAGTTTTTGTTAGACAGGAGCAAGTTTGAATGTGCCTCAAGCTTTGAGCATCTCAGGGGATTAAAGGTATGCTGAAATAGTGATAATATTAAGCTGTCATTATCACATAATCTAAAACTTTAATGAGAGAGAGAGGGACTATCCTGCACATATGAGTAAATGCTGTAATGTTGTTATCATGCAGTTAATTGTCAAACCCACATTAATGGGAAGTAAGACAGCAGTCACTTTTCTGCTGGCAGCAGCAGCGGCATCAACAGATTTTGGTTAAAATTTTTCATTAGAATATATTTCCAAAACCTGATGATAATAGACTCTCATCATACTTGCTATTAATCATCATGAAGCTAAGACAATTCATTATGCAACACACTTGCTTGCCCCTTTTGACCATGGGGTTCATATCAGAGTCGTAGAAAATTTGCATTAAGGTGTTGGTTAAAGTTTTTTCATTTGCTTATATTTCCTAAACCCCTTGATGGATTTTGTTCATGCTTTAGATGAATCACATTTTACAGCAGTGCTTTCATCAAGGGCTCAACATGTAGACCATGGCCTATTTGTTCTGAAAGCATACAAATGTAGAATTCATGTTTAATTGCAGGAAAAAGAATTCGTTTTTATTTTCTTCTTCTAAATCTTTTTAATTAAAATGTAGCATAATTCCAAGCAGTTAGATGTCGAGCTTCAAAGAAAATTAAATTTGCTTTAAATTCTGGGTTTTATATCTAGTAAAACAAAATTTTTGCCACACTCTTGAAGACGTTCATTTATTGTCCACAAAAAGGAAGCCCTATTAATGATCCCAACCCACATCTTATATGTAAAAAGAATGAGGCAAAAAAATTGTATGAATGAGTTACAAAAGTTAAAAAAAAGTCAAATTTAGTATTCCAGTGACATGACCCTATTCTTCTTGGAGAAGCATTGGTCACTATAAGCTATTTTAGAACCACTTATAAAGAAGTGAGATATAAAATTGCATTCAGTACATGACAATTTTTTTTGTCTTGTATAGTCTTGATGTAGATTTTTCATGTATATGCCCGTCTTAATTTGAATATATCATGTTATGGTGTTGTCCATCTGTTTGTTAACATTTGCTTTGTCTGGTCCATAACTTCGTAACAATTGGATAGATTTTCATGAAACTTTACCCAAGTATATATCATGACTAGATTCTTGTTGTGTACCATAGTTAGACCCCCTACCTCAAGGTCAAGATCACGGCAAGGAAAAGTGGTCTTCTGTGACTTAAATCCTTGTCTGAAGTATCACTTTTGAACCACTGAAGATATTTTAATGACTTTTGCCCAAATATATATTATAACTAGACAGTGTGTTGTATGCTATAGCCATGCCCCCAGCATCAAGGTCAAGGTCACAGCAGAGAAAATGTCATTCTGTGACTTGTATCTTGTCCAGAGTATAACTGAAGATATTTTAACAAAACTTGAACCAATTATATACCATGTATAGATGGTGGTTTGTGTATCATAGTCATGCTACCCTGCAACAAGGTGAAGGTCACAGCAAGGGAAAATGTAACTGACTAGTATCCTTGTCTGGAATATGACTTTTGAACCACTGAAGATATATGAATGAAACTTTAGCCAGTTAAACAGATTGACTAGACCGTGTGTCGCATACCATAGCCATGCCCCCTGCCTCAAGATCCAAGCTCATGGCTAGGTTAAATCAGTGACCTGTATTTATATGGGTATAACGTTTGAACCAATGAAGATATTTAATGAAACTTTAGCCTGTTATATATCTTGACTTGATGGAGTCTCACATATCCAGTTATACCCCTTTCCTCAATTTCAAGTTCATTACAAGGGATTTGCTTGGTTTTTAGCTCAACTGTTGATAGACCAGAAGAGCTTATGGGATAGCCTGTTGTCCATCATCCAATGTCTGTGTTATCACAAGTTTGTTATTTCTACTCCTCCTAAACTACTTAGCAGATTTCCATGAAACTTTACACACAAATTCATCCCAAGGTCTATTTGTTCCTAAATGAAAATGGTGCTGCTCAAACAGCTAGTATGGCCACCACAGCAGCCATCTTGAAAATTTTGTTATCACTACTTCTGATTGGATGGTCATATCAAGATGGGGTTTTCTCTAAAAGACTTCTTTTTATGTCTAGTTGGTCCTAAATGAAAATGGTGCTGATCTGAATTCCAATATGGCCACCATGGCAGCCATTCTGAAAATCTTTTTATCACTGCTTCTCCTGAACATAAAGTTATATTGGCATGGGGATTTCACCAGAAGACTTAATATGAAGTCTAGTTGGTCCTAAATAAAAATGATGCTGCCTGGACATCCAATATGGCCACTGCTGTGGCCATCTTGAAAATCTTGTTATTGCTACTCCACCTGAATGGATAGTCACATCAACATGGGGTTTTCACTAAGAGACTTCTTATGATGTCTAGTTTGTCCTAAATGAAAATGTACCGGTAGCCGATTTGACATCCAGTATGGTCAAGACAGCAGCCATCTTGAAAATTTTGTTGCTACTCCTTCTAGATGGAAAGCTATATTAACATTGGGTTTTTACCAAAGACTTTTTATGATGACTAGTTGGTACTAAATGAAAATGGTGCTGACCTGACCTCCAATATGACTGCCACAATGAACATATGGAAAATCTTGTCACTGATCCTCCTGAATTAGATAGATCATCATGGGGTTTTCAACAAAAGTCTTCTAATGGTGCCTAGTTTGTTCTAAATGAAAATGGTCTGATCTGTCATCCAGTATGGTTGCCACAGTGGCTAATTTGAAAATCTTATATCTCAAGAATATCAGAGATGGTTTCAACACCTGACAATTAAAAAGAACAAATGGTCTTATCTTGAATTCCTGGACATTCTTTTCGGACAGTAGTGCGTCAGTTCCTTCAAAGGACTCTTGTGTTGGTTATAACACCACTTTAAACACATTATGGGCTATATCATGCTGAGGAAATGGGAGCTACAGTATGTAAGTGACTTTCCTAAGGACATACCGAAGCAGCCAACCCAGCCTGGCCTGGGCTGGTATCATACCCATGGCCCTTGGATTACGAGTCTGAAGTTTTACTTACTAAGCTTTCGCGACTTCCTCATAACAAGGGATAACCAGGCTATCACTTTTGAATCCCTACATATTTTGATGATCATACAATAGTCAAGTCTCTAGCTCAGTGGTCAAAGTCATTCATTGGCAAAAAGCCATGAGATGGGTGTATGGTGACGTTTGTGGTACTTGTGTTTATTTTTGGGTGACTGTTTATGATTTTATGATGTTAGTTTGAAAACTTGCATTGGAAGCATGACTGAGAGTATTTCAGTATGACTCTTACCTGTTTATATCCTACTACATGTCTGGTAAGTTGGGATGTCTACTTATCATACATTTCATCTAAATCCATTTAGATGGTCATTTTTTAGCTCACCTGGCCAATAGGCCAAGTTAGTTTATGTTATGGCAATGAGTCATCAACAGTTCCTATTTTAAACTTCTCCCAAACTGCTGAATTAGAATATGACCAAACTTCACAAAAAGCATCCTGTCATGATAACTTTTTTAATTTATACAAATGAAGCTGATTTGCCATCAAACATGGCTGTCTTTACTAAAAGGGGAAAATCACTTGAATGACCTCTCAAACACCACTTGACAGAATTTGACTAAATTTCACAGAAAGCAATTTGGTATGTAGAGCTTTAACATTTTTTTTTACAAATGATGCCAATGTGCCATCAAATATGGCTGCTGTTACTAAAAATAGAGAAAACTTTAATAACTTCTAATAAAAAAGACTTCTTATCAGATTTTGATAAATTTGACAGAAAGTGTCTAACTTGAACACCTTTCACACTGATTCAAATGATGCTGTTATGCCATTAAATATGGCTGCCATTACTAAAAGTAGAAAAACATTTACACACTTTATTAAAAAAAAACACTTTAAACAGAATTTGACCAACTTTGACACAAAGCATTCTGGGTAGGGTCCTTTCAGTATTGGACAATTTATGCTTATGTGCCATCAGATATGGATGGAGATACAAAAACTTAAGAAACCTTGAAACAATTATTTTCATAACAGATACAGTCAACAGTATTGGAAGAAATTTGAACTTAAAGCGTCCGCCTGGCTCAGATTTTTTGGCCAACTGCTATTTTATTTTGCTGTTAAGCAGCTATTAGTCTTTGTCAGTGATCCCAGGCCCTTGTGCCTCTTGTTTAACAAAGTCCCTGTTTTCCATCAAATTCTACATACTGTTTACAGAATGAATTAAGGAGTCTAATTTTGTGGACTAACTGGTAAGGGTTTTGATTGGATCCTAACTGATAATGCAAAATAAATCACAAAAACTTTCCAACATACATGCATATACAGTAAAACTTGTCTTGAGAGACAGTCTCTTCTGCCAACACAAAGTAGTCACTCAAGACAGGTGGTATGTTAAGAAGATAAAAAGAGATCATCACACTATATGATAACTCGGTCCTTGTATCAGTATTAGAAAATTGTTTCACAACACAGGCAGTCTCCCATAGCAGTGGTCTTTAGCATAGGATTTTCTGTATAGGTACCTAAATTTGTTGTATGTTATTTTCAGGATTTGAAAGAGCTGGCTCTTACAGAGAATACAGCCTACAAGCACCCAAAGTCAGAAAAAGGAGATGCTTACATTGACACAAATGATTCCAAATACATCTGCCCTGTAGTTGGACTGGAGATGAATGGGAAATACAAGTAAGCTGGACTTATTCAAAGATTTAATTTTGTGCTGTGTATCACTTGGGACATCAATTACAGTTTCACCAGTCTGCCTATTGTGTAGCCAGTACAGCTTTCCTTGTATGTCTACATAGGAAACAAGCTTGGAAGTTGTTTGAGTCCCTAACCAGACTGTCTTGTTCTTGTATCCAGCTCTAGAGTATTCAGAAAATTATGAACTCCCAGTAAAAATGACCGTAGCTATGAAAACTGACCTTGCATCCAAAAATATATCGGTAAAAGCACAGTTCTATTTCTTATATAAAGAAAAAATTTTAATATGCAAATATAGGTAAATAAAATGGCCAGCTTGTCACTTCTGTTTGATTTTTAATTCACCTACACTTCAAAAGAGTCCAGCACCAGTTAATTATTTTTGTGTCTGAAAGTGTATTGAATGGAATAGCCTCTCATAAGATAGGCATTTAGTGAAGTATCACTGGAAGTTTAGGCATTTAGTGAAGCATCACTGGAAGTTTAGGCATTTAGTGAAGTATCACTGGAAGTTTAGGCATTGAGTGAAGTATCACTGGAAGTTTAGGCATTTAGTGAAGTATCACTGGAAGTTTAGGCATTTAGTGAAGTATAACTGGAGGTTTAGGCATTTAGTGAATTATCCACAAGTTTTTAACCATGGAAGAGTCTTCAAATTTAAAGATCGGTTTCGTCTGTTTTTGCAAAACAGACAGAGTCAAATATGTATGCTGTATATTAACTTTAATTAATATCTAGAATCTAAAATCCTAATATTGCTGACAAGCGCAGTTTTTGAAACCTGATCCTGATGATTTCTGTCAAGAGGAAATAAAGCTGAAAAACAGTTTTTCTACTTGTAAGATTTTATATTGCAGAATTATACTGGAACACATGTTCAGTCAGTTTCTCTTACCTGTCTTTATTCAGACTAACTCTTGGAGCTCCATTTTAGGCATGAAAATGGCATCCCTTTTTGACACCATATTATATTCTGGTTGTTAAGCCTATATAAGGTGTCACATAAAATTTGTATGAACTTTATTTCTTTTTTTCAAATTTCAGATTTTGCTTCCTGTGGTCATGTGGCTGTGTTCTTTCAGAAAGAGCTCTCAGAGAAGTCAAAACTGGAGTTTGTCATAAGGTAAGTAACCAAGAAAAATAATCTGATAACTTGTCTATAGACATTATACTTATTAAGGTAAAGATAAAATAAATGCATATTTAAAAATCTACATTGACAAGATGCAATATTTCCAGCAAGTTTGGAGTAACTAAGTCTAGCCTGTCTTGGCAGAAGTGCAGCATAGCAATCACTTTGGCATCCATATCTGTGTGTGCATCTGTCCATCCTTCCACACCCTAGATTAAGGTCAGTGTTGAAGATTTTTAGATAAAGCTTAATTTTAAAGTTTTTATTTTCAACCAAATATTGGGACTCCTGTATTGTTAGTTATCCATCCCTAATTCATATTTTTATATTTGTAAAGTCAGTCACTAAAACCTGTTGATGGATCTTAATAAAAGATTTTAGTCTGGTTTAACACAAGTACATGTGTATCTCGATCCAATTTTTAAAATATGGAAACTCAGCATCACAAAATCTTACACTCTTGTAGTCCTATAAGTACCACTGATTTCATGATTCCCTCAGAAAACAGAAATTAAAATTTCAGGATAAGATATATAAATAATGAAAGTTTGGAATGCAAAGTCTGATGTAATTGTACTAACTCTCTTGTGCAAATTTTTTTGATTTATAAAAAAAATCAATGTCCTTTATTACTGAGGGTATGTTGTCACTCAGCATTATCTTGGAAGAGTTTTGTGATTAGAACTCCTGAAAATCGTATGCACATTTTACATTCCAGTTTTTCATAGCTATACCTCCTTTTCTTTCAGTAGCTCTTAACATTATGCAATCATTTAATTAATTTGATCGTTGAAGATTGCTTTTTAAACATAGCCAAGCCAGACAGTGACACATACTTTCAGGTTGTATAAAAAGATCTTGGTCCATAATGGGGATCAAGGATTCATTTTTTGTAGAAAAACTGCTTTAAGTGATGTAGACTTGTTGTCTTGCCTGTGGTAGCAGGCAGCAAAGAGATAGGTATTGCTTTCTCAGAGTTGCCAATGTTAGCATCAACAATGTTAAGATTTTGTGTTCATGTATTTGAAAGTAATATTCATTGTTGTTTGCAGGCTAGACTTAGCATTCTTTGGAATCCCTATATTTAATTCAACTTACCACTGTGTTCATAGTTTAATTAAGCCAGCTTTTCTCTTGCAGTGTGGCAGGAAGTTCAGCATGGATGATACAATAACAATAAATGGAAGTGAGGAGGAGGTGGAAGAGCTCAGGACAAGGATGCAGGAGAAGCGCCTTCAGGCCAAGCTAGACAAGGTACACATCTTGTTAAGGAGATGGCATTACATTTTGGAATATGCTTCGTTACTGTTGACAGTTGTTTTTACAGTTTTTGTCTCAACAGTATTAGGAGATGGGAAGACATGGGTATTGTTTAATGTTGCATTTAACATTATCATCAACAATGTTCAGCCTTTGTGTCCAATTTTAATTTTGCAAGTCATAAAATGTATATCACAATACTTTTTGGAGGAAAAACTGCAGGAAAAAAATAGTGTTCTGCAGAAACCATGTGATCCATCCCTGGTCTTTAGGTGTGTGTGGGTGGGTGGGTGAAGTGAAGCAAGATTAAAGGATGGATAACTGAGAACAGCATAGAGATATATTTCTTTTCTGTATAATAATTGTCTCAGTCTTTTTTATTTCAACCATGACATGATCAACCTTTTCTGACAATCAATATAAAAACATCCTGGATACACCAAAATCCCTCCATTTACATTACATACACATTGTTTATGATGTGATATCACAAGATATCATGCACCAACAAATTCTTCACTGCAGCTACTGCAGACCTGCCTACCTTACGATTTGACTGTAAGTCTTACTGAAATGACCCTTAAATTACAGACTTAAAGAATAATAGCAAATCTGAATGGTGGCTTGTCCCTGTTTAATCTGGATCTGGATTTCATATTCGATTTAGTGGAGTTCATCAGGAAACCAGTCCAGCTTTACAGGAGTACCTCAGATGCTTTAAACTGCCCATATTGCTGTTGTATAGCATTTTCCAGAAATGGCATCCAATCAATGAAAACGCATTGAAGATGAAAGACAATAAGCCTCTTAAAAAGTTTAAACAATCAGCACATAAGTTTAAAAAGGAATATTCAGATTCTTGGGGAAAACAGGCAGGAAAGGCAGCAATTACATTTATTGGACATCATGTGTTGATTTGAATATGTCTTGTGGTGGGAGAGATGATAGCTATCACTATGTGAAATTTAAAATAAACCCAAAGATTATGTCAGGTTGGGATAATAAGCAAGAAGCCTTTGAGCTCCATGGGGTTTGGAACTGTAGTTTCTGAAACTGTACTGGAGGTAATTATGGTTTAAGTGTTCTTTACAAACTTTTTAGTTGAACATAATGTTTGCCTTGATGCATCAGCCTCAGATCACATTTCTGAACTGTTTAAATGCATGTTTTCCAAGTCGACAATAGCTATACACGATATTGTGTTATACCTTACTGAAAATTGGTCTATCTTACGGAAAAATGTAGACTGCCTTACTGAGAAAGTCATGTTAGGGTTGGCAGGTCTGCTACTGTTTGATTAAATGGTGTCTCTATCAAAGCTTAACTTGTTGGGAAAACCTAACACTACTTTCTTCTGACATAATAGTCATTCCTCAAAGTTATGTTACATTTCCATTTGAAACCATACTGCATTATCCTTAATGTAATTTTGTTTTACTTAATTCCTCATCCAATTTCATGTATCCTCTTTTTTATTCTGTATCACTTCTGGTAGAAAAGTCAAAAGATGATCGTATTTGCTTTGTATCCCTGAATATCTCTAATTGGAAGTGTTGTGTGTCAATTAAGAATTGAATTTTGTTTTAGTACCTGTCTGAAACGCATTAGCAAAAAGTCTCTCACATTAGACTGACCTTAACAATTGACTTTTTATGTTCTACAAGCTATAGCAGTAAACTGTTAATATGGGTCATCTAACTGGTAAATTTTGATTAGGCCTGAAAGAAAAATAGCTTGTTTCCAGTTTCCTGACTCACCCAACATTTTGCCTGCCTAGCCTAGGAATTATTTTGACCATTAATAAAAGAATTGAGAAGAAAACAAAAAAATTTCCGGGATTTTCTGAATGTTGTGACCAGTCTGGACTTCATAGGTAACAGTATTAGACATCACACTTGCTAAGACGCTTACTGTTTCTGCCAGCGTTTTGAAGTACCTGCTGGACATAAACTAGAAAGCATGATTCAGTAATGGCTCTCTTTGCGCATCATTTGTTGATTGTGGTCAGCCTCAAATTTTCAGCAAAGTTATCTCAGATGTAAATTATTTAACATCATGTTGTTGAGTAATACTAGTGAGGTCTTTTCTTAAAGGATTAAAATTAGGTCATGCAACTTTGGTTCACTTTCAATAAATGGAGGAAGAAAAAGTCAAATAATTTTTTTTTATTCTGACTAACCAACCCAATTCTTTTTAGCATGAAACTGAAAATACACATATTACTTTTTAGGCACTGGTAATCGTGTCTTGTAATTTTACTTGCATGTAATTCTTAGTCAGTGGTGATATATTTATTTCAAATTTATTCTGCTTTAAATTCATTCAGCTCAGAATATCTTCTTTTATTGTGCAGAAAGTTAAGAAGGCACAGAAGCACAAAACAGAAACTTCAGAAACAGGTGAGCAAACTTTCAGATGTTATTGCAACAATAAAATTGTGCAGATCTTGTGCATATTTTACATGGTATAGTTCTGTATATAAAATCTTTCATTATGCCCTTTAACAAAACAATTTTATTGACATCTTTAACAACATGTGTTTTATTATGAAAATTTCACATGAAATAGCAACTGAACTGTTTCAAGACGAACGAATAGAATCCATTAAAAGTTGGTTCAAGACAATCCAAATTCACAGGCTATTCACCCTATGAGAAAATTTACTTTAAGAATATCACTAGAAGTGGATTTAAATGTTTTATACTTTGCATACTCACTTAATTTTCCCCACGGTTTCAAAGAAGTGCACAGATATTGCGGTACAGTCCGTATGTACATGCATACATGTGTAATATCCTTGAACATCTCCTACACAGTTAATGCTAGACATATGAAGCTAATTGTAATATAGGCAACTGGACCAAAATTACAACAGAATACACATTATACTTGATTATGCTGTAGAAGTATAACGATTACAACAGTATATGTTTTCTGTACTGTAAGGCTTTGATTATAAATTTACATAGTATTTTAAGACTTTATACATTTCCAGATAGTCTCAAGTGACTTCCAAAGAAAGATTAAGGAATACGAAGGGTCGGGGCATAGTGATTATTCTGCATTCAGCTGTAAATTTCAACTATCTCCAGAGTTGTTTGTCTCACATGTCTGAGAATTGGCATGTCTGATCAGTGACACAAGTGTCAACACATCAGACTGGGACCCCTGGGTTGTAAAATAGAAACTATTGACCTATATATATATATCCTCATTATGATGCAGTAGTTGGGGTCCATAACCACTGACTGCATTATAGTGAGAACATTGTTATGTACCTAACTGCAATATAGTGAGAACTGCATTGTATACAGAACTGTGGCATTGCAGGAATGCTCCTAATTTGTTACATAGTAGTATTTTGAAAAGGAAATAAAGATATGACACTAAGCTTCACATTGTTTTCTTTCAACCCATATTGTTATACATTGGCATGATTTGGGTCATGGGCTCCATAGTGGTACCATGTTATATCCAGATTGGCATTATAATGTAGCATGTTATAATGAGGAATATATATATATATAGACACACACACACTAACTGGGCATGAAAAGACAAATTTAAACATGCAACTGCCACAAGTCCTAGGCCCAGGGGTCCATCCCTACCTCAGGGGACTTAGTCCCCCGAGTCATAACTTAAACACTATTGAGATCACCACCCTATAATTATATTTCTTATTCGACATCAATAGATAAATTTATACGTGCAACAGACATTGACTGCAAAGTCCATCCCTGCCCACAGGGACTTTGCACATGGTTCATACCTTGAAATTATTGAGACACCCACCCTATAACAATATAACACACACTGGACAAGAGAAGACAAATTTAGATATGCAACTACAATTTGCCCCTGCATCTATTCTTGACTTCCTCACATGACTTTAGGGGGACAGATTTTGGGGTTGGTGAAACTAAGAGAGGGAGCCCAGGATATTTGTTTTACAAATTCTGTAGTCTTGCTACATGAGATGTCAGAAACTGATATTTTAAGGCATGTTAACATATTCATTTTGATCTACATACAGGTAGTAGTATGGAATGAATGACTGGGTTCTGTTTACTCATCTCAGTCAGTGACATTGAAGAAAGTGTGATTAAAGGTAACAATTACATTACAGTATTATCACAAAAATATAGCACAAACTTCAGGGTCATCTGGACTTGTTGGCCCTCTCTTCCTGTCATTTTTTTCCCTCATATTTTATCTGTTATTTCAAAAACAAGGCAAACATTTTCATTACTAGAAAATCATGAAACATTTCTGAATTAAATGATTCCACATTTATGGCAACTTTTTTTTTAAAAAATTCTTTTTAGATGGTCCAAGCTCAAGCAAATCGTCCAAATCTGAGGTAGAACACAGACATGGGACCAAATTGACAAATGGAATGCAGGACAGTCTCTCCAAACTGTCTCAGAAACCAGATAAACTGTCAAAAGTCCCTAATGGAAAAGGGCCAGAGGAAAGGAAGAGCAAGACAGGAAGCGTTCAGAATGATCCCAGCTGCAGTACAGTGTACAAGTCCTTATTCACATCATCAGATGCAGCCAAGAATCAGCAGAAAGCACACTGGATCACATACAATCCCCTGTATAATTAGAATTACATTTTCTTTTTTTATATATGGATTTTTACAAGAAACCTTGACAATTTTCCATCAGAAACCAAATATGGAGTGTCAGAGCAGGTTTACTCTACATTACTTGGATATAAATGTTCAGGGAAACTGCTGTGTACATTTTGGTCATCTTGTCTTGTGGTAGTATTGGCACAGATTCCATAGTATTTGATATTTCCTTCAATTTCGTGAAAGAAAGACCTTGGTTTTGAATTTATCAATATAGCTCTTTTGAAAGATAGTTATATTGATTCTTAAGACATGAAATGATTTTTATAATTAGAAAAAGCAGTGATGTTTTCCTTTTCCCTTATGAATATCAGTTTTTTAGTTTTATGTTGATAACATTGACCATAGGATGTTGTTAAATAGATGGTGTCATATACATGCTCTTATAAGTACAAGTTGCTCATACTGAATGTATCAATTAAGCTTAATCAGTCCCCTAGAAAATAAAATTTTTAAAAAAATTTGACATATACTATATTAAGAAATAAGGAGTGCAACTTGCCACCTTACTTGTTTTTACCCTGAACATAACCTGCCCACTTCTCTGAAAACAATATTTTTAACTGATGTCTCAGAAATTGATCAAAATGACACTACAAAGGCATACCTTCCAGTTGAATACTTAAAATGAACAATAATTTTGCTCTTGAAACAATAAGATCCCTTCCCCAGTCAGTGAATTAAAGTACATACAAAACTGTAATATTTAGTGAAACCACAAAAATTGCTACACACAAAAATAAGTATGAATATTTTGTACTTATAAGTGCATGGATATGACACAATCCATTCCACAGACTCCAGTGATATTGAATAGAACCTTTCTTTGCACATGCTGTAAAAATTATTGGGAAGGAAAATTTCATAAGTTAGATTTACATTTTTTAAAGTGATCTTAAATGTTCGTGTGGAATAGTTCAGTCAAATAAAATAAAATGTAAACATGGGGCTTTCAGGTGAATCAATAACAAGTTTATTGATAAAGCTTGTGACATTATCTGTAGCATCGTAATTTTGTTTTGGATACAGAGAGTACTATTTTTTGTCCATATATTTAATGTCTAACGTAAATAAAGTATGAAACATTACAAGATGTTTTCTTCTCATTTTTTCTTAGAAGATGTATGATGGTATTTCAATTTCAAATTATAATTTCTTGTGCAGTAAGGAATCTTGCAGATACTAGTGAATTATTTCTTTTTCCAAAGTCTAAAGTATCCATTTAATAAATATGACACATTTTAACATTGCTAAGTTTATTTCCTTAGAAGTAAAAACACTGTACACAACATATTCTCAGTTTAATCATCAGTGTTTACATCTGTTCATCAACACTTTGATTTCCAGGGCAGAACTTTTAATACCGTATATACTTGAGTACAAGTCTGATCCAACTGCAGGGGCCCTGGGTGGCCATGTGGTCTAAGGGGCGCTCGCCTTTACAGATCACCGACATCTCACCTCTGTCCTAGTAGGTTCAAGTCTAGGGCTCAGCCAATGTGGGTATGTGAGAAAGCTTGCCAGTAGCTTCCCGTGGGTTGGTGGTTCTTCCCGGGGTTTTCTTGGGTTCTTCCTCCACCAAATATACTGGCCGCCATGTATAGCCTATCATGTGCTGAAAAATGGCGTTAACCCATAACAACCAACCAAGCAACTGCAAACTGCATTGACCCAGATCTGCCATTGCATAATGCATCTGAAGACCTGGGTCTATGCAGTTTGTTAGGAATAATCAGTAGAACAAATAGCATAGACGCTGGTCTGCTGGTGCATTATGCGGATCAGAGTCTATATTGTTTGCAGTTGGACCCTACTTATAAGCAAGTATATATGGTACATTTGATGAACTGCAATAATATCCTCATTTTCTTTAACTTGCAAGGAAAGAAGAAGATTGCTTTTGTTTATGGAATTAGAAAGACAAAGACAGAATTGGAAGTTCACCATTTTAATTTTTGTTGCATCAGCAGTAAAGATAATTTGATATTAAGTTGGTGGATTAACCATGCATTTTTAGAAGGTACAGAAGATCTTTCACAGCAATGAACAGTTTATTGCTATACACAGGTGGTTATTAGACAGGTTTGACTGTTAACTGTATGTTTTTAGAGGGTATATAAGATTGGTCATAGCAGTGGACAGACGATTGGTATATACAGGTGGTCGGTAGACAGGTATGGCTGTACTTTTGATTAGGAATCTTGTTTCTCTTAAAATTTCTTGTTATATTTTTAATTATGATAGTATCAGAACAGCTTATCTGGGTACAGAAAAAGAGATGGCTGGACTGGATAAATATGAACATAACGAACTGGTCACTGCAGAGGAAATATTTACTTTTAAGATCACCTCTTACGAAATACATGGTCTGTTGTGTGCAAATGTTTGTACGATGTATGAGGAAAACATATGAGCCCAAGGGTTCAGAGTTTTTTTGAGTGTTCCAGCAAGCATTTGCACACAGCAAATGGTGTATGATTGTTATTCTTACAAGATCTATTACTAATTTCATAAATTATAAACCTAATACTTGCCAAAAAAAAAAGAGTTTTTTTTCAACATGAAATGACATGTACTCCAGCAGTGGTGCTTTTCCAATGTTTGAGAATAGCTGACATTACAAAATTGCAAACTTCAAACCTATTAAATCCTGTCTGATTATGCAAGAATGTCAATTATAATATTGTGTTGCAGATTCATCAGAGGAAGACACTTCATTTAAAGGAAGTCAAAAATATTAAATGCATGTAAAGGTAGTGGGAGGCTATGAAGGTGTTCGAGTAGTTACAGTTGCAGGAATTATTTGTTTGAGTAGTTACAGTTGTAGGAATTATTTGTTTGAGTAGTTACAGTTGTAGGAATTATTTGTTTGAGTAGTTACAGTTGTACGAATTATTTGTTTGAGTAGTTACAGTTGTAGGAATTATTTGTTGTTGCATTGAACATAGTACTGTTAGATCCCAAAACAGTGCTTTTGTGATTAGTAGGATGGTTGATGACACCCAGCCAATTTCTTGAGCTACTGAAGATACTCTATAACATGGGCCTTGTACCCTCAAAAATTAAAAAGTTTTTAAATAGAAAGAAAGTGTATGGGTATCATAAACCATCCTACTACTTTTGACTATTTTAACTACTGTATATAAGTAATGGTTTGTAAATAAATAGAAAAGTATAATAGCTGTAATAATATACAACCAGCAAACAAGATCAATAAAAAAGATGCACTATTTACTGCCATTGTAAATGGTATGTATATAAACATAAGAATGATCGTGGATATTTGATTGCCTCGACACATAGCAGAAATCATTGATAATGAAAGGTTTAAATGCAAGTGCGGTAGAACCATGACATTATTTTCTCATTTATCATTCTTTAAAAAACAAAAGAAAACTGAGAAGACATAGAAAAATAATCTTTCAGTTTAGAATCACAGAAAAGATCATACGAAATGGACGAATAAAGAAGATAAAGAGGAATTACACACGATTAGAAGAGGAAAAGAAACAAGCAAAAAAAACCCCTGATGTTTCATGTGTTAATGTTTTGATTTAGATGATGTTTGAACATTTCTGACAATAGAGGACTTTTCAACGATTACTATTCATGCAAGAAGGACATGAAAATGTGGTAATTGCATTTGAGGGGGCATTGTTCCAGTGAATCCCAGGACAGAGAGTGAACAAGTGAAATGAAATGAATAAATATTTCATATGAAAGGAGTGTTTTTTGTTAGTAAACACACTTGCAAACAAATAAATATAGGTACAATGGTAAAAGCAGTTGAAGAGAATTGTATTTTTAACCTGCAACCGTGTGATCAAAATGATAAATTTACTTGATTACTTTTTTAAAAAGTCCCTGCTTTCCCGTACATGAATTTACCAAACTGAGGTAAATGATTTTTCTTCTTGTGTCAATCACATAAAGAATGTATGAAACAAATCATCAACCTGTCATCTGATGAACAATATGACTTCTCATGAAGAAAAGTTGCAACAAATGTTTATTTCATTATAGTCACTATTATTTCATGTAAAACAAACTTGCTATAAAGATACTCTGACTATATTGCTTTCCAAGCTTTAAAAAAAACACTTGAGCAGTCAAGTGACTATAAACTGCATCAGAATAATCTTCAGAGAAAACAATAAATTTTATATTAATCCCTAAAAGTAAAATAAAATATAAAAACTACAATGAATTTGTCCAGCCATTCTATGACCTTCTAAACATTCTGGACTACCTTCACAAAACTTTAGCATTCTTTGCAAGAAATTATCCTTAGTTGTCAAAAGTGAAACTTGTCTAGAGAAAAAGAAAAAGTTTAAGACAAACCTTTATACCATTTTTGCATTGACAAATTATAAAACATGGATGGCCAGGATGGACATTATCTATTGGAGAGAGAGATCTAGTTTTATGTGCAAAATTACTATAAAATTTTTTTTTTAAAAAAGTTTGATATCCTTTAATTTCTTGGGCATATTTTTCTACACAAAATAATCTTCAGCAATTTGTCCACAATGGCTATATCAATTTAATGATAACCTCATGCCTTAAGATTTTTCTAATGAGTCTTTTTTTTAAAAAATAATAATTATTTAGACTGCCATTAATAATCTAATTATTTTAGTTTACAATTTCACCAGTCAGTCTTGTAATTAAAAGGGAATGCATAAAGAAATGGATAATTATATATGTCCATCTGTTACCAATTTAATTTCCAAACAATAACTTTAGTTCTCTACCATCTGCATTTAACAAACATTTTGGATAACTTGCACTTGGGGTAAGGAAGAAGCCTGTCGATTTGTAGGTGACAAGGTGAAAACGCAAGTACATTGCGACTGCAAGAAGCAACATTGTTTCCACACAATAACATTAGTTCTACCTCACAGACCTGGACCAAAATTTTGGGATGGCTTGCACTTTGGGTAAGGAAGAAGCCTATCAATTTAGGGGGTCAAAAGGTCAAATGTCAAGGTCACTGTGATGTAAAGAATAAAAAGTGGTTTCTGCCCAATGGCATTAGTTGTGTACATCACAGACCTGGACCAAGCTTTGTGGATGGCTTGCAGAGTAAGGAAAAATGTTGATTTTTTGGCAGTCAAAAGGTCAAAGGTCACTGTGACTGGGAGAATAATAGTGGTTTCTGCACCAACAAATTCAGTTTTTGATCATGTACCTTCACCAAAGTTTGCAGATTACTTGCACATTGGGTAAGAAAGAAACATGTTGATTTTGGGATGAAAGGTCAAAGTCGCTGTGACTAAAAAAATATAAAATGTTTTTTACATAATAACTTTAATTCAAGATCACAAGCCTTAACCAGAGTTTGTGGAAGGCTTGCACTTCAAGTATTGAAGAGGTCTATTGATTTTGGAGCAAACAGGTCAATATTCAAGGTCATAGTGGCAATGGGTTTTGCAGAATAACTTTCTCTAGAGTAAATCCTTGGCCAAACTTTGTAGATGGCTTGCACTTAAGATAATAAAGAAACCTATAGATTCTGAGGTCTAAAGGTCAGAGGTCATTGTCATGGTAAGTCTGATTAGAAAATAATGGTTTCTGGACAGTAAGTTTAGTTGTAGACTGCATACCTTGACCAAAGATCCAGGTCACTGAGATGCGTTGGTCAATAATCGCCAGAGTCAACCATGCCCTAGGAATGCCTACATAGAGGACTATTAAATAGGGGGAGGATATATAATGTGTAATTCAGAGTACTCGTGTTGTGAAAGTAATAATTTATTACACCGAATACATCTATTTTACATATAAGCCACTAAATATATTTGATATATATGTATTTATGAATGACTAAAGATGCTGTAAGATAGATACAGATTACAATGTGATATGAGATTTTGGCAGAATTAATTAATTGAGCAGTCTGGATGCCAACAGCTAGTTGTGGAATTTCATATTGACATTTAACAGATCAAAGTATACCAGAGCTGGTAAAATACATTTACAAGTTTCATATATACTTCCAAAATACATTAACTGTTATCTGAATGCGCAATACTTTTGCCTGATGATCAAACCTTGAATGCAGTCAACAATGGCATCAACATCAAACATTGAATGCAGTCACCAATGGCATCAACATCAAACAGTTTACTTAATCTTCAGCAACCTTATAATTCCACCAAATCATAACTGGATAGAAGAAGAGCATAAAATACGAGCCCTAAACTAAAAATATTTTCAAATTAGAAAAGATGAATTTTACTATTGCAGGAAATAGATGAACATCAACAGCTATAACAAAAGTCATTTAACTGGACAAAAAGACATTTGGCACTGGATGGTGGTAGTATTGGAAGAGGTTGTCATACTCGTATCAAAATGAAGAAATAGGATGGACATTTCTTTCTGCAAGAAAGCAATAGACTCGCAGAAGTATGGAGGGGGATTACCGCCATAATTCTATGCATGTATTTTCTATTCTTCACTGATGCAAATTGTAAATGGCAGCTTGCAAGTGCTACTTTCATAATTCTATCTATGTATTTTCTATTTTTCATTAATGCAAACTCTACATGGCAGCTTGCTAGTGCTACTTTCCTTCTGCAATAACGACTATTTTCACTTTGTAACTTTGTATCTTGCAGTTTACAAACTCCTGATTTTGTTCTGCAGTTTGCCGTTTGTCACTTATTACAAGTTTGTATATTCTATTTATAAACTTGCTATATCACAAATTACATCATTCCAACTGCTGATCTCATTCTGCATTGTACAGATTATGCATTACAACAATGTAAATTCACAATTTTCTCCTAGTCCATGCATTATGACAGGTCGCAGTTTTTAAATCATGATTAGGATTTAGAAGCAAGCATGTTGCAAGTTAACATCACGCAATTTAGCATAAAATAATGCCTCATTATGACAACAGATGGTGCTGTGACATGGCAATTTCGTACAAAATGACTACTCCCCAGACCCTAGCGACAGGAGATAAGACCAGGCAGGCTCTTTCACTATTATATTTAACTTCACTGGATTATATTGCTGCAGGTAATGGCATATTAAGCTTCAGAAAGGGGATGGTCCGCAAGAAGGATAAAACAAATTAGATTTATAGAATTGTTCATTAAATACATTTATAGAATTGTTCATTAAACAATTTTCTATTTCGTACAGATAACTATGTTATTCATGAATTTGAGAATAAGACATGTAAGAGGAAGAAACATGACTGATGTCGTTTTTTTTTCTTTCTTTTTTTTTAAACATTAGTATGGGTAATGATCCTTAGTGGAAGAGGGGGTGAGGGTGAGTTGCACAATGCAGTGTCATTAAATTGTTGCAGAATTAGTTGATTGTGGAGATTAAAGATTTGCATGCCATCTGCGTGTTTAATTCTCCGATATTATTACGTAAATCTGTTAGTAATTGAAGAACACGAAATGAGAACTAAACGAAAACTCTTCATATTAAATATATTTAGTCCAATATATGATTCTAATTTTTTTTTAAGTCGTAATTTGTTTATATGATATTTTCACTCACAATGGTATCAATTTAGAGCGTTTTAATAATTTAGAGTGATGCGGTGCAATTTTTGCATTTTGTATCAGTAAAGGCCCAATGTTGACACCTATAAGTCAGAGCTAATAAAGTATAAGCAAATTGCAGATAATTGCGCCTCAAGGGCATACTTTCTCTTCCTTGCAGAGAGAGAGAGAGAGAGAGAGAGTACATTGCTCAAGTGAGGAATCTGTTTATTCTTTCATCCCTATGAAGTTATTAATTTTTACAATTAATCTGATTGCAGTTTACAGTGGCCATTTTAATAGCTGAGTTTAGAAGATTTGATAACCATTACTGAATAAAGTCTTAGCTTGGAATGTTTTCCCTAATAACAATTACAGCTTTGCATCTCACCTTCCTCTGTGTCACTAACAATCTCTGGAAGTGTAAAGTTTTGGACTGAGTGCCAAAAATTGAGAACTTTAGAATTTGTATACCTCCCATATCATACTAGGGAGGTTTTCAGGATGTACCCACATAGTTGCGCTTGTGATTTGTCATAAACTCCCCCAGCAGAAATGAACTTTGCAATTTTGCCTTGTATCACATGGCAAGGGTGTTATACATTGTCAAGCAAGTACTACCATGGAGGTGGCCTCGGGTGGCCAAGTGGTCTAAGGCGCTCGTCTTTACAGATCACTGACATCTCACCTCTGTCCGCGTAGGTTCGAGTCGCGGGCTCGGCCAAAGTGGGTATGTAAATCTTGCCAGTAGCTTCCCATGGGTTGGTGGTTCTTCCCGGCATTTTTCCGTGTTCTTCCTCCACCAAATATACTGGCCGCCATGTATAGCCTATCATGTGCTGAAAAAATGGCGTTAAACCCATAACAACATAACAACAACTACCGTGGAATGGTGTACTTTTATCAGAGGTTTCTCTGAGCATGAATTCAGTTGTGCAATGATTAAGAAACCTTCATTCATGCCCTATGATATATATATATATATATATATATATATATATATATATATATATATATATATATATATATATATATATATATATATATATATATATATATATATATATATATATATATATAATCTAAAAGTAATGTAAATATTCATGTTCTACAGGATTTCCATATATGTATGGCATGGATGATTGTGCATTAGCCAGCAAGTATTGCCACTAGATTGCACACAAGAAATATCTTGTCTCTCCAATTCCAGCTTAATACAACAGCAAGAGGCGAATGGCCTGAAAGAAGGACATCGCATAGAAAGCACATACTGTGTATGGCATAGCTAAGCTACAAGAAAAGGTGTAGAATTTATTTCATAATAAAAGAAAATAAATCATAGGAGTATCAAATGCATTTTATATATCTAAACGTAAAGAATATTTACATATGATTCTGATATTTTATTTTTCTTCACATTTTAAACTTGAAACTATTTCTTTCATTTCAAATCATATGCATACATATATCTACCATGGAACAAAGGATAAGGTAAAGTCCATAATTTAAATTACTTAATCACTCAGCAGACAGAGAGAGAGAGACATATTCATAATTAAGCTAGTTTTCTTCAGTAAAATAAAAACTACTAGCCAATTTCTGACCACAATTGTGAGATGTCTGAACAGAAACTAACGTCTACTTTATAAGCATGCAATACACTTCGATGTAAGTTATAGGCCCTAAGTACTATTTATCAGATAAGATGCAAGACACATAGATATAATATTAATAACTTCTGATTCTGCTTGCCACACAAAATTAATGCTGTAAAGCAATCTAACTTCATGTGGGGAGTAGTCTTTCTCTTGAGGCAAAACTTTAGAATTTTCTATTTAGAGCAACATCTGTTGTCATAATGCAATGCTAATACTGTAGCATTTTATGGCACATCAGCACAATTGTGGCTATATGGTGCCAACTAATGATCAAAAATGTACCAATGGATTCCACAAAAATTTAGGAACACAGACTCTTCCAAATAAATGTAAGCATGAAGTACAACAAGATAAAATGTAAAATGTATATAAAATAAAAGATAAAAGGTATAAAACAGAACATCTAGTACACAGTCTGTCTCCACTATTTAAGACACAGCAAAAGAGTTAACGGATATACTGATTTTGAGACAACAAAAATTGGAATGAAATGAAAACATCAGCATAAGATTTCAACAATATATATCCGTACTATCAGAGCTGATCGGCAAACACAGAGCACTTGGCACTGAGCACCGGGCTCCAAACTTCAGACCAATTATTGGGTTTTGACCTCTGGTCATGTGAAAGGTTCTGTTCAATAACCCTCTTTCTGTATGCTGCCATTCAATCCCTATGGGGAACAGGATTCGAGTTTTCAGGACTAATCTAGGGGAAGGGATTGGGTCAATATTCCTCCCTTCTTGATGTTTCCAAAGGATCTTGGGGACTGCCACCACCCAGTTGCGAGTCAGCCATGTGTCCTTTACTGACCATTACACCATGGATGACTTTGCAATGGCTCCATGGATTGGCAGACCAGGCATACCCTAGATCTTCTCCGCCACCTCCGGCCTAGTTATTGAAGGAAGGTGAGGGGGACTTCCACTTACCACCCCTGGTACTGAGAGGGAATCACTAAACCCCTTCTCCATCCAGAGAGAGAGGATCAGCTGGTTAGTCCCTTCCCCTCCCCACTCCTCTAGTGAGTGAAGATGGAACTACAAAATCCCGGTCAGAAAGTCACTTTCTTCCATGAAGGAGATGCGATCCAATAGTCCTGCCTCACCCATAGAGCAAAGACAGAATTTTTGTAGCACAGCGAGTTCCCAGAAGACCCTGTCAGACCAGGTTCTTCTCGTCTTTGGGTTCGACTTCTTCATCCCACCCAATAGGTCAGGTGACAGAGGAAAGGACGAGTGGTCTTCTGATAAGTCAGTAAATGAGATTTACCATCTACTTTCGTCAGATCCGTGTCCCAAATTTTTGGGATAACTGGAGGCTAGAAACCGCTCCAATTTGGAGAGGCTCTCTGGTGCACAGCTGAGCTGGACCTGATGTTGCTCCCTCACTCAGTGATGGTCGGGGAGTGGACCCCGAGATTAGGCCAAAAAGGGGACAGACAGCAGAAGGAGTGGTCTGTACCCTTCTCTACACTTCAGCCCCTGGTCTCAGATAATAACTACAGGGTCCATTCGCCCACTTGGCCCCTTAAGCCCCCCACATTGGACTCAGGTGCTTCCCAGGTGGAGATTTGGGCAACGACCTGGGCCCATCTCCCAGTCAAGGCTTTGGAACTAAAGGTGTGGACACTAGTTACATTAACCTTGCACACCGATCTTTTCCATTGCCTCATTTAATCTGTGGAAGGAGGAACCATTATCTCCACCGGCGCTGCAGAAATTGTTACATGCCATTTCCAAGACATCAAGACACGCACTTTCAATGTCCATGATGCTCTATGCAGAGCTCCTTCGCCTCAATAGGGATGCTGTCTTGGAGACATGAAAGGTCTTGCTGGAACACAGTAAACGCCTTCTATGCACCACCCCACTTGATGCAGAGACGTTTTTCTGAGGGTTAATCCCCACAGTGGCCTAAAACAAATGAGTGATCAGCAACATCGGTCCCTGGATGTGGTACTGGCATGATAAGGGGCACTCATGTCCTTTTTCTCTTCTTGGAAGTTTGGAACTTCCTCGAGTCAACAGCTTCAGATGAGATCAGTCCTCACAGAATGGCCTCTTCAACAGTTAGTAGCAGAGACTCTCTTTAATATGCAGAAAAGGCTAATGGTACACGTGGTTCAGTGATCTCGTCGACCTTTTGGACGACGATCTGGGGAATTACTGCTGAGAATGAATCGGCTATCGAAGCACAGATGGTTCCTCGTGCACAGCATTTCTCAGATTCTTCACCTTCACGTCTGGCTCATGTCAAAGGATCTATCCGCCAGGATCAATTTTCGAGCAAGGTTGCCAAATGCATCATTCAGGCCAGACGGCAATTGACTTCCAATGTTTACGATGCCAAGCTGAGAATTTTCTGCAATTGATGCAGTAGGAAATATGTTGATCCTATCTGCTTCCCGTTAACTGCAGTTGCAGATTTTCTTCTTTTTCTTTTTGACGAAAAAGATTGCTCATTATCCACCTCTCCAATATTCTCAATTTCTCTATGGGTTCTACTATACGGTAGGACCCACATCTTTCAGAACTGAACAGGTACTTTGAACTGAGAGACCAGTCTATCGCTCGTTAATGCCGACCTAGAACCTTTCGTATGTTCTTTGGACCACTGTTTTTGGATAAAATAATGTATTACTGCTATTAAAATGTACTTTTTGTGAGATACAACTAAATTTAATTACGTAATACTTGCATGCTATTATTGCACATTTCCATCCTCCCTTCCCACTCTGATCTCCTTCAGTTTCGGTCCAAGTCAGGTTTCGGTCCAAGTCAGAGAAGGATTATTGGAAATGGACTGAGGTACGAGACGGGAGTCAATTTTTTTTTTTTTTAAATTTTATTATAGACTTCCAATTACTAATTAGAGGGAATATAATCCTTGGAATGAGGACTAGCGCAGCGCAGTGATAGCAGGTAAGTATTATATCATTAAATTTTCTGCCCACCCCCCACCCCACCCCAAAAAAAACATTTATTAAAATTTTTTTAAAATACATTTCACTGAGGCTTTTCCTTTGGTGAATACAACATCTTGTCCAAGATCTCCTTTTATGCCAATATGCACACCGTCAAAATACGATTTACTGACAGAAAAAAAGCGCGGATGAACACTTCTCGGTGGAGTACAGACAGATTCGGATCCGGCTTTTTCGGACTAAATTACGGCTGATTTGGATCATGTGAAATATTATTAAGTTTCGTCTAAGATTTAAATGTGACGTTTACAGTTGTTTCAAATATGATATTTCTCATTATTTCTTGGGTACGTTGAGCAGTTCAAAACAGCATTTAAGGAAACAAAACCCCGACTTCACGTGAGTTAATGGCGTTGTTCTGTATACAAATCAAATGAAATAATGCAAGACTATCTTGCATTGCCAATTTAATAGTGAAATATTTTCTAAGCAGCTCATTCACCTTTATGCAAAAGTTAAATAGTTTACTTTATTTTACTGAGAAATAATACAATTACCAACACTGAAAAACATAATGAAAATGGGACCATACAGTAACATTTTTTTCGTATATATATATATATATATATATATATATATATATATATATATATATATATATATATATATATTGGGCCGAGTATGTTAATGCTTTTGTTTCATTTATGTAGAATTTATCTTCGAACTGTATATTGTACTATATACTAATAGTACTGTATAATACTTATATACTAAAAAATGAAGCTGGGACCCTGTCAAATTTATGACTTAGTTCAATACAATATCAAATGTCAATATCATATGTTTATATTCTGCTAATCTTGTGGACCTCATATTAATTACAATAAAGAAAATGATAACGTAACGAAAATGGTGGTTTTATCTCTGTGAAGATGAAATATATTTTACTAATCTTAATTTTTGTTCACTAAGTTCATAATGTATCATTAGGTTATGCAATTTGTTAACACTGAATTGATTTATGCCGCTATAATTAAACATCCTATTAGCACCGTCTGTTAATACTTGTTTTGATCAGTACGCCCTCAATTTACTTGCAAACAATATTAGTGAGATCATCTGACCATCAATTTTGCAAAACCTGTTTGATCAATGCCGCTATAATTAAAGTAGTTTTGTTTTCACTTTTTAACTCATTCAATTTAATACCATTCTAGAACACAAAATATAGTGACGATATTTGGTTACATGGAAGTATTATTATATTATATATGTGTTAATATAATAAAATATCTTTTCAGAAATCAAGCTTTTAATTGATTTAATGTGTGCTTTAAATGAAATATTCACGTTCATTATTATTAGCCAATTTTTCAAAGGTCAGAATGAAAAGAAAATAAATTGGTCGACTTTTTTTACTCGCAAGATAAAAATACAACGATAACACTAAAGTACGTTTTAATATTGTGTTACTCGTCAATAACTCTTTACACAATATTTATTTGGTAAATATAATGCGAAGAAAACATTATTTGCATGAGAAATAAATAAAAGCCATGGGTCAATTTATATACATTACTGTTTGATAGTGTCAAAAGTCGGCCATACAGGCCCGATTTATGAAAAGTTAATTCAAGGAATAATTTTATCTTTTCTTTTTGTAAACATTGAAAAGTTTTTTGGTTTAAAAATCTAAATGCGATAGATCATATCTATTTTGTTCTGATTTCGGCTAAAAATGTACGAAGAACTATGTCATGTAAATTTAAGACCTGAAAAATCAACCTTTTACATTCTCTTACTATGTTTGCGAAAACAGTAAAAACCATGAAATCAAGAAGGTATGTATGTTCCATTGTTTTTCTTATAATTATTTCGCATGGTCCGAATCAGCCACGGTCCGAATCAGCCGAATCCTCCTTCTTGGTCATCGTTGTTGGAAGTGGTAGAATCCACTTGAAATGGAATGACTGTCAACAATGGTGCACACGTGTTTGCCGCAACATTATATTCTACCCCATCTGATTATACAAACCACAAACTGAGTGTTTCATATAATTCAATCGGGTATTGAAACTATTTTGAAAAATATGTTGTTGTTGTTGTTGTTGATAATGATGATGTCTTTCGAGTATGGCCATGTTTCCACCCAAAGTACAAACCACAAACTGAGTCCTTCATATAATTCAAGCGGGTATTGAAACTATTTTGAAAAATCTGTTGTTGTTGTTGTTGACAATGATGATGTCTTTCGAGTATGGCCGTGTTTCCACCCAAATAGCACACAAACTTGGAGAAAATCTTCATATTAAAACAGCCTTTTGCTGTCAGAAAAATCCGACGAGAGGGTGCATGGTTGTTGATAAGCAGGCGTGTGTTGAATTTTGCGAGTACCTCGTGAAACTGATCGTTCAATATATTCCAAATCCTCGAAACAGATCTGTGCGAATCACTCAGGAATAAACTTTTAACATATAGCGAGGAGCTAATGCTTCTTGAATTTTCTGCATTTCATGATGTCCACACAGTCTCTTTCTCAATTCCTACCTGTTCCAAAAAGGTCTCTGCTTCTATCTGTTGTTATGGGCCATACGATATTCTGATCTTCCCCCATAATTGCTTCCATTCTGGTGGATCTGTTTTCTCTGGATGAACTCTTGCCGCTACGATATCGCGGGCAAAACACACATGGTCTTGGTCATTGTCAATCTTCACAATACTTTGTTTGGTAGTCGGAATTGATCCACATATAAGACTTTGCGTCGTCTACTGCCTGATGGAGGTTAAACGTGAGTCACATGGATGGTGGCTTTTCCATCGGTAATGTCAAATTCGTCGTTCGATTGTTGCATTTGTCGATAAACCTGAAAGTCGGTAATTCAGTCGGTGTAATAAATTCGATCCACTAAGATTTAAAACTGTTATGAGTGACAGAAAGTTGGCAACGATCTTGATCTTTGGCCTGACACAGTTGTTTCAGTTCGTCCAACATAGACTCGAATAAGTAATAAACGCGGCCGATTTCTCTGCAGGGACTTGGAACTTAAACTCTTTAAATTTGAAAGGTAATCATAAGCGGTGGTTCGAAATTTTCTGTAAGTCATCTTGCTGGCATGTTAGATGTAAAAATAATCCTCATGGTCTACGAAGCGACTTTTCTCTTCGGCGATCTCGACTATTGTGGTCTTTGGGATGCTGATCATGGTAATGGATAAGGATCAATCATCTTTCAAAATTGTGAGATTGAACTTACGCCAACACTTATTTAATCCTGCTGGGGGACACAGAATGTGGTCGTTGTCGCTTTGGTTCTGGCTTCTCCTTGGAGTATTTGTGATCGTTTCATGATCGTGGACTATTTGAGATTGATTTTATGGTAATCTCACTCACACACGATATATATAGCACCCCTACGTAAGACGGTGATATCGTCCCATTCCACTTAAACTTTCAAACTGAGAAGATGGAAGAGCAACTTAAGATCACACTTTTGGTCAGAGATTTACAGAAAGTGATTGGAAAATACACAACGAGGAAACCCAACACTAATCTTATCTAGATAAAAGTGAAGATACCTGTTATGTCTCTCACGAGAAAGGACACTGGGCCCGGTTTCACGAAGCAACGTAAGTTTACGCACATAATTTTCAAGTTTTAAGCGTAAGATTTTTTTACGCTATTTCGTAAGTGCGTTTCACAAAGATATCCGTAGGAAAATTTCGTATTCTAAGAAAAGCCTTTCGCCTAAGCTACTCTTTTGTATGGTAGGTAGGTAATTACTCGGTAAAATGTAACTGGGCACCTGCAAGATATTTACAAAGGACGGCGACAAAGATAACGACGATGACAAGAACAACAATAACACAATGACCCAAAAAATATCAGGCATAAAAATGGCTTGACCTATCGACCATACTGAATTAAATCTATGTATTATTGAAGATTAAGGAAGATAGGATGCATGTGTGTGTGTGTATGTGTATGTGGATGATTATACAGAATTTAACTTGTTACGACTCTATGGTCTAAGAAAAATGTAACAGAAAGAAAGTGAAACCAACAAATCAAGTAAAAAATCAACAAGCAATTTATTACTAGATAATTAAAATGAAAAATCAAAAGGTCACTTACAGTAATGTGTTTTGAAATCCTAATAATCCAATAAGAATGATTGTTCTAATCACAAGTCCTAAATATAGAATGTTCAGAATTCACGGCTGTGTCCTTGAATGTTATGATGTACTAATGGTCTCCAAAGTCCTGATGTACTAGTAATCTTGATGTGCTGATGTCAAAATGAAGTATTCCAAAATCTCTGAATAAGTTCACATAAATTCCAAAATCATCAATTAAAAATCCAAAATCCAAAAGTTTATGAGCACTGTTATAATCCAATGAATATTTAAAATAATTCCTCTCTTAGAATTTGGAATGAATTTATTTTCACAACTGTAATAGCTCTTTACAAGACTGATGGTAATGTCAAAACTGAATAAATGTCCACCAAACATGGCATATATAAAGATTGGTCACATGACAGAATGTTCTAGAATATGAGTCATCTTAATGTAAATTTACTTGTAAACAAAAATTCAACCTTGACCTTCAAATTGAGAAAACATATTGATCAAAACAACCTAATTCAAGGACACTAGTTAAACATGTTTTTCCTGATAAACATTAAGATTTAAGCAAATATTAAAGTGAAGAAACATTTATAATTTCCTAAAATATTTATAATATTATATAAACATCATACATAACAAACTTACTTGTTGAATGAAACGGCTAAGCCATACTTCTGTATTTATCTACACGAAAATGGTTATCTAATCACTTCATTATTTTTTTATCGAATTGTATTTTCTTTGAATACATAAACGTAGTGGAGGTCCTCAGTCTGTCGTTTCCAGATACATACCAGCTGAGTCCACTATTATAAATGGCATGGTAAATATAACTTTTATGAAATCCTTTGCATCATCTATAACCTTCCGAACTTATTTGATATTCATTGCAATACTATAATAATAAAGTTTTGATTAGGTTTTAATTTCACTTTTGTTTCAAATGTTTGCATTGTAAGACCAAAATCTGAAATAAATCCATTATTCATTTGTGCTTTTACACCCCCTCCCTGTTTATCGGCTCAGAATGTGAACCGTCTCAAAATGACTCTCTCTCTCTCTCTCTCTCTCTCTCTCTCTCTCTCTCTCTCTCTCTCTCTCTCTTTCACACACACACACACACACACACACACACACACACACATCATAGATTCTCCTAACACCATGATTAAGCTAAGTTAATCACTATATCTGATTAATATTTTTAACTATATAAAAAACAAATTTTAAAAAACTTTTGTATTTTAATTTTCTTAACTTAACAATGCATTAATGCAAAGAAAAATATTAGATAAACAATTAGGTTCCTGTCTCCAATTATTAGCTTCAGATCCATTTAAACAAACGAGTCGTTTTAACTTCCTATTTATTGTATCCTTTATCCTCTACAAATTCTGAAAAGTTTACTACACGATTTAAACTTTAGAAGCTATATTTGTGTTTGTAAACACGTATGCCATCCACCGATGAAAGTTATCAAAATAACTATATGATAATGATGTCTGATCGAATTAGGTACATATGTATATATAAACAAGTCAACTGAATTTCACTTGCCAAGGTCATACTGTGGGGCATATTAATTTGGTCTTGTCCTTACGCACGTCCGTACTTCCGTAATCGGTCTGTCTCAAGAATATTTTTTTAGCAACATTGCACAAGAACCATTCAACGTATACAAATGATTTTTATTGCAAGCATATTTGTATACATACGTAGATGACCTGATTAGATTTTCAGGATATTACGGAAATCTTTTATTTTTTATACATTTTAAAAACTGTTTGGAATTGGACGTTTTTTTTACAAATAAAACAAAGTGAGCAAGATTAAACAAAAACCGCTAAATTTAATAGTCATATTTCTATTCGTATGTAGATGACCTGATTAAATTTTCAGAAACTTGCATTAATTTTTTTTTTTTTTTTTTTTAAATGTACACGTCTTAAAAACTTTTTGCGACTTCTACTTTTCAAACGAAATCCTTGTTAGAACGATTAAGCAAAAACCACTTGAGGTCGACTAATGAAAGTATGTATGTATGTATGTATGTATGTATGTATGTATGTATGTATGTATGGATGGATGGATGGATAAATGGATGGATGCATGCATGCATGGATGGATGTATGTATGTATTGATGGATGTATGGATGGATGATATGATTAAGATTTTCGTGGCATTATATCTGTTTATCGAACACATAATATTTGTATTTATGTGTAGATGAACAGATCTGATTTTGAGACCACTGCAGCAATTTTTAATAATAATTTTCTAAACTTTTTCTAATAAAAAAAAATACTTCTTAGCACGATTAAGCAAAAACCACTTGAGGTAGACAAATCATGTTTTGCAGGCATGTTTGTGTGCATATTTAGAATGTCATGCCATTTAGTCATTTTTCAATTCCACTCTCCCCCCCCCCCCCCCCCCCCCCCCCACACACTTTGGAACTTTTGGACTTGGGCTTTTCGGTCTGCAGTGGTGGCATATGTATTTTACGAACACAAATCGTTGTTGTGTTTTGTTGTTTGGGGGGTGGGGGACGATGGACGTATGGACAGACCGACGAACAGGCCGAGAAATATATAATCAAGATGCCAACAGTGAGAGATAATGAAAAGCATTTGTTTTAACAGAAAATGTTAGTACATTTCCCGAACGTAGGTCTAGGATCAGTGATATTATGACGAATATAATGCAAGAGTCATGCATTCAGTATGCAACAAGACGCATTTATGAGTAAATCAACCATATTTTGGTTTCCTATGCTACATGAGGAAAATACTTAGCAAATATAAATATTTATCAAATGTTTGAACTAACACTATTGTCAGAAATGAAGTCACACAATCAAGTAACCGAAATGTGGCTAAAACAAGTATTTTCATGCATATCTGAAATGATGAAATTAAAAATACACGTCTGCAATCAATGTTTTTGTTAACTACATTAACAGAACAACGTTTTTACTTCGTTAGACCTGATTTGAGACACTAAAAAAAGATTTGCGAAGCTATGGTAACTTTCCAAGTTCTTATTACACTTAGGATTAAATACAGTAAAACATGTATATGTTATCAATACTTTGTTACACTAAGGAATTAAATACAGTATAAACCGTCGTTGTTATAAATACTTTATTATGCTAAAGATTTAAATACAGTATAAACAGTCTGTGTTATCAATACTTTATTACACTTAGGATTTAAATATAGTATAACATGTCTGTGTTACCAATACTTTTGCACACGAACAAACATTTTAGTAACTTATGCGCTCTGCGTGCATATGTGATATTTGTTTTTGTTTGTATGTTCGGAGAGAGAGAGACAGACAGACAGACAGAGACAGAGACAGAGAGATAGACATAAAGATAGATAGAGATATTGATTTTTTTAAAGTTGCTTGGGTTACCAAAATCAAGAATCAGCTACTATCAGGAGTAAATGTTGGGTTCATGACTTGGAAATACTAAAGTCATGCCTTTAAACTTTCTTCATAAACACCAATTATGGAACAGATCACCCGAACAATGGAGGCAGTTTATTTAGTACAATCACAAAGAAAGTATAAATATTAGAAGGAAAAACAAAACTTATCACTTTTGTTTTTACTGTTAGAAATTACAAAACTTCTATTTATGTTCATTCTAATCAAGATTTTACCTTATAACAACATATAAATTTTGAATAATAGTTTATAAAAAAAAAAAGTGAAATCTGACATAAATTGTGTGGACTATGTAAGAAGTGTAAAAGATTTATATAACTTAGTTTATGGTTTACAAGAAATATTGACAATATCTGGTGATGGAACAACGAATGAAGATACTTTGAACATGGGTTGCTGCATACATGTTTGATGTGATAACTCAAATTAATGATAGAAACCGTCGCAAATATCCGTTGTTGTTGTCATTGGTTGTTTTTTTTTTTTTTTTTTTAGAGTGACTCTGCCATCCCCATCCTCAGAACTAATATTCAGCATTAGAAATATTTGTCATCATCTATCTTTAATTTGCCCCAGAAGAGTATCTCCTGGAGAGACTAACAATTATTATTAATAGAATCAGGCAGGAAGTAGAACATCCTTAGAGCATATGTGTTTGGTATTTCAAGCAACGGTAGTAGTATGGGATGGCGATTACAGGGTCTACGGGGGACCTGTGTTAAAAAAGGTTGAAAATGTATAGAGGTCTACGAGAATTTAACATAGGCGCCATCTTGGTTCATAGCTACATTTTAACAATGTGGCAATAGTCGACGGTCTACGCTCGAACAGAAATGTCGTTTGACTTCATAGGTTTATCATGCGGGGTGAGTCTGTTTGTAACAGTGTAGCAATAAGTGACGGTCTGCACTTGAACAGAAATGTTGTATGACGTCATAGGTTTATCATGTGTGATGAGTCTGCGTAACAGTGTTGAATGTGTTTGGCAGGAGATGTGAGTGTGTCTGCCCTCTAAATGAGAGGCTGTAGCGGAGTACTGTTAAATAGGGTCGAAAATTTATAGGGACAAATGGGAAACTAACTTGGAAAATTAATGGTCGAAAGTTTATAGGGACAAAGGGTCAAAAGTTAATGGGGACAAACGGAAATTAACATTAGGTTTCCATTTTGAAAGGTATATTTTATAACAGTGTAGCATGAGGCGACAGTTTGCACTCTAACTGAAATGCCGAATGACGACATACGTTTCACATTAGGGGTCTGTCTGTTTGGGACATGTTTGTTCTATTTTGGAGGGAAATCTAATGGGTTAGAGTTCGTAAAACGGGACTCTAAATTAAATGACTTATTTTGTTTTGCTTCTTCTTTATCTCCCCTTACCACCCTATGATTCCACTTATAAAGTTAAAATCTCTACCCCATTATATAATACCCCCAGCCCTACCTACCATCCTTTAAAAAAAAAAACTACCATCCTCATAATCCTTACATATAAATACTTAATTATCTACTATCCACCACCTGTCTAATATCCAGCACCCAGTGATCTAGTAACCAGAAACAATTATCTATTATGAACAACTAGTGATCTACTATCCACCAACCAGAGATCTACTATCCACTAACCAATTATCTACTATTAGCACCTAGTGATCTACTATCCACCAACCAGTGATTTACTATCCAGCACCCAATTATCTACTATCAGCACCCTGTTATCTACTATCCACCAATCAGTTATTTACTATCAACACCCAGTTATCTACTATTCACGAACCAGTTATCTACTATGCAACATCTAGTTATCTACTATCCAAAGCCCAGTACTCTTCTATCCACCAACCCGTTATCCACTATCTACCAGTTGATAAAGTACTATCAATACAGTTATCTACTATCCAACAATCAGTTATCTACTATTCAGCACCCAGTAATCAACTATCCACAAACTAGTTGGCTCATATTCAGCACCCCATTATCTATTATTCACCAACCAGTTATCTACTATCCAATGCCTGGTTATCTAATATCCAGAGCCAAGCGATATACTATCCAGCACCCAGTGATTTACTATCCACAAACTAATTATCTATTATCCAGTACCCAGTTATTTACTATCCACCAATCAGTAATCTGCTACCAACTCTCCTATGGTCCCCCTTATAAAGTTAAAATTTATATCCCCTTCTATAACATACCTACCCAACATATACCCTGCCTTTTTAAAAACAAAACCATCATCCTCATAATCCTTACATATCAGCACCCACTCATCTAATAACCCCACATATTTAGATGTAAAAGAAGCAGTATAAAATACAATTGCTTTAAATCCCTTATCAAATAAACTAACTTCATTATCTTTAACACTCTGTAAGCCCTATTATAAAGTAAAAAGCTCTACCTCCATCTATAATGTCCCTACCCTCATCTTCTCTCCTATTTTAAACAAAACTACCATCCCATTCATGTCTATTTTTTGTTTCTATTTAGGTAGGAAATTATGTTACAATTCTGCTAGCATACTGTGAGGCAAAAGTTTCATTCATCAAGAATACTGCTTAGTGCTTCATCAGTTACTCTATGAGCATTTATTACCCCCTTGCACCATGTTTATATAGTTAAGTATACTTTTCTTTAATTAATAAAAAGTAATTAGTTGCCTACATTCTTGTTTGCAAGACAGCACTTTTAAGGTCCCCCAATTGTTTGGCAAGGTACAGCCCCTTATGGAGGGGGGGGGGGGGAATCTAACAAACTTATTTTACATATACTGCCCCAAGCATAATCTTAAATTCAAATAACCTCCATAGTGGCCCAATGTAATGTGTGTGTGTGTGTGTGTCTGTGTTTTGAAATCTTGAACTTTTAAAAGTCTTCTTTGTTTAACTGTTTTGCGATTTGATCGTCACTGTCAAAGATTAACACTTAACCCCCCACAAAAACCCCCCCAAAAATACAACCCTAGATGCAGCTATATGGGAACTACTAATGAATGGTGAAAGTGAGAAATCATTTCTCCACCTGTTGACAAAGTAGGCCTCTAAAAAGAGTAGCATTGAGATCAGTGCTCCATGATTAGAAATCTGCAATATACTGGACCCGAAGTCATTGTTTTCAGTCAGATATCACGCGCCATCATGATCTTTTGTCATAATGAGACATTATTTTATTGATTACTTGTATTATGATATTGGCTTTCTTGCAACATTCATTGTGCTACATTGTAAATTCCAGGATTGCAACTTTTTACCAATATTATACAAAGAGGAAATTTAGAATTGGAAAGATGTAATGTAGAATGTTAATGTATGCAGAATTTAAAATATGTGCATCAATTAATTCACATGGAATTTAAAAGATGTGAAAATTTGCAGTATTCATTATCACACAAATCAAATTGTGAAATAAATATTGGTAGTGGTAAAGAGGCAATTAAAAATATATATCAAACATAAACAGAAAAGACAAATATAAGATAATGCAAAATGCAAATTAGAATATATATATATATATATATATATATATATATATATATATATATATATATATATATATATATATATATATATATATATATATTAGAGTGATTTCCTTCCATACTTCCATACTCTTTTGGGGTCTCGTGGCTGTAAACATGCCTAGAAGAGCATACCAGAACATATCATTGACATTTTATTGCATGTTTTAGTACAAGAACTTACGTTTTAAGAAAAAATCAAGGGTATCAATTTGAATGGAATATATACACTTTTAATATTGACATGATTTTAGCCCATTTTAGTATCAAGCTTGCATCTAGTGTCTGTGGCTATAAAATATTGTTCTTGGACAATATTGCATTACTATAAGCAGCTTGCAAAAAGAAAGCAAATAACCAAATTTTTTTAACCAAAAGGAAGAGGAGAAAAAAACAACTGATAGAACAGTTATTTTTTTTGGCTGAGGTGAAAACTCATTTGTCATCCTTCATGACACCATCAAGTTTAGGGCCTAATTTATAGTGAAAACACTTCACTTGGTTAATTTAGTATAGTGACTTCAATATTATTGCAAAACTGTGTTGCGCCTAGCTGAAAAGAGCAAGTCATTCGCCACATTGAATGAAGTGGCCCCTGTAAGGGAGACAACAAACAATTAACTGTCTCATAAAACCTATCCATGCTCTTCACAGTTCATGCTCTTTCAGAACATATCACTGCCTAAAGGCTAGTTTGACCCCCAGGGTCATCTAAACCTTAGTACACAGTATTTGCACATTAATACAAGAGTAAGTTGAGTGGATCCATCTTTCATATATTATCGTCCATTGAAATTCAATCAAAATCAAGCTGTAAACAACCAGACTATGTAAGGAGGTTCAGATGCACTTCATTGAGACATTATCGGTATATTTTGATATCTGCCTCATGCTGCCTTGTATTGTCATCAGCCCTTTGCTCTGTCGATGCATGTCAAGAATTCCATTTTCCTTTCTACACATTATTGGCAAAATCTTCACATTCTGCACTAAAGCCGTTGTAGAGTGTTACGACTAGGGGTAATGTAACAAAAGAAAAGACTCAAACAAACTTTCAAGATATAAATACAAATATTTAATTTCCTAAAATACAGTACAGAATATTCTTAAAAGTCCTAAATTGTTCTAAAGTTCACTGATCCGGAAGTTAATCCAAATGTTCCGAATGAAGTAGGTTCCGAATGAAACCTTCACTGTACTCATGTTTTAATAAGAATCATCCAAGTTTTATAAATTCCAAATAGTCCTTGTGAATATGGAATAACACAAGTTCTAGATATGTTTCCGATAATTCCACGGAGCTGTATAATTATTAAGGTTTAAGAAAACAGTACTAATCCAGAATGTACTGTATACTGATATATCACAAAAGTATCCACACACAAAAAGAACCAAATTCGTTTATGACCTCTCAATCCATTGCAGCTATGAAGAATGCTAGAATGCTGCTATAAATCCTATTATATAGTCTCTTACTACACAAATCGAAATAAAACCCAAACTACGTCTTTGATAAACAACTGGGTATTTTGAAATAATCTCCTACTAAATTACAACCCTCTCCGAACCAAACAGAAACTAGGTTATGCGTGAGATCGCCAAAGTACTGGTGCCCTGACATTATTAACAGTAAATAATGTATTGACTCTGAAATGAATCATATAATCAAGGTCAGAAGTTCATAACCTCACACGCTGGATCACATGACATGACTAAAGCCTCAGTGAAATATCGATCCAAATTACCGTATGTGTACTCACAGCAAGACAACAGCTGTTAGACTAAGAACAGAGATCACAAACTAATAAACTATACCATATTAAAAGAAAAATGATATATAATTCCGTAACAAGAGAAAGAAAATGCAATATAAATGGAGTATGATGCAGTTATCAAAGCGTACAGTGTTCTCCAAGTGGCATTTTACCCCCAAACTGTAGCCGATGCTATTTGCACGGCTGCCGTGTACCTTAACTGGGAAAGACTTCACATCGTCGCCATTTACCTCATCTGGAAAGACTATTTGCATGGCCACTGTGTATATAATTTACATAAAGCTATTCGTACGGCTGCCATGTACCTACTCTGCAAAATATACTCAATTTTGCAACTGATTACCAGAATTCCATTTTTGCAAGTCATTGGTGTTAAATCTTTACAACACTATACTAGATATAGGACATGAATAATGAAGTACCTGCTTTCACAACTAAACCAAACTATTTTTCAATGGAGATACATCAAAGAATGATAAAAATCAAGTCTGAACTGTTTCTTTTATGCTACTTGGCATGATTTCTCCAAAATGAAATGAGTGGGTGTGTGCAATTCCACAAAATGAGTTTTTATCAATTTCTGGAAAAACATGGTCCTACATAATTTCATGAAAATGAATAGTCTAAAATGCTTGATTGTGGTAAAAAACATGTTTATAGCTTCAGTTTTAATTAGGGCAAAGAATGAAAGCTTTAGTAAGTCACATTTGTCAGCAGTCATCTGAGGAATACAAGTACCCCATGATCATTTTCATGAAATTTAACACAAATTTTGGACCTCATAAAACTGTTTTATAAGTGTTTATTAACTTATTTCAACTGAATATATCCATGTTTAAGTTATACTAAATTCGATAAATCCAAATTTTTTTTTATGTAAAGTCAACTTAATAAATAAGAGATAATTCAATGGCCCTATCCTATTACTGATGATACAATGAAGTAAAATATTGGCAACATATTGAAAAAGCCTTCTTAGTAGATTAAACTCATCCACACTTAACATCTCTCACAATTCCGTTGACTCTCTTTCTCACACACACACACACACACAAGAACATACCTATACATCCTTGTACTAAAAATAATATACTCATGTGTATATATATGTGTATATATATATATATATATATGTGTGTGTGTGTGTGTGTGTGGTACATTGTAATCTATATATATTGTCCAACAACCTGATTTTGTGACTGTCCTTCAATAGTGCACCATGTTTTTCGCAACCTAACGCGTTTGTTTCAAGATAATGATGTCATCAACTGTGTCACCAGCGTTCTTCAGGAGTGACAGCAAGTATTTAATAAGTAAAATCAGACAAAATGAGATTTAAACAGGTAATTTCATGTAATTTTAAAAAATCTGAATGAAAATCTATATTTTCACTAATACCTTATTTGTGTCAGACATTTTGGCCTTGAATTTTATATTATATGCTAAAGATAGGTCCACTGATAACATGTTGGCTTTGTTTACATTTCTTGAACAGGAAAACCCACTTTGAAAATTTATACAAAGGCAAAGCCAAAGTTATTATTTGGTTTTAATCATGTGGCGTTCTTATACAACGTAAGAAAAATTTACAATGAAAATGTATATTCACTCGTTTCAGTATTATTTCATAATAAACATATATTCTACATCAAAAGACACTGAATCTATTATAATAAAATGTGTATCCATTCACCAATGTCCCTCTGTCTGTTTTTCTCTCTCTCTATTGATTCATGTATTTAGGCCAAAAAAAAAAAATGTGTTTCCTATTGCACTGGTTTCAATATTAGGGTAGGCAGGTTTTTTTTTTTTTTTTTTTTGAACATTATATATAAATCAAATAATATTTCAAGTGCTTCAAAGTACTGGGCAAAACTGGCTCAATTAGATGCACAAATCAATTTCGGCAATGTGTTTTTTGTTGTTGTTTTTTTTAAATTGGGGGGAAAAATCCTAGGGTCGGCAATGAGAAAGAGGGACAGTCGGCCGACCGGAAACACATATTTTTTTTTTTTGCCTTATATGGTAAAGAACAAGCAAGCAGTAATGTAAATGCACAAACTGCATATAGAATTAACAGAAAAAAAAATTCATTTTTAAAAAAAAAATTTTTTATTTCAAAAACATGGAGATGCTATAAACTAATAATATCCATACCTTGGCCTAAGTGGCACATTCCAGTCATATGCCATGTGACTTTTTAATCAGTGTCACGAACCATGGACGCACTTCTGGAAATAAGTAAACTTACACACACTCGGGAAAACAATAATTCTGAACTAATGTACATGAATGCCAAATTTTTATAAACGATGATTAAATGAAGCAGATATATTTGAACACTTTCCATGGTTATTTGAATAGATTCTCACAACATTATAACGAACATGTTAAAATTCAAGTTACGGTTACGAAATATGGCTGTTCGAGGATATAACTTTTTTCTGGTTACATGAATCTAATATTATTTTACATTGGATAGAAGTATTACCAGTATGTTATATAACGGGAGCAGGCTGATTCGGACCATGGCTGATTCAGACCAGGCTGATTCTGCCCAAATCATGAGCTGATTCAGCCCAAATCTACGTGAGATAATGACGTTGTTATAATGATGTAAGACTGTTTATCTCGCATCAGCAATTTAATAGTGACGTAGAATCGGGGTTTTCTTTCATTAAATGCAGATTTGAACTGCTGAATGTACCTGGGAAATATTATTTTATATCATATTTTAAACAAATGTAAATATCACTGTTAAATCCAAAACAAAAGTTAATAATATTTCACATGGTCCGAATCAGCCTGGAATTTGGGCCGAATCAGCCTGGAATTTGGTTTGTTTAGTTATATTATACTAAAAAAAAATAAACGGGTTATGTTAAAGCAATTCAGTAGTGAAATATTTTCAAAGCAGCTCATTCACCTTTGTGCAATTTGTTAAAAAAAAATTTTTGCTGGCGAAATTCTCGTTTATTTATATTATGCTAAAAAAAATAAACGTGTTATGTCAAATTTTTTTAATGATTTAATCTGATACAATATCATACGTCAATATTATATGTCTATATTCTGATAATCTTGTGGACCTCGTAATAATTAAAATAACGAAAATTATAAATGGGGGTAAACAACCATAGTAGTAGTAGTCTAATACTATTTGGCCCATGCAATAACACACACACACACATCGTTGTTGAAAGATGAAATATATTTTACAAATCTTTGTTTATAGCACAGTCTGTTATTTGTTTTCTGTGAATTATTAATGAATGATTGAATTTATTGAGTAAAATCTAGAACCAGTAAATCAACTTATTTTCATTTTAACCTTTGAAACATTTTGAAAATATTTCCTTTAAAGCACATATTCAATTCCTTAAATATTGATTTCTGAATAGATATTCTATCATATTAAACATATATAATATAACAACATTTCCATGTGGCCAAAGATCACAAAGTTTTTTCAAGTCAGCATTATATTTTGTGTTCTAGAATGGTATTAAATTCAGTAAATTGGCAAATGACATCAATAGTGCTTTAATTATAGCGGCGTTGATCAAACGGGTTTTGCCAATTCATGGTCAGATGATCCTATTATTAGTGTTTGAAATCAAATTAATTAAGGACACACTGATCAAACAAAGTGTTAAACAAAAAATGGTGATAATATGTTTAATTATATAATAATTAGAGCAGCATTAATCAAACAAGTTTTGCACAGTGATGGTCAGATGCTCTAACTATTATTGTTTGCATTTAAGCTAATTAAGGGATTACTGATCAAAGAAAATATTAAACAGACTATAATAATATGATGGGACAATTTGAACGGCATTGATCAAACATTCAATCCTTTAAATATGAAAAAGTCACACTTTTGTCATCATTCTCAAAATGTCTGACAATTGCGTCTCATGTGCGAACAGAGTTCATGCCTTTCAACAGGCGATGAACTGTGATTCTTGTTCTAAATGACAACACAGATCCTGTAATTCAGGTGAGAACTTTAAATTATGTTTTTGTTTATTTTTTAAAATTTCTCTAATTAAATTATATTTTATCTAAATGCATCATGTGCTATTCTTGTGTAAATTTGTGCAATAATTACATTGTTCTGCTTCATGGCAAGAACAAGCAGAAAAATTAAAATACAAAATATTGGCAATATTCATTATTTTTTTCTAAAATTTCTGTAAGCTGTAAATATTCACGTCAAATAATGTATGCATTTCAGGAGTAAGCAGAGAGCAATATCGACGCTGATCGAGAAACAACAGAGACTTTTACTTTCTGTGCCAGGATTGTCACTTGATGCCAAATGCACCATTTGACACTCTAGCCATATCGCAGCAGATGGACGACAGCTGTATGTTTGTGGCATAGCTATCAGTCGCGATGATTCAAACGGACAACAGAGTTACCGAAGAACATGTCTTTTTGGCTGATGAAACTAACGTCTTTCTGGAAAACTATGCCAGTGTCTCGGCAGAGAACTTTTCTGTCACATATATGTAAATATATCTTACTAATATATGTATAAGGAGTAATTATATCTTCGTGTATATTTTGAATATTACATTTTTTATGGACAATGTAACGTTATCTACATGTATGATATGTAATTAACTCTGACTATAGTAAACAGATGCCAGGGACGCTTGATGGCACTTTGGAAGTCCTACGCAGCCAAATGGACCTCCACCAGTCAGCTACTGAAGTTATGCGCCAGCATTTATGGACCATGTTAGTTGCTCCATTGCTATAGTATATAAATAAAATTTATGTAAATAATAATATGCTTCTTTTTATCTTGCTCTTGTACAATATACACAACGCCATTATCTCACTCTCTCTCTCAAAAATAATTTGCACAAAGGCGAATGAGATGCTTTGAAAATATTTAAAATTAAATTTCTCTGACAGAACCAATTAATTTTTTTAGTATAATATAAATAAATGAGAATTTCACCAAAAAAAAAAAAAAAAAAAATTCACAAAGGTTAATGAGCTGCTTTTAAAATATTTCACTATTAATTTGCTTTGACATAACTCGTTTATTTTTTTTAGTATAATATAAATAAACAAATATTTCGACAACAAAAATATAAAAGAAATAAAAAATGTTTACAAAATTGCACAAAGGTGATTGAAAATAGTTCACTACTGAATTGCTTTGACATTACCCGTTTATTTTTTTAGCTTAATATAAATAAACTAGAATTTCGAGAAAAGAAAATAAATAAATAAATTGCACCAAGGTAGAATGAGCTGCTTTGAAAATATTTCACTTAAATTGCCGATGCGAGATCAACAGTCTTACATCATTATAACAACGTCATTATCTCGCGTAAAATAGGAGTTTTCTTTCATTAATTGCAGATTTGAACTGCTGAACGTACCTGGGAAATAATAATTTATATCATATTTTAAACAAATGTAAATATCACTGTTAAATCCAAGACGAAAGTTAATAATATTTCACATGGTCCGAATCAGCCTGGAATTTGGTCCGAATCAGCCTGTGATTTGGGAATTATCAGCCATGGTCCGAATCAGCCAGCATTCTATATCGAGTTTTAAAGAGAGTTTCTGATCAAGGTCCACGATGAAATTTAGCTGAAGGTATTCAAAGAAAATTGGTACTGTTATACCATAATAATACTACCTGAAACGACAAAGTAGGACAACTTCGTACAGTAAATAGAGGTTACTTAGAAATATGAAACACACATGGATAAATTCCAATGGGTTCGCAGCTTAAGACCTACTATGTTTATTATTATTACCTCCTCTTAAACTATTGAAATAAAAATTGTGAAATTTTAAATTCTTCTAAAAATTACTTAGTTTTCAATATACGGGCCGCTTAATGTCACCAACATGAGTCCGATGTTTATTCAGTCGGGTTCCAACTTCCTATTGTGTCTGAATTTATATACCAATATACCGTAAAAGCAGACCACTGTCCAGGAACCTAAGCGGTAAGAGAAATTGGGAGGCTAGAAAGAGTAAATCACTGAGAGCCAATTGGAACATTAAGTAGGGTAGTCCGAGTTTCCTTAGACCAGTGGTTCCCAAAATTTCTGATCGCGACCCAAAATGCAGTACCAGTATAGGGTCCTCACAATTTGGGTCGCGGGGTTTGGGAACCACTATCTTAGACCAACAAATCGTTCTCCGCCTTTGTTTACCAGTAATGTAAGAAAAAGAAAAAAAGGCTAAGAACAACTCGTTGGTCTAGAGTTTCCTCTGACCTTTCAAACCCCATTTTAGATCCTATGACCTTTATGTTGGATGTTGGAGTCTAAAAACAAATGGGCAGTTTGTTGTGTTGTCACCTGACCATATCAGTGTTGATATGTCTAAGAGTATACAACATATGAATGCCAGGCTGATTCAGACCATGGTTGATTGGGACCAAATTAACGGGCTTATTCAGACCAAATGCTAGGCTGATTCTGGCCATGGTTGATTGGGACCAGATTAACAGGCTTATTATGACCAAATGCCAAACTGATTCAGACCATGGTTGATTGGGACAAAGTTAAAGGGCTTATTCAGACCAAATGCCAGGCTGATTGGGAAATAATATATAATAAAGAAAAACAATGGAACACACATGCTTTCTCTTAGTAGTTATTCCTGTTTTTGCAGACATAGTTCAAGAATGTAAAAGGTTGATTTTCAGCTTTCAAATTTACATAAAATAATTCTTACATGAAGATCTACTGGTAGTTCCACCATGTCAGTTTGAACATTTCTGGCCAAAATCAGAAGAAAATAGATTTGAGCTATCACATTTAGTTTTTTATCACAAAAACTTTTTAATGTTTACAATAAAGAAAATGTAAAGTTATTCTTTGAATTGGTATCTATGAAAAATATTTTAAAACATTTCATAAACCAGGCTAGTATGGCTGACTTTCAGCACTATCAAAAAGTAATGTATATAAATTGCCTCATGACTTTTATTCATTTCTCATGCAGATCGTGTTCTTTTTTACATTATATTTAGCAAATAAACATTGCATAAGGAGTTATTGATGAGTAACACAATACTAAAATGTACTTTCCTGTTGTCATTCAATTTTTATCTTTCAAGTGAAATCTCAAACCAACAAAGCAACTTATTTTAATTTCATTCTAATCTTTGAAAAGTGAAAATATTAATGTACGTAAATATTTAATTTAAAGCACATATTAAATCCAATAAAATCTTTGATTTCATAATATAAACGTTATTATATTAACACATATAATATAATAACACATTCATGTAACTAAAGATTACAAGGTAATTTAAAGTCTGCATTATATATTTGTGTTCTCTAATGGCAAAAAGTGTTTTAAAATTATAACAGCAAACATATTTTGCAAATTACAGGTGAGAACTCCGTATTATTGTTTGCAGTTAAATTAATTAAGGGCATACTGATCAAACAAGAGTATTAAATACATGTAGATGGTGATGATATGATGAGACAATTTTAATTGATTAATTAAATGTCATTAAAGCTTTTGTTTGGAAAACAATAATGCCAAGATTTTCATCATAGGGATTATAGTTCAATAAATTGGAAATATATAGTACTTTAAATGATAATAACAACTAGATCATAATTTCATATATGAAAATAGTAGACAAAGATTAGCAAAATATATTTCAGCTTTCAACAGAGACAACAACACCATATTTTTTAGTACTATCAGTATATATAAATTTGTATTTTAGTACTATCAGTATATGGTACAATATACAGTATAAAGATAAATTCTACACAGATCTAATAAAAGCATTAACATACTCAGACCAATATATATAGACATAAAAATATTACTGCATGGGTCCTGTTTTCAAGATTTTTTTCACTGTTAATGTATTATTTCTAAAATAAAAAAAATCGACTATTTCACTTTTGCACAAAGGTGAATGAGTTGCTTTGAAAACATTTCACTATTAAATTGACATTGCAAGATAAACAGCCTCATTATTTCATTTGCTTTGTATACAGAACTACGCCATTATCTCACATAAAATAGGGATTTTGTTTCCTTAATTATAGTTTTGAACTGCTCAACATATCTGGGAAATAATGAGAAAAATATCATTTTAAACTATTTTGTAAATGTCACATTTACATCTAAAACAAAACTAAATAATATTTCATATGGTCCAAATCAGCCTATAATATGGTCCGAATCAGCCATGGTCCAAATCAGCCTGCACCCCAACAAATACATGTCATGTTAATTGGAATATTTCTATTTAAAAATTATGTTGTTAAAAATAAATTAGTTATAAAAATATGAAATGTGAATAATATAAAAACGTAAAATAACAGTTCAATGTTGAGCACCATATTCTGTTTTATGGGTTTGTATGCATAGGAAAAGGTTGCTGTATATTTAGGGGTACACTCAGTACCATTTGCAACTTAAAGGTCAATACTATGGATCATACCAAGGCATATTTTTTTCTCACAGAAATAGCTGAGGTGGTCCAAATGCGTTCATTACATAAGCACCTTTTGGAAAACTGGCTGATCTGTCAAGTAGCTATTTTGTATATTGACCTTTACTATAAGTTATTACCCAGATAAAACAGCATGATTGTACAAATTGCTAAGTTGCAACTGAAACATTTCTGTTGGCTGAGACTGCATTTGGACCTCCTCGGCTATTTCTGCGAGACAAATATATGCAGAGGTATGATCTGTAGGATTGATCTCGAAGTTTAGATGTAGCTATTCCAATCAGAGCATCACTCTGCCATTTCCATCAAGTTGAGAAATAATCTCAGATGTAGTTGTAGGTCGGTGATTCACTTCTGGCAGAGTACACTACATGTGTTGCTACAGAAAAGGCAGACAATGTTTTAGGTGCGACTTTGCCACCATATTGTGCAATGTAAATAAAAGTAGTTCCAAATGTAGTTCTCATTGGCGGCAGATTACATGTGAGATTTCTTTCCTGACTTGAAGGAAAAGGCAGAGGATGTTCCAATTGGTAGCTGTTCATAATTACAAAAGAAATGACCTATCATTTCTATTGTTATAGGCCAACAAAAGCAACCTTTCATTGAAATACAAACCTGTCTGCAAGCTGCAATTTGATTGGCAAATATACCAAATTGAAAACTTGAGTCTTGACTGCATTTTAAAAATAGAAATATCACAAAAGACTAATTCAGTACCCATAGACCGTAACATTAATATTTGGCAAATATTTTTGTGAGAAGATTGGCAAATCAGGCTTACATATGTTGTGAATGATGTATTTAAAAGGAAACTTTTAAAACGATTAAATTGATATGCTACATGCCTCATTTATGACACAAATTTTCCCTTGTATGTACCCACTATAAAATGTACCCACTATACAAATCCAGGCCTGTCAGATCTCCCTGTATGTACCCACTATACAAATCCAGGCCTGTCAGATCTCCCATGTATGTACCCACTATACAAATCCAGGCCTGTCAGATCTCCCATGTATGTACCCACTATACAAATCCAGGCCTGTCAGATCTCCCTGTTTACATCCAGTAGTACCTGTGTGGTGACAGCAATAAAATAAAAATTGTTTTAGGTGCAAACCTATTGATGCAAACAATTTACCGATATGCAGGCTTCTTCTTACAAATTATTTTTTACAGTAATTATTTACAGCCAATCAGCGACCTTCACTCTATTAAATACAGTATTTAATATACCACCACACATACATGTAGTCAGGTTCCATAGTTCACAAGATAATTAGTAGCCTGTGACATAAAGTCAAATTTTACTTTCATGATAATTATTCATAATCGACAGCAGTTTTCCTTGAAACCTCGGCAAAGGCATAGTTGTCTTGCAGTTAACATTTTAAAGATATGAAGGGATTTATTTCAATTTTGGGAGCCTGCTGAAATGATAAATTGGTAACATTTTCCACAAAAGAATGAAAGTTTCCCACTCAAACTTCTTAATATCTCCAAAGAGAAGTATTTTGTCTTTGCGAGGTCCAGAACCATCATGAGACTTGATTGGTTCAATCCAGAATTTGTCAGTAACTACAAAACATTTTTCCTTCCTAGTTTATGAATTCAAGCCAGGGATAACTATCAACCCAATGTGGCTGAAAATTTCTCTATCTTAGTAGTGTCATATTTGACATTTTTTTTTGCCACAGAGTCTGGCTTATATCTCTTTGGACAAATAGTTACCTCACACTAAGTTGCAGTTTTACATTTTACCCCTCCACTTTCACACAAATGTTCCTTTTCCAAATCTTCCTTATTAACTTCCTTGTGAAAATAATATCACCTTGCTTGACAACTACTTCTCAAGTGATCATAACATACATTTTGTCCTTTGAATATTAACAGAGACAGCTCCTTAATTAGCATAATTCACTATAATTGTTTTGCTTCAAATGCAATGTTGGACATGGAAGTTAATCCTCTGTATAATCAATTAAAAATTAAAGAATCATCACTGTAATTTAATCAGTTCATAAAGGGAACCAACACTGATGTTGGTAAAGTGCTGTTCATTAATTTAATTGGATTGACTCGCTGGATTAAAATCAAAGGGTGCTTCATTCATGAGAATCAGGTTTAAGTAAGTACAATACAATGAAGCCTTGTAAAACACTGCAAATTAATGATACTGGCTTTATTTTATTTCACGTGTTTTGATTGGCCAATACTTTGGTTGCTTATTCCAATATGCAGTCAAGTGGTAATATAGAACATGTATCCATGCAACAGTTTTCAATTACCACCAGTAGGTGCAATACAGTATGTAAATGAATACATAGAGAGGAGTAAAATCAAGCATTCAGTATGCCCGGAGGGCATGAATGGCCAGATAAAGGTAGATAACTTGATTATGGCATGAAAATAAGCACTTGCCTGACTTTTTTAAAAAAGGAAAAAATCACTTGTCCTAGACTAGCAACTGGGAAAATTTTACTTGCCTGACTTTAAAATCAATAGCTCAGAACATTGGGCTATGGGATTTGCTCAGCACTGGAAAGGGCTTGTGTATATTTTATCTGGGTCCTTTTCCACTGGGTGTATCTGTTGTTATAGGGCACAGACAACTTATTCAGTTCCCACAGACCATGACATTAATATTCGGACATGTTACTGTACTTTTGTGGTAAGATTGGCAAATCATGCTTACATCTGATGAATGACGTATCCAAGAGGAAACTTTCATAACAATGAAACTGATATGCATTGTGTCTCATTTTTGACAAAAATTCCCTTGTACATGCCCACTATAATAATCCAGCCCTGTGAGATCTCCATGTTTACATCCAATAGTGCTTGTGCAGAGACAGCAATAAAATAACAATTGTTTTAGGTTCAAGCATACTCATGCATACAATTTGCCCATACACAGGCTTCTTCTGAAAAATTATGTTAATTATTCCAGGTAATAATTTTCAGCTAATCAGCAACCTTCATTCTTTAAAATACGGTATTTTGATACACCACCACATATAGGCTGGTTCTGTTAAGATAATTAGCAGCCTGTGACCAATAAGGTCTGTATGTTGGCAGAGGTTCTGTTGATCAAATAGATGGATGCATACGAGAATAATTTATAATCAAATGGCCAAAGGTTAAGATAATTCAAATTGGCTGGATTTGTAGTAAAAATACAAGTGCAGTTAACTGTCTAATACTACATTTGGTATCTAGGATCACTAGTGAAGAAAAATGTACAGAATGAAGTTAAAAGTCAAAAGGTAACTGGTATGTTGATCCCTGCATCTAATTTCTGTGTTTGAAGATTTATAAATGCAGACTGTCAACAGTCACACAGCAAATCAGGTGTGCAGAGCCATCATAGACATGGACATGAAGGTATCGATGGCAAGATCACAGGATCCAATATGAAGGCCTTTAAAAGTTCACTATTTAAAGTTTTCAGAAAACTTTATGATTGATAGGTGTAAACCAATAGGTATGTAGGCCTTTTGACTCTGTTGGTGTGTGGTTGTGTGGAACTTTCATTTGATTTAGGGGTCACTAGGCAAAGGGTCAAGGTCATTAGCTTGATTTGACATCTTAAAGGCTTTTCTTCTATCATAATGGCATGCAGTCATTATGGTAGTTCCAGTGAAAAGGGACTTAGTAGTAGTGTTATGATTAATCAGAATGATCAAAGATTGGTTAGGAAAACCAAACAACCAAACATTTGATCTTTATTTTCAGTTATCAGTTATAAATAATTAAAGTTTTCTTTTCTTGAATATTTTGTTTACACATTTAATTTAAATGTTTTCAGTGCCTTGCAACCTGAAATGTTTATTAGATAAATGAAAAACCATTACAGACGTACTCTTATTGGTCACAGATCACTGATATCAGAGATTTTGTCTGATAACCTGGTGACAGTGATAATTCTGTGAATTCAGAGACACAGCAGAACATTTTTAAGTACTTTATATACTCACTTATAAGTCAGGTGTAACTGCAAAGAACATAGATCCTGATCTGTAATTGCATAATGCACCAGCAGATCAGGATCTGTGTTGTTTGTTTCAATGATTACTTCTATTATTATGCAATGGTAGATCTGGGTCTATGAAGTTTGTAGTTGGATCCGACTTGTACACAAGTATATATAATATGCAGTAATAAAATTTTCCATTAAAAATTTAGAAAATGTCTCCAATCAGCTTGGTCAGTACTGATGAACTTATGATAAACTGATCCCCAACACTACTTTTTATTAATGAATTAAACTTCCTTATTTATAATTCTTTTATTATTATTATTTTTATTATTATTATTATTATTATTATTATTATTATTATTATTATTATTATTATTATTCAGCTGAAAATGAAGAAACAACAGGTATGTGTGATTGGGGCAGGCATAATAGGATTGTCATCTGCTCTGCACATACAGGAGGTATGTCCAGGGTTAGAGGTCACCATCGTGGCAGACAAATTCAGCCCTAATACAACCTCAGATGTATCAGGAGGGTTCTGGGAGCCACATTTACTTGGAAGTACACCACAAGAGAGAATCAGGTTAGGCAGTTTTATCGATCTTTAATAGTTTGAAACTTGCTATGGAAAGTTGATATTAAATCATATTTCCACCTGTGAATATTTCAGATATTTACTACTACTTTGTGTAAAGTAAGTGCCTGTATACAACTTTAACTGTTCTTTATATACAAGTTCCATTGTAAGTAGATGCTTTCTTTACTCACATTCCTTGACTATTTATTCTTAAATGTTTCATTTAAGTGAGATCAGATTAATACAGTAATGGGTAATCTTTACATGCATATTTAAAAGGCATATCATCACTATGCCATCTACCTTTTTTATGGATTCAGTACTATATATTATTTATCATAAAATTTAAATTTCTAACCATGTAGACTTAATACAGGAAAATCTGACTTGAAAAATGACTGTTTTGAGAGAACACTTGTCATTTAGGACCAGATCCTGAATACACAGATCAGTATCGGTGATGACCTCAGTTGCAAAACCACTTATCTTGAGAGATCATATTATCTTGCCAGAAAGGGTCTTTCTCTAAAGACAAGATATTTTTTGTTTTGCTGAAATGTTTTTTTTTTTTTTGTTTTTTTGGGGGGTTTTGTGTGTCTTTTTTGGGTTTTTTACATTAGAAAAATTGCCTTGCTTGAACATAATGTTAATTTCATTATTTTTAGGCATTGGAGTCAGGCAACATGGGGCCATCTGACAACACTTGCCAATTCCCAGCATGCATCAGAAGTTGGGGCTTGTCTTGTGTCAGGTTACTCATTATCACCTGTGAAAATTGAAGTATGTATACCTTTGGGAATATTTACTATTGTATCCATGTTGTTTAAACAAATGTGGAACTTTGAAAGACTGCCAACTATGTTTAGGTACATTTGTATGTACTGCATGCATTGTACTTCTCCTTCACCATTTAAGTTAGAGACTTACAATTTTGGAATTCAGTTTAGATATGATTTATAGATTAAAACATAAAGGTGATATAGATATGTTATTGAAAGTGTTTTGCCACATATTTCTGTCATTTATTGATACAAAACTTAAAGTTTATTAAAGAAGTATGTTGCTAATTTTAAAAACACATGTTTAACACTATCAAAATTATTTTTATGATGCTTTACTATCTATAAAACAAATGCAGTAAAGCTTCCCAATTAGGACTACTAAAGGAACTGAGGAAAAAGTGGTCTTAAATAGCAGGACAGGTCTCCAGCATGTTAACATAAGTACCAAAAAAAACTACCTATGTTCATTTACTGGTCGATGGAAATGGATACAGGAAATTCATGCAGGGAATTTTAGAATGTTACATTCATCCAGAACTATCTGAAAAATCATAAATTTTTTGGTCCATAATGAACACTGTACATGTACATCAGGGGTCAAGCTAGACTTGAATTTTAGGGAGAAGTGACTTCTCCTTTTGGACAGAATAGGGAGAAGTGAGAGCAGAACAGGGAGAAGTGGCAGCATAGCAAGAAACGAATATATATATATATATATATATGTGTGTGTGTGTGTGTGCTCTTTGGTTTTCTTATTTGAACTTTGTCCTGTATTTCTCATTATGCATATTGGCATTTAACATTATCTTCAAGTAGAAAATTCTCTTATGTTGTATGTATGTTATAAACACATTTTGTAAGTGTATGAATGTATCATACTCGTATGCAGTGTATTCATACGTGAAAGTGCATTTTTAGATGGAGAGAAATATGCAATGTATTTTGGCCATATAACTTCAAAAAAGCATAGCAGAAACTATAGATTTTAATTAATTTCAACTGATAGGAGTACATAGATTACAGTATTGTAATTAAAAATCATTAAAATACTTAAGTAACTGTCACTTAAAGAACAAATTTTATTTTTTGTCAGTTTCTTCACTAGAAAATGGCAGTTGAAAACATTTCTAAACTAGTTTGAAACAACCCCTATATTAGGCTATAACACGCGTACATGTGTCTTCAACATCATAGTGTTTATCCATTCAAACCACAATGGTCACTGATGAGTAATCTCAACTTTACAACTGCATTTTGAGGGAGTTGATTCTAAATTAAATGTGAATCTTTTGACTTATTATGTGGTGAAGTTTTTAAAAGTATATGCATCTATTTTTAGAAACAGGGATTTTCTTCATATGACCACTCTAGTTTCGTTGCAACAATCCCTAGATAGGATTGAAAATTTGTAGTTTCAATATTTGTCTACTTATTCATAATAACGTTGTGTATTGGTTGACTATTTTTTTTCTTGGCTACTTTGTCTCGTATTTTTACAAAAATGAGAAATGTAAGAAAACAACCTCGACTTTAAGTTACTACGCTGATCAATTCCACAAGCATTGTCCCATAAGTTTCTGACCAACACGTTTTTATTTTTAGGCTCAATCTTTTATCACATAATAATTACACTTTGCTTTATACGAATTGTACGATTTCTTTAAATGTGTGTGTCCAGTGAATTACGACAACAGATAGTCTATTGAAGACGTACTTCCAAAACACAGTGATGTCCGCCATTATTACCCCATAGTAGGTTCTCTGACAATTTCAAACTGATTTTATGAAGAAAATAATGCAAGCAGGGCAGTTTAAATCTTCAAAATATACATTTAGAAAGTGCTTTCACCAATTCTATTCTTAAATTTTTTTTATTATTTACATTTAGATGATTTAGTTTCGAAACACAAGTTAAATTTTCATCATCATAATGATAACTTGCGGAAATATGGCAGCGATATCTTGCGGGGGAAAAAAGTTAATTGGTCAATCAGCTATTAAAACACTTGCCTGTGAATGTGCAAGAGTTTATTTTGTTAACGCAATTGATATGAACACCTGCCAAAGCATAATGAAATCCATTTTGCCTAGGGCTTAATAATATACTAACTACTGGGTTGGGTTGAGGGAGCATCTCAAAAGCGATAAACTACTGTCACTTGGTGTGGATCTAAAAAATTTTTTAACAAAATGACAGGGCGAAGTCGTTTTCGCTTTCTTAAGAGAAGAAGGCGAAGTTTACATTTTTTCGGCGACTAAGTCGCCCACTGCGCCTGGTAGCGTGACCCCTGGTACATCTATCAAAAGTGACGAATAGATTTTGTATTAATGGAGAGTTGTTCACCAATTACTTACCAGTATTTCATGCTGTTGCATAAGATCTCTGTCTTGTAATCAGGGAGTGCTTGATGATGCCAATCTGGACTTAAAATGTCTGTCAAAATTCTAAATTGGAGATTGGTTACAATTAGGAAGATTTATTTAAATATAAATCCACTTATTGGTGACTGCAGGAAAGTGGTCTTAATTGTGGAGTGTTCTAATTGACTAAACATGAGAATTTTCTGTTCATGTAAAGATGATCTAAGTTAGGGTACTAAGAATCATGGAAACTGGTTAAGTTAGCTTTTTTCTTGAATACCCATGAAGTACATTACAGTATACATGACTTAACAACTTGATACCACAATCAAATAGAAGTTATTATACATTTTGTATGTATAATGTCTAGAGATCATAAAAAGAGAATAGAAAATAATATGAAAAATAAAACTTGTGGATGCAACTTTTTCTTCATATTTTGTGGGTAAAGGCAAGTCATTAATGTCAGTCAGAGTGTTTAACAACAAGAGTATCTTTGTAATTTGGAGAAATAGACGGCCTGTAAAACTGAGGATCGAGAAAATGTCTTTGAAATTTAATTTAGGAAGATATTACGGGTGAAACAATTGAATGACACATATGATAATTGCCTCTTTATATTATAGCGTCCCTCACATTGGGATCAGGTGCTTGGATTCCGAGAGGTTGGTCAGGAGGAGCTTACCAAGTTTCCAGGTGTTAAGTAGGTACACAACAACTGCAACAACTTCTCATAAAGAGAGAGAGAGGATAAAATATCAAGATACATGATGTCTAGATGTAAGGACAAAGTAACATTCCCTCATCACAGCCCATGCTTTTCAACTAAAAGGCAAAGATTATGTGATGATGTATCATTCAATATTTCATTCACAGATTTCTCTAAAAGTGTTTCATAAATTGTTGTAAGTTGTGTACTTGTGTTACTGTGTAAACATGCAAGGAACATAAAGTAAAAGATTTATATAGCAAGGTTTATTAACATTTTCACCATGTATATGGGCCTTTGGACTATCAAAGCTGGCATAGTATAATCTTGTTTTGAATATGATAGATCTTCAAAGGAGCAGGAAGATTTCTGATGTGAATTGAATTACCATAAAAGAAAATCTTCGACATTTTGAGGAAATATAGTGCATATAAAAAATTGTGACCCTATATTTTACACATTTTATATTTTTACCATTATCTTTTATTTTATATACCGAAGAATTTTAACATCTTTACCTTTTATTATCTTGTACTAAGTGTTCATTTTTATTTGGAAGGGTTTTTCTTCCCAGAGTTTTTTATTATGATCTGTACAATTTTAGAATTTAACTTTTAATCAGCACTATAGAGCCAGTATTATGCTGACATGCCATTAAACCTTATACAGTATTATGCTGACATGCTATTAAACCCTATACACACACTGACATGCCATTAAACCCTATATACACACTGACATGCCATTAAACCCTATATACACACTGACATGCTATTAAACCCTATACATACACTGACATGCCATTAAACCCTATATACACACTGACATGCCATTAAACCCTATATACACACTGACATGCCATTAAACCCTATATACACACTGACATGCCATTAAACCCTATATACACACTGACATGACATTAAACTCTATACACACACTGACATGACATTAAACCCTATATACACACTGACATGACATTAAACCCTGTACACACACTGACATGACATTAAACCCTGTACACACACTGACATGACATTAAACCCTGTACACACACTGACATGCCATTAAACCCTATACACACACTGACATGCCTTTAACCCTATACACACACTGACATGCCATTAAACCCTATATACACACTGACATGACATTAGACCCTATATACACACTGACATGACATTAAACCCTATACACAAACTGACATGACATTAAACCCTATATACACACTGACATGCCATTAAACCCTATACACACACTGACATGCCATTAACCCTATACACACACTGACATGCCATTAAACCCTATATACACACTGACATGACATTAAACCCTATACATACACTGACATGCAATTAAACCCTATATACACACTGACATGCTATTAAACCCTATATACACACTGACATGCCATTAAACCCTGTACACACACTGACATGCCATTAAACCCTATACACACACTGACATGACATTAAACCCTATACACACACTGACATGACATTAAACCCTATACACACAGACATGCAATTAAACCCTATACACACACTGAAATGCCATTAAACCCTATACAGTATTATGCTGACATGCTATTAAACCCTACACACACACTGACATGCCATTAAACCCTATACACACACTGACATGCCATTAAACCCTATACACACACTGACATGACATTAAACCCTATATACACACTGACATGCCATTAAACCCTATACACACACTGACATGACATTAAACCCTATACACACACTGACATGCAATTAAACACTATACACACACTGACATGCCATTAAACGCACACACTGACATGACATTAAACCCTATATATACACTGACATGCCATTAAACCCTATATACACACTGACATGACATTAAACTCTATACACACACTGACATGACATTAAACCCTATATACACACTGACATGACATTAAACCCTGTACACACACTGACATGACATTAAACCCTATACACACACTGACATGCCATTAAACCCTATACACACACTGACATGCCATTAAACCCTATATACACACTGACATGACATTTAACCCTGTACACACACTGACATGACATTAAACTCTATACACACACTGACATGCCATTAAACCCTATACACAAACTGACATACCATTAAACCCTATATACACACTGACATGACATTAAACCCTGTACACACACTGACATGACATTAAACTCTATACACACACTGACATGCATTAAACCCTATACACAAACTGACATGCCATTAAACCCTATACACACATTTAGATGAGCAGTTTCGAAGTAATTTCTACTTCTATTCAGATTCCATAGAAATGAATGATGTGCTAGTTTTCCTTCTTTTGTAAAAAAAAATTAGCTTGGGAACAACCACGATGAATTTATATTTTTGCATGAGTTAAATTTAACTAAAAAGCAATCATGCTGGTATGTTGTATATAAAGGATTCAGCAGCTTTCTTTTTTTTAGTCATTCATTTAGATCAAATGTAATATTTTATATAATTGTAGATCTGGCTTTTTCTATACCACGGTGATGATTGAGGTAAGAAACTACCTTCCCTGGTTAATGAAAAGGTAAGTTTTTCACAAGAACTCAAACATTTTCTTCACATTATATTTCTGTGTTTCTTCTACTGAGAAAACTAACAGAAAGGGTTTTCGTTTTTAATCTAGCCAGATATATTCATGATTTGTAGCGATACTAATCAGATACCAGAAGAGCTTATGTGATGGTCCTGCATCTGTTAGCAGTTATTTGTTAATGCTACTCCTCCTAAAGTACTTGAAGGAAAGTCATGAAACTTGGCATGCAGTTTTTATCCTGATGTCTAGATGGTCCTAAAAGAAAATAGTGCCCCTCAGACATCCAGTATGGCCACCATGGCTGCCATCTTCAAAATCTTTTTTATCTCAACTCCACCTGAATGGATGGTCATATCAGCACTGAGTTTTCAATACAAGATTTGTATATATGATGATGGTCATAAACGAAAATGTTGCTGATCTGATATCCAACACAACCACCATGGTGCCCATCTTGAAAATATTGCTGATCTGACATCCAACACAACCATCATGGTGCCCATCTTAAAAATGTTGCTGATCTGACATCCAACACAACCACCATGGTGCCCATCTTGAAAATCTTGTTATTGCTACATATTAACAGATTTTCGTGTTATGTGGAATTTTCAATAAAGGAATTCTTTAAAAATTTTGTTGGTCCCAATTCAAGCTTGTGCTAATTAGAGCTCCAACATGGCTTCCATAGTGGCCATCTTTAAAATCTTGCTATCGCAACTTCTCTTGAAGAGACCATCCTATCAATGTGGGGTTTTCACTAAAAGATTTCTTATTATATCTTATTGTTACTAAATGAAAATGGTGCCAATCAAAATTTTTCTATCGCTTCTCCTCTTGAATAGATGATGATATCGACATTGCGTTTTTCACTAAAGTATTTGTTACTGTAGTGACACTAAACAGTTTTCAACTGTGGTCACAGTCGAAGCTGTACCCTCTTACCTCTAAAGCCCCCTTTAAAACCACTCCACCCCCCCACCCCCATCCCCAGTAATGCATGAAAATGCCTAAAAGTTATGATTTTCAACCCAATAAAGAATATGTATGGAACAGAATCTAAAATATTTCATACATAAGGTGGTGACAGTTGCATCCCAGATATTACTTTAATTAGGAGGAAAGTGGATCATGAAATGACCAATTTCCAATAAAACTCACTCAATATGAAAATTTTAGTAAATATAAAAAATAGAACAAGGAGAAAATGGGGATCCACTCATTGTAGGCCAAAACTTCAACACAAATCAGGCACAATTGTGTTTCTGTACTTGAATCATACCCTTGTGAATACAGCATGAAATTATGCATTTTTGACATAATTGTAAATAACAAGGGAGAAAATGGAGATAATCATACAAAAAAAAACTGTTCAGTGCTACCTTAAGGAAAATACGAAAGTTTGTCACATCCTCATTCTCCCTTCTATATGATAATATGCTAGATTATAAATAATACAGTACCTAATTTTTCTTGCTGTACACAAAAATAAGCCACCTATGGACCAACCTGTTTAGGTTTGCATCTTGTTATATTTGTATTACCCACATATGGGAAACCTTATCTGCATATAGCCTTGAAAATTTGTGAAATAAAAATGTGAAACACAACAATAGAGATCATCAAAGTAGCCTACTGGATACAACATTTTTAATTTCAACATAAACAATAGAAAAATATATCATAAAGTGTACAGGAATAATAATTTTCTAAGCATGTACAACTCAAATATTTACCACAAATAATGAAATATCATGCTTTTCCACTTTATGATCTTTGACTCTAGTGACCATGAGATTAGTTTCCAATGGTAACACAGTAATATGAATGTTAGACATCTGAGGGATAAGTGGTGAAAGTTTGAAATTCCTTTCTATTATGATTACTCACATTGTTTGGGTGAAAATGTGTAGTGCACATACTTAAAATTGCATTTTTCTTTAGATATATATGTAGGTAAAGAGGGAGGTCATGTTTAATGAAGTTAACCTTATTTAATCATAGTTTTCTACTAGGAAAGTTTGAATTCAGAAATAAAGTAAAATCAATCAATTTCAAGTATGAAATTAAAAACTAAAGAAGTTAGCCTGAACAGTATGTAAATGTTCATTAGGGTTTTTGACTAAAGCTGATACTACTGTAAATAATAAGGGAGAAACATGGAAATAAGCTATGAATGTCTCTTTAATAACAAATTTACTTTATGACCAATCATATGAAACTTTTTAGTGATACCTGTATGTAGTTGATCCTATTTGAGAATGGTACAGATCTAACTTCACAAAATGACCACAATGGCCATCTTGAAAATATTGTTAACGCTGCTCTTTCTAAACAAAAGGTTGTATTGGCATGGTGTTTACACTGAATCATTTCTTACATTAGTTCTTTTAGTTCATTCACCATGAATATAGTGCTGACCTGACCTCACATAATGATTGTCATCATGTTATCGCTTCTCCTTCTGAACAGATAATTATATTGAAATGGGTTTACATAGAAACACTTTTTGCAATATCTTGCTAGTTCTAATTGACAAGAAGAGCTGTGATGGCTAAGGCATTGGACTTGTGTCCAGAAGGGTGTTTTTTTTGGTTTGGATCGGCTATCATGGTGACTGCTTGGGCAAGGCACTTGACTCTATTTTCCTTGGCACGATATAACCTTCAAGTGTTGCGGTGCAGTAAAACACCAACCCAAAATGAGCCAAACCTAATTGAAAACGGTGCTGATATGACCTCCCAAAATGGCCACCACAGTGGCCATTATGAAAATCTAGTACAAACATGTTTTTGTGTGAAAAAGAACACTTCTTGCAACATGTAATTGGTCCTATGCTAAAATGATGCTTATTTAACCTCCAAAATGGCTGCCTTGATAAACAGTTTGAAAATCTTTCTTTTGCTACTTCCCCTGATGGTTGTGTTTTTATACTAAAACACTGTGGTTAAATATAGCTGGTTTATAATGAAATTGGTGCTAACTTGACCTCCAACATGACAACCATAGCAGCCATCTACAAAAATGGTGCTATCAGTATTCCTATTAAACAGATAGCTGCATTGCTTTGGGTTTTTCACTACAATACTTCTTGTAATATGTAATTGGCTCTAAATGAAAAGAATGTTGATCTTATCACCATGTCCACACTTTTGTGAACAAGTTTGAAAACCAGTCCTACTTGATCTTGAGGTCAAGTCAAGGTCACTGTTCACATTTATGTACTTACAGAGCTTAAGAGCACAGTGACTTGTACATATACAAATGAATTTTGACCAGACTTTGTATTTATTTGCATTCCAAGAAACTATTTGATAGTATTCTAAAATTGATTTCAAGGTCAAAGGTCTTGACTCAGGGTTTTCATCAGTAATGGCCAGTAAGCTTGATAACACAGACAAGCATGAATGGATTTTTATTAAACCCAGTTTGTGAATATATCTAAAGAATACTGTTATGTATGATGTTTATATAATATTATAAATATTTTAGGAAATTATAAATGTTTCTTCACTTTAATATTTGCTTAAATCTCTATGTTTATCAGGAAAAACATGTTTAACTAGTGTCCTTGAATTAGGTTGTTTTGATCAATATGTTTTCCCAATTTGAAGGTCAAGGTTGAATTTTGTTTACAAGTAAAATTACATTAAGATGACACATGTTCTAGAACATTCTGTCATGTGACCAATCTTTATATATACCATGTTTGGTGGACATTTATTCAGTTTTGACATTACCATCAGTCTTGTAAAGAGCTATTACAGTTGTGAAAATTCATTACAAATTCTAAGAGAGGAATTATTTTAAAAATTCATTGGATTATAACAGTGCTCATAAACTTTTGGATTTTGGATTTTTAATTAATGATTTTGGAATTTATGTGAACTTATTCAGAGATTTTGGAATACTTCATTTTGACATCAGCACATCAAGATTACTAGTACATCAGGACTTTGGAGACCATTAGCACATCATAACATTCAAGGACACAGCCATGAATTCTGAACATTCTATATTTAGGACTTGTGATTAGAACAATCATTCTTATTGGATTATTAGGATTTCAAAACACATTACTGTAAGTGACTTTTTTGATTTTTTCATTTTAATTATCTAGTAATAAATTGCTTGTTGATTTTTTACTTGATTTGTTGGTTTCACTTTCTTTCTGTTACATTTTTCTTAGACCATAGAGTCGTAACAATACTTTGGGTGATGCTCTTTCTATAACTTATTTTCTTTTTTTAAATATCAATTACGGATTTTTACAAAATTTAGCAGTCAGTATCTGAGATGAGTTCAGTGATCTTCCATCCATGATATCAGGTTTAAGGTCAAAGGCTAAACATGTAAATCAGTATGTTCCAGTGTTGCACATATGACCCCACCGGCAGGGGACACTGTGTTCCTCTCCCTCCAAATCTGGGGGACACACACCATTATAGGGCGGACAAATGAAAATAACAGAACATAATGTACTAATAGTGCTATAAAAATGAAAACATCTTGGTTGTTTCAACAGTTTGCAGCTTCACTTTGTGGTCTGCTCTGTACTATGATATTTTCCTTGAACTTTGAAATGTAGTCAATTTTGTCAACCTCAAAATAAATTAAATCTTCCTCATTGTAATGGTGACTTTAACATCTAAAATACATTACACTAATGGCCATCCAAACACTTTGCATTGCAAATCGGCCGACTATCACAAACTTTTAATGTTTTCATTGCCAGATACATTGTTTTAAAATTGATATTCATTGTCATCTTACGGTTTTAGCACCTTTTGCGACTTTGGACATTGCTAGCACCACAGAGACATGAGTGGACATTCACTAATGAAAAGTTGTAGGCATAATTCTCTTTTTTTTTCTGACAAAAAAGCATGCCCAGGAGGGCGCACAGGTCAAGATTCTGGGGACATGGGACAATACATTGCGGGAAACCCGCGAGCCCGTGCTCTATGTTTAACATTGTGTTCTATACACTAGGGCAACTAGGCAAAATATTTGGAATGAAAATTCCACAAATAAGCTTTGAAACATGAAACCTATCATTGGAGAGTGGCATCCCTTATATAGAGCAAATCACAGAGATTAGGTGATAATGTGCCACTTCCATATAGGACACACATACCCCTGACTCGTGCATATAGGACACACATACCCCTGACTCATGCATATAGGACACACATACCCCTGACTCATGCATATAGGACACACATACCCCTGACTCATGCATATAGGACACACATAACCCTGACTCATGCATATAGGACACACATACCCCTGACTCATGCATATAGGACACACATAACCCTGACTCGTGCATATAGGACACACATACCCCTGACTCATGCATATAGGACACACATACCCCTGACTCATGCATATAGGACACACATACCCCTGGCTCATGCATATAGGACACACATACCCCTGACTCGTGCATATAGGACACACATACCCCTGACTCGTGCATATAGGACACACATACCCCTGACTCGTGCATATAGGACACACATACCCCTGACTCATGCATATAGGACACACATACCCCTGACTCGTGCATAACTTCTGAGGAGTGCATACCTATCATGGTTCACTGAAAATAGAACACATTCTTGTTGAATGTATCGACTTCTACCTTGTGGGACATACATTTTTTCATGTGAACTCAATTTAGAAACTTTCTGATGATGTATCACCAGAAAAAATCTTAGACTTTTTGAGAGAATATGGTTTATTTGATAAATTGTAACCCTATATTTTAAGGATTTTTTTTTTTACCTTAATCTTTTTTGTATATATCTTGTAAAGAATTTTAACATCTTTACCTTGTATCTTTTATCCTGTATAACAAGTTTACATTTATTAAGAAGGGTTTATCTTTTTGAAGGTTTTATTTTGCAGTTCTTTATGTTTACATTTTTAGAATTTTTAATCAGCACTGTATATAGCCAGTATTGTCTTGACTTACCATTAAACTTTGTACATACATGTCAAAGAATTTTGTACTGAATTTGGTGAACATGTTAACTCAAACATATAAGAAAATATTTTTATTACTAACTTTGCTATGCCGTAGTTTCACAAGAATATCTTAGCTGTTTTTGATACTCAAGAGTCAAAAAAATAAAGGGACTGAAGAAAAATGGACTTGTGAATTCCTGAAAATTCTTTTTGTCCAGTAAAATGCTTTGTATACCCTTTTCTGGTAAAAATCGTTGATTGAGGCTTGTTGATGCTAAAATTTTGAAAGATTATGAGGATAAAGAAGATTTCAAGCCAAGAAGGCATACATTTATTTTTTAAATTGTGGTTGCATTTCTGTTTGTCAGTCTAATTTCTGTTCATTTCTCCATTATTTCATCCATCTTTTCCTTTTAATTTTCATTATTGTTATATAATTATGATTTGCCTCAGGTTCAAAGATGGAGGTGGCAAAGTGAAACAGAGAAGAATTTCTTCATTGTTGGAGGTATATACACAATATTTTCTTTTCTAACTTCAGTATTTGAAATTATTTTCAAATACATGTTGGACAGATTGACAGAATTTATTTAAGTTTCAGTTGACAAAATTTTGAAACTGGATAAAGTACATGTGTTGATATTAAAAATTATATCATATAAAAAATCAGATTAAAAATTGAATATGGAGACACTTTTCCATAAGTACATTGTTCATGCTTTTTATATATTTTTAAAAATTTTGTTAATTAAAAGTTAAAAATGCAAAATATAAATTATAAATTTAAAATAGTAAATGTGAGTAATGGCATTGAATATAAGAAATGCCATTCAATAATGCACAATACATGTGATAACATATAAATGACACATTTTCCTTGCACCTTAACATGACAATAGTATCAACTGTGAAAGTTTATTTGACCAAACATATAAAACTTGCTTCCAAATATTTAAGAATTTCAGATGTGGTAAAGCTTTTAGAAATAATTCTCTGCAAAAAAATGTATGAACTTAGGCATGCTGTTTACAAGAAATATGTTCTTATTGAAGCAAATCAGTATTAGAAAGAAAGAAAAAACAAAATTACTTGCCAACAAAGTATTTATAATTGTGTGAAGAAATTCTGATCCTTAATTACAAAATTGCACATAGTTTATGCTAGCCTGTTGTTGTACATTTTCTCTGACACTATTTCTGTTTTTTGCTTTGTCTTCAGTTATAAATTACAAATTATTCCTTTTATTCCCATAGGTTTATTATATTGCTAATTGTTCAATAAATTGTTCTATTGAAATTTATGCATCTTGCATTCAAAAATTTATTTTTAAAAATCTGGTTTGCATATTTTTGCAAGGGGAAGAACTCTGTGTAACCCCTGACCTGTGATTCTCAATAGTTAATATCATGGGTTATTTCCCTAGTTTTCTTTAGGGAGAGACAGAGAAGATGGGTATGCTGAAAGAAAAAAAGTTAATTACGTAGCATATTAATTCTGAACTATTCTAGCAGCGCTGAATTTCAATAGTATCTGCAGATCTTGCTTATAATAAAACTCATTGGATATCATGATGACATAACTCTATGTACTAAAACGTTTTATCAAAGTCTGATCAAAAATAGTCACTCAAATGTTGACAAGTACAGCCAATCAGATGCAAGATCACCTCATCAGTATGCATTGATCTTGCTCATAAACGTACCCATCTAAAATCTTGATGCTTTAAGTCAATTTACGAAGTTTACTCAAAATTGAAACAGAAATACTCTAGGGAGATAACAAGTTTAGCTGATCAGATGCAAGACCACCTCATTTATATGTGTGGAGCACACTAATTATAATTATTGAACTAATGTCAGATCTTGATCATATAAGCCTATATTTCAGTTGAATCAGAAATATGACCTCCAAAGAGGTAACAAGTTAAGCCAATTAGATGCAAGATTACCTTATTAATATGCATGAATCTCACTCATTATGAAACTATTTCAAGAGCTTGATGATATAAAACCTATATTCCAAGTTTGATCAAAATCAGATATGAAATATGGTTCCAGAATGGTAACAAACAGAGCCAATCAGATGCAAGATGCATATCATTATTATTTGTGGATCTTACTCATTATCGAACTCATCCAAGATCTTGATGATATAAGCATATATCACAAGTTTGATCAAAATCATATCAGAACTTGCACAAGATATTGATGATATAAAACTATATTCCAAGTTTTATCAAAATCGGATCAAAAACAGGGCTTCCAGAGTAGTAATAAGCAATTGTTCATGGACAGATAAGTGACAGACGCTGGGCCAGATCATAAGCTCACTTGGTCTTATAGCCAGGTGAGCTAAAAACAAATGTCATCTGGGGTTTTCAGGTATGGAAGACTCAAAATGAAGTTCACACAGAAACCTTCATATTTGACATTTTAAGATATTTATATGGAGATTTTTGTCATTTTCAGTCTTTGGAAATATATCATTTACAAATATTGTAAATCAAATTTGAAACTAGTTTCTTGCATTTCGGTGAAACTTCAGCACAAACTTCCCTAAAACAGTCCATCTGAAACTGACTTTATCTGCAATCTCTATATACTGACCATACCTATAAAATGGCCAAACTTTTTTAATCCAGCAGTGACCGATTTTGATGAATTTTACTGTATTTCATTTGTTATTTAATAAGCCTTTACTCTCTAGTCTGCACAAGCCATCAAGAAAGACAAAGTTTATTGGTAATGATCAACATTTGCAAGTTTACAAAAGTACATTTTGCTTTTTAGCTCTTCTGGTCATACACCAGGAGAGTTTGTGAAATGGCCTGTTGTCTGACATGCGTCCGTCCATTAGCACTTCTAAACTTCTTGGAGGATAGCCACAAAACTTTATGCACATATTCAACCCAAGGCTTTGTTGGTCTTAAATGAAAATGGTGCTGCTTAGACATCCAATATGGCCACCACAGCAGCCATTTTGAAAATCTTGTTATTGTAACTTCTTCTGAATGGATAATCATATCAGCATGGGGTTTTCACCAGAAGACTTCCTCTAATTTCCTGTTGGTTCTAAATTAGTGGTCTTACATGTTTATTTTACATGAAGTTACGATTGATAAATTACGCCGATCGATCAGTAGAAAAAAAAAAAGTTCTGCTTAGACATCCAATATGGCCACCACAGCAGCCATCATGACAATCTTGTTATCATTACTCCTCCTGAATGGATAGTCATATCAACATGGTTTTCAATAAAAGATTTCTTATGATGTCTAGTTGGTCATAAATGAAAATGGTGCTGATTGACATCCAGTATGTCCACCATTGCAGCCATCTTGAAAATTTTGATATTGCTACTCCTCCTAAATGGAAAGTCATATCAACATGGAGTTTTCACCAGAAGACTAAGTATGATATCTAGTTGGTCCTGAATGAAGATGGTGCCGATCTGACCTTAAATATGGTTGCCACAATGAACATATTGAAAATCTTATCATTAATTCTGCTGAATGGGTGGTCATATCAACTTGGAGTTTTCATCAAAAGTCTTCTAATAGTGTCAAGTTTGTATTAAATGAAAATTGTGCAAAGCTTACATCCGGTATGGCTGCCACAGTGGCTAATTTGAAAATCTTGTCACTCAAGAATATTATAAGTGGTTTGAACACTCAGAAATTAAAAAGAAGAATTGGTCTCATCTTGAATTCCTAAAAATTCTATTCGGCCAGAAGAGCATCATTCCCTTCAAGAGACTTTTGTTTTACTTGTTTTGTTTTTTTTCAGCTTTCAGGCCAGTATGACATAGTGGTGAACTGTTCAGGTGTAGAAGCTCGACACTTTGTTAACGATGAATCTGTCTATCCTGTTAGAGGACAGCTCATTAGGGTAGGACAAAAATGTTGCAAGCCATATTTCTCATCATTAGAGCAGTTTTGTTTAATAAAGATATATACATGTTATTGTTGAAGGTATGATACAAGACAGACAAGAGATCATTGTAACAAATTATTAATACATTTAAAGCCCAACACAACAAACAATAAATGCTAAAATATTAATGCAACAATAGAATGCAGAAGATCAATATTGATCTTTTATTACATAGAGGATATTTGCTTGGAATGAGTGAATAATGAATATATTTCATCGAGTGGGTGAAAGACATGAGTGAAAATACTTGAGTTTTTCACCCACGAGATGAAATATATTCATTATTCAATCAGAATAAGCAGATTTTCTTTTTATTTTATGCTCAAACTTATTGATTAGCAATATGTATAACAGATTGAAGTAGCCGATTTCTTACAGTTTGCTACGTGATAATGTCAGCTGTTTACTGTTTATGTTTTGCTGTGTTTTATGTACATTCCCACGGAAAATATCAGTAGTAACATAATTCTCTTTCCGAATTCAAGGTAAACTAAAAACACATAAACAACAAAATTCAAGAAATAAATGTAAGCATGTTGTGGGATTGGAACCTGGTACTCTTGCACAAGAGGTGGCCATACTTCCCACATATACCAAGCAAGTGGCAAAATGGCGGGTCTAATATTTTTTATCATAATGTCAACGATGTCAGTTTAGCACAGTGAAAAAATATTTTTGGTATTTCATTCCAGTGAATTATCAAAATTATTTCTATTGGAGAATCTACAAATTCATGCACTAGCATAAAAAAAAAATATATTAATACCACATGTGCATCTGTTTACATGCACTGTTTTATTAGACTGGTTAGGACACGTACATTGAAAAAGAAACCATAAAATTCTCAAATTTATGTACAGTTAAAGTGGTAAAGTAAAATGACATTTTCCTGGCACATAGCTTCTTGAAAATTGTTGATATTTCAGTCTTTAGAACTCTAAATGTTTTGTCGTGACTCTTTTTGTCACATCACTTATTTGTTATGTAAATGTTCTTTGTATTGACATTTTGTTGTTTCCATCTTTCATTTATGAACACTATGCTTAGTACCATTATCACTTCTTAAATTAAAGTTCAGAATCTGTTTATTATCCATATTCATTGTGAGTCAGTTTGTGTATTCAAGATAATTCTACAGCTAGATAAAAAGAGTGATATCAAAAAGAGTTTTAGAGTCATACGGATATTCTATAAGTCATGCTGTTAGTCAAGTGCACATGGCTTGGGCTGGAAATTATTTTGATTAAATGTTTATTAAGAATTTCAGGAGCCATAAACTCCTTCATGGTGCATACACATATTAACTTGCAGTCAGAAACTATCAGTTATCTTCAAGATAAACTGCAGTTCTAATGCATGAAACACTTAGTGCATATCTGTGATGCTTCTAGAACAACCTTTCATGTTTTTGTTCCTTCTTTTCTGTGGGAATTTTTTTTAAAAATAATAAAGATTGAAATTCTTTGATAGGTAGATTTCTAGTTTTATTCATCTTTCTTTGGCCAAATTTTGGAGTCTGAATCAGGAAGTCTCTCTGATGATTAGGGAGGTATCATATATAAGAGTCACTATTATTTTAAATATGACACCCAAAAAAAAGTATTGAATAATGACAACAGAATCATTGTGATATTACATAAAGCATGGGTTCCCTAAAATAAAAATATTAAAAAATAAACTTGTAACCTTTTTCTTCCCCGGCAGTGATGTAACGAAGACAAAAACAAATCGAATAATTTGCAAGTCCATTAAATTTGCACAATTGTAAAGAGACATTATAAGAACATACATTTTACACTTCCAAAGTGCAGGACTTGATCTTTGTTTCTAGCAACTTGTGATTGAAGTTGGACATGTATATTTATGACTCTCATAATAGATTACTTACAACTTTTCTTATAAGAAAAATGTTTAAGAATATTTCATTTTGACAGAGGTAAAAACTTTTCCATTCTTCATTTTTGACAAAGGTAGATATTTACTCTCCAGGTGAAGGCCCCTTGGCTGAAACTTTTCTATGACTTCAAACTCGCAGATGGACACATAGCATATATCCTGCCAGGGTTTGTACAGGAGAATTGGTCTCTTGCATTATTCCTTGCTTTTACTATTGTTGCAACCCAAACTGTTTCACAATGCCATTATGCCATTTTAGAATGGCACTGTAAACATGACCCAGTCCACTTCAAGATTCTTAGTATTTTTAGAATATGTTCAAAATTTACTTTAATGAGTATCGTTTTCTCATGGAAACAACATCTTCGTACAGGTACTTTAATTTGTGGACATGCTTCACTAATGGAGGAAGTGGTCAGTTGATCCTTTCTCTATGGGGCATTAGATTCATGATTTTTTAGCAACCATTAAATCCATGGAAATGGTTATGCTTCAAATAAAAGTGAATTAACATCAAAGATTTTTAGACAAAGTACAGATTTGAAAACAGCACTGTTTTATTTCAGGACCAGGAAAGGTCGTTGTCGTTTTTAAACAATGAAGCTTAACTGGCACCATATTCATAAAACTATCAACTTTAATTACATGCAAACACAGACTATTTGCCATAATGTTGCATGGTTCAGGTTCCTGAAATAAACTATGCAGACATAAGAGTATTATTGATCTAAATAATTTTCAACATGGAAATCTTTTCAGTATAATTCAATTTGTACACTCTTAATTACTAAAAATTAATTTGTGCACTGAATTTGTATACTCTTTTTATTACAGGGCCTGATTTAGATTTTGCTGAAGTTTAAGTTCAGAATCCAGCAATCTAATTGGCTAAAATTAAAGTTGGACTCAAAATTTACCAATCAAATGCATTAAGGCTTGACTTTAACACTTATGATGGTGAAATTGAGGCCTGGTCTAGATTTCTTAAGTAGAACTTAAGTCTTGAATTAAAGTCTGGTATCCAGCAATCTGATTGGATTAAATTTAAGTCCAAATTAAATTTGCGCAGTCCAATTTTTTAAGTCTAGATTTAATTGCTAAGAAATGTTGGTGAAATTAGATACTTGTCCTGGAATGGTAAAATGACATTTTAAAACAGTTTGTGGTCAATAGCCAGTAAGCTAGACCAGACAGCTATTCATTACCAGACTGAATACAGCAAAGGTTGAATTAGTTTGTGGTTTGGTCTTTATTTGTTGTGCATCTTCTGTCCATCCAGGGAACCATGGTGGCTCAGTGTTTAAGTTACTGATTCATGACCAAAAGGGTGTGGCTTCAATTCCCACTATTGGATCAGCCTGGATTGTCTGCTGTGGGCTGTCCTTGGTCAAGGTACTTTACTTACCTTGGCGTGATATAACATTCAAAGTGTTGCTGTGTCATAAATTGCTCATAAACCAAACTAAACCAAACCTTTGTCTATACATATTTACTGTTTTTGGTTTATGTAAAACCATGGAGCAGGTACCTCAAGAAATGGAATGCTTGATTAGCAGACTACTGCCACATTGGAGCAGGTACCTCAGCAAATGGAAGGCTTGGTTGGCAGACCACTGCCCCATTGGAGCAGGTACCTCAGCAAATGGAAGGCTTGATTGGTAGACTATTGCCCCTTTGGAGCAGGTACCTCAACAAATGGAAGACTTGATTATCAGACCACTGCCTCCTTCATATTTATTTCCTTTAGGCTACAATGTATGCCACATTTTTTGATAGCTTTAAAGAGGTTCTGTGAAATAAATGGATTCAGACAAAGATTAAAAGTACAAAAAATGGTGAGTGATTAAATATAAAAACTATTTGATAATGTCTGTTTAGGTGAAGGCTCCCTGGTTGAAGCATTTCCTGATAGTTACCAGGGAAAATCCAGAATTTGTGGATGCCTACATACTTCCTGGGTGGGTACAACCTTTAAACACAAATTTTCATGTCATAAAATTTATAAGATGGGGTAGGTTCTAAAGAACAAATCTCCAAAATAGAATAAGGAAGACATGGTGAAATTAATGCTGAGTAATTTGATCAAATCAGAGACTAGTTAACTTGTGAAAACATTAATTTTCCTGATTTCATTTTGAAATTATAGATCAGCATCACTTAATGTTGTCAAAATGTCACTATAATCCATCGATTTTTATTTATTTACTATTTCTGAATTTGTCTGTACAGAGCACAGGAGGTTGTGCTGGGAGGGATTGAGCAGGTAGGGGACTGGGACCTTCAGCACAGGGATGCTGACAGGGAGTATCTGTGGAAGACATGTACCAAACTTCTACCCTGCCTACAGGTAGGTTATCTTCCACAGTCTGGCACAGTTTTTTATTTTTAAAAAAGTCTCAGTTTATGTCAATTGGAACATCCTCAGCCTTTTCTGTAAGATGTTTGAACATTCTCTGCATTTTCTGTCACATTTTAGAAAAAAACCATGGATGTAAATAGTGGCTATTTTAACTGCATTCAAGCCCATGGTTGTTATTACATTAAAATAAGTTCATGATGTCACAACAACTTGATGACATATCATCACTATAATAACATCAACAACTTCATGATGTCACAACAACTTGATGACATATCACTATAACAACATCAACAACTTCATGATGTCACAACAACTTGATGACATATCATCACTACATAAACAATAGTTTTAAGCTATCGAAATCAATGATTTTTTTCTTCTTCAATTTTGTTCATTAAAAAGTTGCAGGAATAGCATTAAAAATAAAGTGCAAGTATATCATTGTTTGTTGAAATTTCATCAAGTGTTGTTTTCAGCACCTATCATTTTATAAAGATCTACTTTTTGCACATCTAGCTGGATGTTTCTCCACCAATAACGTACCTGTTTGGGAAGTATTACTATGATTACCTCCAAGTCTCTTTCAGAGAGTTGAAGTTATTTGATTCACATCGAAAAGAGATGAGAATGTTTACATGTGTGTATCTAGCATATTTTCTCGGGCAAGACAAACAATGCAAACAGCATAGATCCTGATCTACCATTGCATAATGTGTCTGCAGATCAAGTTCAGTTAACATAATATGTAGAGTAAACAACAGAGAACCATATCTGCTAGTGCATTATGTGTGAGGTCTTTGCTATTTGCAGCTGGGTGCCATACAGTGTATGTAAGTGCAATTATAAATGAATTGACACTTCGTCTGTCATTACAAACAGTGTTGTTTTTTACGCATTGAAGAACTCCAAAGGTCAGATGTCAGTTAGGGTGCAACTCTGTTTAGAAGGAATTTTAATGATTACACACAGAATAATACAGATTTGAGTTATGTTACATAAAAATTTATGTCTGCTGTAAATAATGCAGATTTTCAATTGGTTTTTAACTCGAAGAGAAAAAAAAATGTAAACTAGATATACACAGGTAAAAGTGGTCATGTTATCTTCATTTACCTCAGGTAGAAGTGGTCATAGTATCTTCATTTACCTCATTTAAAAGTGGTCATGTTATCTTCATTTACCTCAGATAAAAGTGGTCATAGTATCTTCATTTACCTCATTTAAAAGTGGTCATAGTATCTTCATTTACCTCAGATAAAAGTGGTCATGTTATCTTCATTTACCTCAGGTAGAAGTGGTCATAGTATCTTCATTTACCTCATTTAAAAGTGGTCATACCTCACAACTTATACTCAGTTGGATATATACTGCAGCAAATCATTTAAGCACCAGTCCTATCATGGGACTTATTTCTTTAAAATATAATTTTGTTTTGACTGATTCAAGTTTGTCCTGTGCATTGCAGACTGCAGAGATAGTGAGAGACTGGACAGGTCTGAGACCAGTACGGACAGCAGTAAGACTGGACGTGGAATATCTTCACTGGGGTGACAGATCACTGACAGTAAGTGAAATCCATATGAAACCTTTTATTTTTTGGCATGTTGAACATCATACTGTTTTAACATCCATTAAATTTGTGCATGATAGATAAAACAGCTTGTTCTCAACAGTATTTTCATGATTATTTCATTATGCGTGTTGCATAATTATAATTTCATTAGCATGAGTTGAATTTTAGTAAATATCTGTGTTCATTAATTTGCAAAAAATTGTATACCCTTAATAATGTTATATTTCACAGTAAATGTAGCAAAGAATTTTGGGAATAACTTAAGCAGTCATCTGTTTACAAAGGCTAAAAAAATAAATAATTAGTCATAATTTACAATATTCAGTCAAACCTTTGCCGAAGACCACTTAAGACCACCAGTCTGAAGAGACCATAAAATATTTGATTTTGTATTTGAAACTTTAGATATCCAAAAAACCTGTATTAAAGAACCACCTTCAGAGACTTGGGGGGGGGGGGGTCATAGGGTGTCTTGTTAATTTGGGGTTCCCATAGGGTGTCTTGTTAATTTGGGGTTCCCATAGGGTGTCTTGTTAAGTTGGGGTTCCCATAGGGTGTCTTGTTAAGTTGGGGTTCCCATAGGATGTCTTGTTAAGTTGGGGTTCCCAAAGGGTGTCTTGTTAAGTAATGGGTTACATAGCATGTCATGTTAAGTTGGGATTCCCATAAGGTGTCTTGTTAAGTTAGGGTTCCCATTAGGTATCTTGCCAAGTTGGGGTTCCCTAGGATATCTTGTTAAGTTGGGGTTCCAAAAGGGTGTCTTGTTAATTTTGGGTTCTATAGGGTGTCTTGTTAAGTTAAGGTTTTATAGGGTGCCTTGTTAATTTGGGGTTCTATAGGGTGTCTTGTTGAGTTGGGGTTCTATAGGGTGTCTTGTTAAGTTTGGGTTCTATAGTGCATCTTGTTAAGTTGGGGTTTTGTTAAGTTGGGGTTCCCATAGGGTATTTTGTTAAGTTGATGTTCCATAGGGTGTCTTGTTAAGTTGGGGTTCCCACTGTGTTTTACTTCCATTAAAAAGCTGATTGATATAAGTTTTTGCTATAATTTCCATATGTAAATATTGTACATAGAATTACAGTGTATAGCTAGTTTCTCCTGCTTTGCACCTCTTTCTCCATCAAATACATTGCTTGATCTTCATTATATTATGATAACTTTCTGCTACCTCCAAATCCAGCCCTCCTGGAAAGACAAATAAACGTCTTTCTGTCTATATATTATATAGACAAAGTGAAGCAACTCTTACAGGTTAACTCCCCATTCTACCGGCTAGGTGGCCACCATTATACTCAGAAGTGCCAGTTTTTACTTTTGCTGCCATATGCTAAGATGTCCTCCAGACAATCCAGTTAAATTCTATACCTTTTATAACTTAAATGTAATCATCCACATTTCTTTTCCAGTGGCACAGTAAGTCAAAATGTTGTTTTATATGGTGCATACAACATTTTTGTAAAATCCAGTGAAATTTATTAATATTTTTCAAATATTGTACCATTCATTATTATCACATGTGATTTTGATTGGTAACATTCAGTTTCATTGCAGAAATTTGCGGGCACTGTACTTATCAACAATTAACTTCCTAAGTCGTTTTGATAACACAGTTTACATTATTTCATTTATATGTATTTATTTGTTGTATGCACTTGTTTGTTCCTCTTCTTCATCAAAGAGATGACAACCAAGTGCGAGAAGTGTAAATGATTTAAGGTCATGGAGGATGGACATGAGACATGTCTACACATACAATTGCTCATTGGCATACACATGTAATGTGTGTGCACCTTGGTATGAAAATACTTGGTCCAGCATTTTGAAAAAGCAGCTCAAGGGCCACAAAAATGAGCATGTTTAACTACACCTCACATCGAATTTGTTGATTAGTCTCATGGGGGATGTCGAGATGCCCTCTCTACCCCCCATAAAGACATATAATAGTGCCACAAAAATACTGTATCTGTGAATACAGTAGAATCGTTGATTAGTCTCATGGCGGATGTTGAGAAGCACTCTCCACACCCCATGAAGATGCAAAATAGCGCCAGAATATACTGTATCCGTAAATACAGTTGAATCGTTGAATAGTCTCATAGGTGATGTCAAAATGCCCTCTCCACCCCCCTATGCAGATGCAGACACAGCACCAGAACATGGTGTATCCATGAATACAGTAGAAAGCACAAGCGAATCCAATCAAGCCTTAGAATCACATATGATCAATATGACTCAGAAAGCTTTGTTGTCGATATGTCAACAAATAGAAATGGCATTTATATATTGTAATCCCACTGGGGATAAGCCTAGGACCCTGCCAATGAGGTGTGATGGCTCACACACAAATATGACCATGCCCACCAGGCGTGAGGGCTTGCAATCTTTTACCATGTCCGAGCACGAATATATAGAGAAAACGAGCCATATGTGAAGATTTGCAGTTTGCCAATACAGTACGGACGGACGTTCTGTACTGACCATACCGCATCAGACGGCCGGACCACAATGCATATATCGTCTTTGGTACACCATTCTGACTGCCAACCATCCAGTCCAGCATTACAAACTAGCTATGTACACTTACAGTGGTCAGGAGTCTTTTAGCTCCAACCGGTGAGCCAGCTATCCAGACAGATTGCATAGCCAGCCGTACCGACCATCAATCAGGTCAATGCCTTACTAGATGTAGACACTGATGACAACATTTCGTCATTGAGAATCTTGCCATAATTGTTAAAGATTGCAAAAATTACTGTGCATCTCTTGGAGTATTTGTGATCCCAGTAATGCAAGAGCTTTTTTATGGTGTGTCAGTTACATGCAACTTTCTCACCCCACTGGTAAAAAGTCACATAGAGATATTTTCTCAACACATACCTTGTCTAGATGTTGATAAAGTGCACAGACAAGTCTTTAACACCTTGTCAAAGTTGGTCAGGAATGTTGTGTTGACTTCCTCCCTACTTGACTTCATGCATCTGACGATTTTTTCATCTAGTCATTCAGTTCTCCACTTCTGTTAGGTCGTCGAATTGAGGAGGTGAGAAAGCAAGAGGCACAAGAGTTGCCCTTTAACTTTCAGCACAACCCTGTTGGGGAACATACATGAGAAGGGGCTTTTGTCGGCAGAGAATTTGCTGTGGCGTGTCTCAGCAACGACATGTCATATGGTCATATTTTCTCAGGCAGACAGGAAGGGGAGAGAGAGGAACACGGTTTCTCCTTCCCCAGGCCTTCTGTCAATCATCACTGATACACCGTCACTCATGCCCTCTGGTGACCCACCTGAGGTGCCAGACTACTCCCATTTCATCAGATTTGGACCAACCATTCTCACAAAATGATGGGCGATCCAAACTGTCAGAAGGTCTCGAGATTTAGTTATCCGAACCTCTCCACTTTTGTTGTCCTACCTACATGAAGGAACTCCCAAGCAATCCCATGAAGGGGGATCTTTTTACACAAGAAAATCTAGTTTTTATGCTTGTAAAGGGTGGTGTAGATAGTACAAAAACCGCACAAACAGGGCTTCTACTCCAGAACATTTCTGGTTATGAAGTCCAACAGAAATTGAGACCTGCGATAGGGATGTGATGGCTACATGATCAGTCTGACATGTCCTGTGTACACTCCATATACCAATTAATATGGCCCCAATCTAAGCCCTTGGGCCCTCACTGAAAGTTCAGGACATCTGCCACAGAGACAGTGACATTCCTGCATGACCTACCACAAAAACATTCAGTAAGTTTGGTTTTTGGTTCACGACATGAACAACCTTACTTCCCTCATTGTGTGGTGAATAATCAATGTAGAGAAGTTGGACCTTGTCCCTTCTCAACATTAAACATATTAACTTGGAATCTTCCTCCCAAACACATTGAAGAATTGTTCATGCGTCGGAGAAGGCATCAAGCAAGACATTGAAGTTATACATTCAAGAAGACGTTACACCAGGTCATATCCCAGTTCACGACGTCCTCCACAGAGAAGGCAGGCATTCCTGGACAACAAATTACAAAAACATTTGGTTAGTATGGTTTTTGGTTCACGATATGAAGGACCATACTTCCCTCATTCACAGTTCAGGATGGATAATCAATGTAGAAAAGTCTGACCTTATCCTTCTCAACATTTTGTCCATCTAGATATGGAACTCTTAACTTTGCGTCTTTCTCGCATCGAATGTACAGCTCATATGTCAGAGAAAACATCAAACAAGACATTGTTAGGTGGCGAAGTTTCTTACAGCTCCTCAGCCTACTCAATGTGGGTGTGGACCTGTTACAATGCCACTACTGGACCTGTGATGGTCATTGGCATGTGGATTCTTCAAGAGAAGGCTCTTCACATCAACCTCTTGGAAATGAAAGCCATTCTCAATGCTTTCCACATGTGGATAGAACATATCCATGAAACACTGTCCTGATAATGTTGGACAATTCGGTTGTGGTGATGTACCTCTGCAAGGCGGAGCAATCACCTGACCTTTGCCTCATTGTAGGGGAATACCTTCATGGGTACTCCCAATATCAGGTAATATTCAAGTCCGACACATTACTGGCCGGCTCAATGTCCTGGCCAGCTCATTATCAAGGGAGGACAACTGCTTCATACAGAGTTGTCCATCCAATGCTTGACATTTCTTTTTCATTTTTCCCCAACCCCAGAAACAATGCGCTGTACCTGCTTTTTTAATCAGCCAGGAGGTAATGTGGGCATACACCTTTCCTCCATCAGTTTTGATTATGAAGATAATTAAGAAATTAGGGGCACAGACTGCAATAGCTCTGATTGCCCCACTAAAATGAAACATCCTGGATCAATGATCTGCTCGATTTAGCGACAGACGTACCCAGATGAGTCATAGCAACCTCCACTCCACTCAAGTAGTCAAGATTGCCAATATTCCATTCATGTCCAGAGAACTCCTCCTTCACTCCTGACCCCTTTCAGGGATGTCCCAATCGAAAAGGAGTTTGGAGCTTCAGTTGTGTAGAGGATCGCAACAACTGAAGATCCTCCACTTTGAGGACATACAAGGGGAAATCGTGTGTTGTCAGTGACTGGTGTCACATCAATGATGTCACACCACTCTCAGCACCCATTCCTCGATGGTGAACTTCTTTCTCTTTCTGCTGAAGACAAGAAGTTAGCCCCTATCACAATCAAGGGATACTGTTCCATGATCTCAGACATGTTCAAACTTCACAGAAGAGACGATTTTGGACACAACAAGGTAATCTCCGAATATTGGTCTAATTTTGACATATCCAGACCATGCTCACTCACATTATTCCCCAATAGAATCTTTCCTGGGTTTTGACATGGCCAAACTCATTTAAGTTTGAGCCGTCATCTCCCCCCCTCACTGAAGCAGCTATCATACATGACTTGCAATTTATGATAACACTAACTTCATCATGCAGAGTGAGTGAGCTACATACAATATCCGAACTACATGCAGTTCCATTCTGATGGTTCAGTTGTTCTAATAACACAACCTGGTTCCTTCCTAAGAACAGCTTGCTGTCACTAGTCAACCAACAATAACTATCCATTTCCTCTCCTTGATCGATCTGTTGAGAGAAGCAAAGCTGCAGGACCCTGTACATACCCTCAAATGTTACCTGAGATGTAAGGACAATATCCGCATCAAATGTAAAAGATTATTCCTACCACTGAATGCAGGAATGCAAGACATAACCCCACAAGCGCTGGCCACTTGGCTAAAGGGAGTTATTAAATCAGTGTACTCTTAACTCTCACAGGATCAGGTACACTAATGAACATTTCAACTCATGAAATACAAATGACTTCCATGAGCCTGGCCTTGAACATAATGTCTCGATTCGGGACATAGCAGAGTCAGCTGACTGGCATGCCCAGTCTGCCTTCTCTACCTTCCATTTGCATGAAATGGCCTTGCTAAGTAGGGAACTTAATCTTTTTGGGTCAGTGGTAGCTGCACAGACAGTGACCACTCCCCATTCATGAAAGCACAACCATTGACCCAGACATGAATTTGCCACTTTCACTGGATTTGCCTGGGAAACTTTTAATGGTGAGACAATAATCAAGTGCAGAATCCCACAGGGATCTCCTGCACATGTGTATAAACAAATTGTCTCTTGTTGTGCTAAACTAACATTAGGAGAAGTTCATTGTTTTAGTAGAGCAGCCATGCTCCTACTGGGTGACACAGGTAGAGGTAGGATGCTCAGCATTTCCTCCTCCTCTTACCTGTTCTCTTGATGTAATGTAATCAGGTAATGTATTTGATGGAGAAAGCACATTTTTTAGTAAATTATGTTTCTCCGATAATACTTACCTGATCACATTACAAATAATCCCTCCCACCCTTCCATGCAATGCAAGCATCTTTTAAGGTTTCGTTCAAGTAAAACACTGGCACATCCGGGTATAAAGGTAGCCTCCTAGCATAGAAAAGGGAGTTAACCTGTAAGAGTTGCTTCCCTTCGTCTATATAATATATAGACAGACAGACGTTTTTCATCTTTCTGAGAGGGCTGGATTCGGAAGTAGCAGAAAGTTATCCTAATGTAATGTGATCAGGTAAGTATTATCAGAGAAACACAATTGACTAAAAAATTTGCTTTCTTTGATTATGAATAGAAACAAGATTTTAGTCAGTTGTTTTTAATAGACTTCTCTAAACAGTCATGATAAATTAAGTTAAATTCATAAAAAAATGTGACTTGATCTTTTCATTCTTTAATCTTGCATTTGTTTGAAAAAAGTAAATAAGACATCCCTGTAAGTACAGTCTAGTCTGTTAATTCAATGTATCTTCTATTTTATATACATTTTACAGAATTTTAACAACTTTACCTTTTATCCTTTAGCTTGTAGTACTGTACATTTACATTTATTTTGAAGGGTTTATCTTACACAAGTGTTTGTACAATTCTGTATATTTGCATTTTTAGATTTTTTATAAAATTTGCACCATGTAGCCATGATTCTGCTAATGTGCCATTAAACCCCAATAAATACAAAAATTAGTTTTTATTAGTTTTTGTATAGTAACTATGGTTGGAAACAAATTAACAAAGGTCAGTCATAATGAAAAATGTTAATCCATCGCAGGGTTCACTCAACATATATAATAGGATTATTTAACTTTGATAAACTAGACTAGGCTAGCTTGCAGTTTACCAGTCCCTAGTCAATGATTTTCTAAAATGAAGGGTTCTTTGCAAAGCTGTTTTTATATGTCAGTATATGAAGAATTTATACATAGTGGGCAGTAAGGGAGTGCTGGAGACACCCAGTAAATTCTTCCCCAGAGTAATAGTGGGCAGTAAGGGAGTGCTGGAGACACCCAGTGAATTCTTCCCCAGAGTAATAGTGGGGACTTTATACTGCAGTTGAATACATAGCGGAATATATTTAGGATATCTATAATTAATGTTGCAGTCTTGATGAGATGGGCCACTATATTGGCCTGTTAGGTGACAGTGATCTCTAACCTTAATACTGCCTATTTGCTTTTCATAAATGTGACATGTTATTCTCACTTATAAGTCAGGTTCATCTGTAAACTGCACATACCTAGATCTGCCATTGCAGAATTCACCAGCTGAACTGGGTTGATGCAGTTTGTTAGGAGTAATCAGTAGAACATAGACCCTAATTGACCGGCACATTATGTAATAGCAGATCAGGGTCTGTGTTGTTTACAGTTAGACACAACTTATAAGAGAGTATATATGGCAACTATTTGAAGATCAGGGTCTACAATTTTCTAATTAACAGCATACCATATTTACCCTACGATTTTTGGACACCCAAAAATAATTGTCTTTTTCATGTCCAATAACTTAGCGACAAAGAAAATAAGTTCCAACAAAGCTGCCTAAAACTTAGGCTATGGGTGGGGCAGAGCAAGATTGACCACTATTTTCATTTCTGGAGTCAGCCAGTTAATGATTGTGATTGCAATGTAGGTACAATGAAATCAAAATCTTTGTAGTCTATGCATCCATTGCTTTTGACATCTTTGATGTAATCGTTATTGTTTTTGAATTTAAAAAAATACCTACTGTATATATTCGCTTATAAGTCAAGTCAGACCGCAAACAGCATAGACCCTGATCTGCCATCATATAATGCACTGGCAGATCAGCATCTATCTTATTTGTTCTACTGATTACTAATAACAAATTGCATAGGTCCAGATCTGCTGGAACATTATGCAGTGGCAGATCTGGGTCTGTGCAGTTTGCAGTTGGATCCAACTTATAAGCAAGTATAGATGGTACATTAAAACAGCAGTTAATCATTGTCAGTGAAGTTCAAGTTGTAAGAACTGCTACGCATGATTTGTGTATAGACACCATTATCAGTATTTGACCCCCGTTTCATCAGCACAGCCATTAACCAGTCACGTGATGTGTCAGCCGTGACAATAGTATCAAAACAACATGTCTTTTTGTTTACATTTAATCTTTGCTTGTTTTCTCTTAAAAATTTACATTGATAGCAATGGAAAATATAAGAAAGGTGGAGGTAGTTCTTATTCAGTCAATAGATGTTCAAATAATCGTCACAAACACAATTTGTGGAAGAAATGTGTGAAATACATGGACAAGTGCATAAAGACTGTGCATGTTTGGTACCATTTAAATTTCAGTCTATGCCTTCAGATGGGCATGCAAGATTTTAAATTTTAAGATAATTTGAAATCACTGATAATATAACTTCCAAGAGAAATAATTAGAGACTGTTGCTAGGAATCTTTCAGAGAAAACCACACTGGACTACATGTATTATTGATTGTGCAGAAACATTTATTCCGAGGCCAACTAATCTCAAATCTCAAAAGTAGAGGTGAGACTAAAGGCAATTATAAATCACACAACACTGCCAAATATATGGTAGGAATATCCCTACATGGGCAGATTATGTTTATTTCAAAGGCATTTAGTGGACAGGCAAGTGATATATTCATAGTTAGAAAAAAAAGCAGATTTTTAAATTACCTTCTCCCTGGAGTGTTGTTGAACAAAATATGTAGCTAACATTGTTTTGTGGGAAGGACTAGTCCTTATTGCTACAAGAAAATTTATGTTATATTCTATGCCTGAAGAAACTCATGTTGTTTTCTTGTGAGTTAATGTTTTTTCATTTGACTGAAGGTGAAACTGGAACTGACACATAAAATAACTAAATTTTATTTTCCCAAATTTGTACTGAAATAAATGCCACATTCATTAATATCATAACATGATTAAAAAATCAGAACATAAAACTATAATTATATACATTTATAGTCACTGTTTTGAAAGTCTTACTGAACAATAATCGATCTTCAATTTCATCAACTATGCATGACATCATTTTCTCTGCATAAAATGTACATAGTCATGTAACATGGCCATTTACATAATTTTCATCATACTTTACATTCACAAAATTGTGGTCATCTGCACTAAGCCATACAAGAAGTTTACATTTCCTAAGACCAGTGCAAACCATTGTCATCTGTATTTGCATATAGAACCCTCTATTTCCTTTCTTCTTAATAATCAGACTATCATTGCCACTCTTTTGGACATCATATTTCTTGTTTGAAAAAAAATTCATCCAGTGTGTTCTCCTGCACAGAAACATGCAATCCTTTTTCAATAACAGAAATATCCATTAGAATTTAAATATTGTTTTGCTGCCACTTCACTTTGAAGTCCATGGTTTGTGAATTTATTTCCTTCAAATTTAGAATGTAAATGTTCTCTTATAAAATTTGTGCAATCAGTGGAATCCTTTATGGGTATTTTTATGCACAGATTCACTTTGTTTACAATCTATTTCACTAGTGATATGGTGGATACTACTGCTATGCACCTAACGAGCAATATCAGTACAACAGGTGATAATTAGAAAACCATGTCTATAGGTATAAACTGTTCCAGCTTAATCAGTAGATTGAATAGAGTCTGGCAAAGACTTTTGAAGCCTTAATGCAAATAATAAGTGAATTATTGCTTCCTTTATTCAGAATTGTTTTATTTATAGTTCCAAATATGGCCCACTATGTTGTGAGTTACCATTTCATAAAAACTGAACAAATAGCCAATCAGTGTTTACACTGTAATGGACCATTGATATAATGGCATGCAGTGTCAGCATGAGGTGCAAGTATTATTGCAGTGTGTTATTATTGTAATTCAGACTTCACGCTGACATCTGAATTGGTTAGTTTTGTCTTTCAGGAGGGTGAACATTAATCATGTTTAAGTATCATGGTCTGAAGTTCTCTCTTTTACTTTCTCTCTTTTCTCTCTAGCTTGCATGTTCAAGAATAAACTGCTTTAAATGACAAATATACAAGATTAATGTCATTTACTTCAACAGAGAAATAATATATTAACTCAAATGATTAGAATGGGATTTTAAAAATTCCAAATGTCAGACATATGTTAAGGTAAATGTTATACAAATTTCATAATGTACTAAACTAAGATTTTTTTGTTTTGATTGATTTGCAATGGCTACTTATAGTATTCATTCAATGTATTCTTTTTCTAAGATATTTTAAAATTTAGATAGTGCATCAGCTATGTGACTTACAAGGGAGCAACCATCTTGAAGAGTCGCAACATGGTTTACATATAAAATGTATTCACATAATTTTCAACATTGAATTAAATGGTATTAGGAATTCAAGTTTATGCATACTGGTTTTATCAATTTATCCATTCTTTATAGCAAATGTCCTTTTTTTAATAGGGGGAACAGTTAAGTTAAACAGGAAATGTTTCCTGCAATCAATATTAATTTCTCTTTTATCATGCTGATCAATTGATGTAATCTTGCAAATAAGAACTATATATGAATATGAAACTTAGAAATCTTAATTTTCATACATTTTTATATCTCAGTCAAAAGGCAGAGCATATTATGTTATGATGTTGTCCATATGACCATCTGGTTGTGTGTTTCCAATTTTGTTTCTGCCAATAACTCAAATTCTCCACCATTTACAGTTACCAAACTTTGTGGATAGCTCGCACTTGAGGTAAAAAAGAATCCTATTGATTTTGGGGTCAAAGGTCAAGGTCACTGTGATTGAACAAAGAAAAATGGTTCCTGCACCATAACTTGAGTTCTTCAACATCAGTGGTTGCCAGACTTTATGGCTGGCATGCACTTGTAATAAGAAACAACCCTATCAAATTTGGAGTCAAAATGTAAAAGCCCAAAATCACTATAAGAAGAAAAATGTTTTCCACACAATGACATTAGTTCTACATACATATCTAAACCAAACTTTGAGGCTGGTTTGCACTTGGGGTAAGGAAGATGCCTATACATTTTGGGGTCAAAAGGTCTAAAGCCAAGGTCACTGACTGAAAGAAGAAAAATGGTTTCCACAAAGTTACATTCGTTCTGCATACATACGTAAACCAAACTTTGTGACTCACTTGCACTTGGGGTGAGGAATATGCCTGTCGATTTTGAGATTAAATGGTCAAAGGTCGAGGTCCATGTGACTGAAAGAAGATAAATGGTTTCTTCGCAAAAATCTAACTTGAGTATTAAACATGGGATGGGCGTATAATGTGCCATTCACAGTAGTCATGTTCCGCATGATATGCATATTAAACTGGTTGATAATCTTAAAAAAGCAGTTTTTGACAGTTGTTTATTAACAGCATACATCATCATTTTTGTTTTTCAAATACCAGCCACTGTGTTAAACTAAATTATCTTTTTGTTTTCTTAATGCAGACTGTTACTGATCTTATTGAGTGTGTCTGAAAATAAAATGACCACAACCACTACTGTCCAAAAACTTAGGGTACATTTTTAAAAAAGTTTCAAAGAAAAGATTATGGATGTCTTCAAACTTAGGACAAAGGCCATAGACCTTGATCTTTTGGCATATTATGCAACAGGAGATCTGGGTCTGTGTTGTTCACAGTTTGAAATGTGTAATACAGTGAATTTCAAATTTTTTTATGGTGTACTAGTTTTCATGGTCTACCAGTTTTTGATTTGTGGTTGGATTTTGTGGTTGCTACAGACCACAAATTTAAAGACCCAATGAACAATGATATATCTGTGAAGATAATAGGACTCATTCTCCCAGTCCATGAATTTAAGTACAGATAAAAAAAAAATTCTTTTCTCTCCAAACCACAAAAATTTATATCCATGAAAATAAATGAATTAACAATACATGGATAAATATGATATTCCTATTGTGATTTTGTTGTGAAGATGTTGCTGGAAGGCAACTATGTCTAAACCTTTTGCGGTTTTCCAGTACAACTAATTAGTAGCGAGGATATATTGTACGAGAAGAACGATCACAAACATCTTCAAACAGTAAAGGAAATGTATTAAACCATGTATGAATTAATACTTCATATGACCCGTGTCAGACTCTGTAAGTTAAAGCAAGATAGTAATTACCACTCAAATAAATCAAAATTACCTCCATTTACAGCAGTTCCAAAGGGTCTGCTGCAACTGAGTAAAAATTTTCAAAACTCCTTTCCATTGTAAGTTTGACCCAAAAGTGTGGGTGTGTGTATGTATGTGTATATATATATATATATATATTACAGAGATTACATTTAATGTTTCAGTATTCAATATACTGAATTTATTTCCCACAGGTTGTACACAATTATGGGCATGGTGGATCAGGAGTGACTCTTCACTGGGGTTGTGCAAAGGAAGTGGCTGAGCTGGTTAAAAGGGAACTAACTCAAGACAGACAGAAATTGGCCAAGCTTTAGGCCAATTATTGTTTCATTTCTCAAAGCTGTCTTAACAGTTAGTCAAGGATTTTATATATCTGTGGCCCCAATAAGATGTTTTATATTTCAACAGACATAAAAAGGTAGGGCCAGATTTGTGTACATAGTTGTACGTAGTTTAATTGTCTTTGGTTTGATTGGAAATAGTTCTTCACCCATCTATATTACCCACATGCAAGATTTCTCTGGGTGCTTACCTATATTGGAAAGTGCTTTCTTTCATTTTTTTCTAATAAGCATCGTATAACCCAGTTCTAAGTTTCTTTTTTTTTTCTCCTTTAGATTTGTTTTAAAGGTTTAACACTCTTCTGCCAAAAGAATAATTTGTAGATAAGATTACGTTCATCAAATATATTTAATCTATATACAAGAAATTTAAATGTAACCTTATGTATCATATATCTATCTGTATTCATGTATTTATCTCAATCTATCAATCTATCTATTATGAGTGTGAAAATGTCTATGTTGTTACAGTTTTGCAAATTTCCTGTTGTGAACATTTTGACATTAATCTTAATGTAATTATTCTGAATTTGTAGTTATGTTTAATATGTGTGGGTTTACAATATTTCAAATATTTTAGTCCATCTCTACAAGGTTATATTTTCACATTTTATGACCAAGTTGCATAAATCACAAAAATAAAACCACACAAACTTTTCACCAAATAAGGTAGATATATCTGTCTGTTTTTATTGACTAGCAACCTTTTCTATTGTACATTTTTCTCATGAATTTGAGACAATTCATGGCTATGAAGAAATGAGAAGTCCTAATTTGGAAATTACAAATTAAATTGTACATATCATTGCCTTGTATTGGTCTTTCATTTTGATTATTTTATGTAAGTAGTCCTCATATGCGCTTAAATAGGAATAATGGAATAAACATTAAAATGAAGGGATCATGAGTCTGCTAATGTTGTGTATTTCAAGTGCATTTCTGATTATTTCATACATGAAAAAGATTTTGCTGTCATCTTTTGATGGTCAGACATTAAAAACTTAGAATTATATGGGACATGGAAAAGGTTTTAAGAATAAGAGACAGTAAACTTTAAATCAATTATACACACACATACAGAAAGTTTCATTTGAAAATGCTTGTGTTTTTAATCCTATTTTTAACATGAAGTACAGTGCTGTGCATTTGTTATTCATATATCATTTATTATTCAGTGATGTGATTTCTTTTTGAGATTTTTGTAAAGTCAAATTAATGTCAAATAAATATTTATTGTTGAAGATTCTTGGTTGTTAATCAAAATATGGAGGCACATAAATACCTAATATACTCGTGTATAAGTAAGATCCAACTGCAAACTGCATAGATCCAGATCTGTGAATGCATTATATGCTGGCAAATCTGGGTCTATGCAGTTTGTTAGGATTAATAAATAGAACAAACAACATAGACCCCAATCTGCCAGCATACTACATGACAACAGATCAGGGTTTGTGTTGTTTGCAGTTGGACCCAACTTACAGGCAAGCAAGTAAATAGAGTATACTTCTTGCAACTCGTCCGATTGTTTTCCACATGAATTCACTTTATCTGTGTGTATGCATTAGTAAGTGTTCACATCCATCCATCCATCCATCCATGCATCACTCTGTCCATCTGTCCTTTCTTCCAGGGCTACAAGTCTTCAATACACTTATTTAGACAAAAATTGCAAGAGGTGGGTGTTGGAGGAGGCAGCTAAGTTGAAAAAGAGTGTCACACACATGCACTTGGTCACTGTTACCTATATCCAGATTTATTCAGCATTGTTTCAAACGTATCTCTTGGCTCAGATTTCAATACCTTTTTGTGTATTCATTGCCACTAAAGTTGCAATGAGGTTGCATCTTGTAATGAACACGTCACACACCACAACACTGACCTTTTTTCCAGGGTTTATCTAGTACTGCTTACAACATACTGTTTCATTCCATACAAGTAGGCATATTTATGAGCTCCTGCTCACATGACTATTTATCTACTTTTGATTTAATCTTTGATTCTCCAAAATGGCATTGTGCATTCTTAGTATAGATTTCACAAACTGTTGACTATGAACCACTGTTCCTAGAATAAACATATAGAGGAGATTTTGGATTCCAGCCATTTAAAACTTGTGAAATGGATCTTGAGAAATAAACCTAAATAAGATTTACTTTCAGTTGCTATAACAAAATCAAGCCTAGACAAAATTTTGGATGAAGTCTTTTAAAAGTTGGTTAGTTGGTGACATCATAGAAAATAAAAGATATATAGATCAATGTGGAAGCCATGGGAATGAAATGGGTATTAGGGCTGTACATTGCTTAAATGGGGAATGAACCACCAAGTGGCTTTAAATAGATTGGATTATTAAAAAGTAAAATTATTTTCATATATGGTTACACACTGCAGAGGTAACATTAGACAAATATTTTGGTAGATAACATTCCAGTGGGACTCCAGCCATGTTTTATTACAAATGTGTGGTGCCAAAATGGAAAAATCCATTTTTGCACCCACTTGTCATATACATTGAACAATGGAGTGGGAGGGCATAGTTTTAACAGAACATGTGCTTGGAAACATAATAGCTGAGCAGTGATGGAGAAGAAATTGATGTTTCTAGTTGTCACTCAAGATCAAACCTTTAAGCTGTGCAGTTTCTGACATTGCTTAAGTGGGGCATGTAAAAAGGAGTAACACTACAAAGTCTGATAAAAATTTACAAAAACTTGGTTAAACTTTCCTTGATTGAAAAAAAAAGTAATTTTGGTATATATTGAATCTTAGCAGTTGCAAGAAAAGGAATGTTTTACTGTATATTTATGGAGACAAACTAATTTCAACAAAAGCGTGGAACTAGATCAGCAAGTGCTTGCCATTGCAAAATCATTCCACACACATTTTATTGCATATTCTAACACCCACCCACCCACCCCTCCATACAACCCTGGTACTCACTCCCACCCCAAAAGAGTGACCCAGGTGTTATAATACAAAATATAAGTCATGTATATAATATGTCTACCTGCTATGACTGCATTCATAAAATTTCATTACAAAATGTGAAAATGACATTGTGATTTAAATTTGTGTACATCTGACCTTTGACCCTCTTCCAATGACCCCAGGAGTGACACCCCTCTTCCAGATGGTAACCCTAGAGGGCAACATAACTATAATGTTTCATAAAAATCCACGTAACAGTTCAGGAGGAGACAAATGGACAGAAAGATTGTCACAATATTCCCTGCTAAAGCATGGGGATACAAAAAAAAGTTATAATGAGGAAGTTTAAATTACTGGTCGGTCAGCTCTGGCATGCATTTGTAATAGCATACCCTTTGGAACACTGGTATCAAGTTGTGTCAAAACCAGCTGACATTTATGGTGACAACAGAACAATCTAATCAGTATTAAAATCGAGCAGTTGTATGAGAGTCTGTGGTAGTGCAAATTGAGTTTGTCCAAAGAAACCAATTTTTATAATTGCTTGTAAACACAGGTTAGCCATTTGATAGAAAACAAAGTTTGCAACATATTTTAAACTCTAAATGGCATGGGGAAAAAATGGTCACTAGGAAGTCATCCTTTCATCATGTCTCAATATTCACTACTGCAGTAAGACAAGGGGGTTATTATATTACAAAAATCAATATTTGCTGGTACGGACCTACCATGTCTAAAATCTGAATACAATAAATGGAAATGGAAAATTTTTATAATTGTGGCACTGAAAAATCACCAAACCTGATTCATTTAATCAAATGATGATGTCAGAGGCAACATGCATCATGCTATGTGTTGCTGAACATTCCATGTGCATGTGCCTTTGGCACACCTTTAGCAAGGTATGCACTTGGCATTCCATGCATACCTTCGGGATAATTGCTATAGCAGTTGCTTTCCCTTGAGCAGGCACGCAAAGCTAGTATACATGTAAAACTTGTATAAATTATTTTTACAGTGTTTTAGTAACTGCCCCATTTGGTTTAGGCACATAGCACAGGATTTCAGATTGAAAAGTCAGCAGTTCAAATTTTGGCAATGGTGAAACATTTTCATATTGTGAACTACATCAGCATAAAACAGTGATGTAATACACAAATTAAAATCATAACATGCTTTCAGTTTGCATGGTGTATCACAGTACTCAAAAACAGTGATATAATGCTCAAGTTAAAATCATTATATGCTTTAGAACAGGGATGGCCAGACTTAGTGACATGGGATGTACTTTTTACTGAGTAATACCAACACAGTCTACCAGCATGCCCCCTACCTTCACAAGACATTGAAACATTATGCAAGATATTGAATTTCTTTTAATAATCAAATGATGTGGCTATGGATATATCAAACACTCTTACGTACTTTTTTTTACAAAGTCTATTAATAAATGAACATATATCAGGGGTGGCCAGACTTTGGTGACATGGGATCTACTTTTTACCGAGTCATACCAACACTGCGGTCTAACAGAAACTACTTTGAGGTATCACGACACATCCACACAGTTTGCCTGGGCCATATGGTATCTTGGCACTCAGTAAACATCTTAGATCTAGAACAATCATGGTTTGAGCGGGGGGTTAAAGAGTCTATATACATCCATGCTCACAAACCAACGCTGAACAGGGACACAGGCCGTTACAATCTGCCGCATATCTGGGACAATTTGTTAACATCGCTCACTATTCCCTCGGGTGATGTTAACAATCAGTAGAGAATAAATCATTCTGCTGATGAAGTCCTTAGTACAAGGACAAAAGCTTCAGGTTAGCTTTCAATTTATTATTGTGTATGAAATTGAACAGTTTAAACATTATCAGCTACAAATTATACTACACAGTTAAGCTGTCACCAAATATTTTGAAACAAATGAAGACATGAATAAGCAGAATTTTAATAAAATCATAACAAAGAGACTCGGATTCTTTTAACAGAAATTTCAATGAGTATAGATATTACAGCATTAACAATCAAGATTTGTTTGAATTCTTCAATGATACTGAGTCACATCTTAAGAGTGTCATTAACAAAATTTGACAGTTTGGTTCTGTAAAAGGAAAGCAAGACTGAGCGATCAAACATGATTCGACCAACTCATGAGGGAGAACAAGTTGAGTATGTACCTCTACATGTTTTAAATTGAGGCAAACTCAGTAAAGTCATGCAACGTTTCTTCAATATTTTACATACCAAATTAGGACAGGAAATAAACGAAAGTACAAGATGGATGTTTGACAGGATTGAATATTTAATATTACACATCTATCAACTGCTGTGATGAAGCTCATACATAGATTTGCCACAATGAGTTAAAAACAAAAAAGCTGGTATTAACGTAAATAACACTGAATTTTTTAAAAATTCTGTGGAATCAATTTTAAATACTTCCAAAAAAGATCCACTTATACCATCAAAATACAGTTTAAATGGATAGTGTCATTGATTTGATGGATTTCTTGTAAAAACAGAGGGCATTAAAAATTGGAAAAGTAGTTTGATAAATCTGTAAACTTTTATGAAATAGCTGAACCACCTTACATCAAACTGGTTTGAATAACTAAAATAAAGACAGACACGTTGATATATTGATTTTATTTTCATACGGTCTTCCTAATGACTTTCAATTTGAAAGGTATAATTTTGTTCGAATAAATGAAGATTATTATCATCAAAGATAAACAGTCGTCACGGAAAGAAACAAAAATGTAAAAAAATTATTTAATTTTTTCAATACACCAGAAACATTTTCAGAAACACAGTACTACTAGTCTGTTAAAATGTACATAATTTGGTAGATATAATGGCCGAAGAAAGCTCAGTTTAAGCGTTCAAAAAAAATCAACGTCAATTAAAAGTCCCGTATCTTATTGTGACTTGAAAGTATGTCACAAACTTGTACACAACAAAATGATGATGTTCCTTTGGAACACACTGTCGCTGAGAGCGAGGAATGACAGAGGCACATCACCAATGGTGATGAAATATCTTGGACAATAAAAACAGCATGATACGTTCCATCAGGGTTTTGTTTTTAACAAAAGCAAATTAATTGTTTATTCAGTAGTATGTATCGCCTAATTTCCAGACCACTCAAACCATTTGAGAGCCACATTCAATAATACCCCTAAGTCATTATTTAAGACTGTTCAATTTTTTATTTTTTTTTTTTTTGGGGGGGGGTTGTGTTCGCTCCACTGATTTCGCCGTTTTGCTAATGTGCTACTAACGATGAGTCCATGATGTACAGCCATGGAAGATGGACCTTCTTATTGGCAAAAACATTGCTCACTGCATTGTTTGGCAGAATTTAATTTCCTTTGAATCACATCCACCATATATAATTTGATCTGAACGCCGCCAAATTTATTCCTGTTCCATCCAAGGACCTAGAGCTGAAATTCACAAGGAATCCTTCATTTAAAAAAAATTTTTTTTTTTTTTGCGGGCACGACGCCAATATTGAAAAAGATATGTTGTATTAGTTAAGTCGTTGCTAAACACAATATATTTCTCACGGGTTGAGACTGGTGCATAATTCTGTAGAAATAGAATTTATTGTCCTTCCTCTGTTCAAAATACGATGGACGAATTATCTTTCCGTCTATGTATGTCGGAATAAATAGCTATCAAATGTTTTTTAATTTGGCCAGGATCAAGAAATGTTTATCGGAATCGATTTAAAAGAAACTAACCTTTGTGGTGAGCTGACGCAAATATACTTTATTGTAATTTTCCTCATTATTCTCCAGAGCCTGGAATAGGAATTTACTGCTGGTTTCAGTACTGTTGTTACCTTGTTTTGACTATGGGAAATTAGTACTTTAGATAAATCACAATCGAAGAAGCAATCCAATTTAGTATGTATGGTGGTTAAATGTATTCCAAAATCCAACACTAATTAGTTTATTGATTTACAAAGTAGCTTAACAAAGGTTGCAAATTTCAATGGCTGCAGGATTCCTGTGCACTCAAAATTGAATGCATTTTTGTTGTTTTTGTTGTTGTTGTCTACAAACAGTATTGTTTTAATTTGATTATTCATATTAAGATTTATGTGAACTTTTAGAGTTTGGATTTCCAATCAACTTTAGTGGACAATCTTGAAAACAACACAAATCAGTAAGAAAACACAAGGGAGCTACTGAATTTCTAGAATCTGTGGAATACTCATTTCAAACGGAGTTGTCATATCAGCCATTTGAGGTCCATTTGAGGAGAATCCTTTATCGTCCCCAATAGTTTTATCACCATTAAACTCTTTTCCTAAAAAGGGCAGCAAGGAAAGAAGGATAATTCTTGATCTCAGTTTTCCAAAGACTGAATCAGTGAACGATAATATAAAGAAAGTTCTATTTAGTTGACTCCATCTGTTGATTTAGTCCATATTGTGAGAAAGAAAGGTAGGGGCTGTCTTTTATACAAACGCAAGATTGCAAGGACATAGAGGCCAATATCAATTAAGCCTTTGAATTCTTACTCTTGTAGGATACAAGTGAATTTGTTTTCAGATGGAGTATTGTCAATGGGACTTTGATGGACAGCCTTCTTTATGCACAGAGTTTGTAAATACAGTCACGTTTATGTATGCCTGTATGGAATATGACGCTCTGAATTATTAATATGATTTTGCAGGTTGTAAAACCGATGATAAAGCTTTAGGACCTTATTTAGGATTCGGAAATCTTTTTGCCGCCTGCGGACTTGAAGATTCTTAAGAGAAAGCTTGGACCCATTCTACAGTATTGATTTTTCCGGGTGTGTTATTTAACATTATCATTTTCACACTCAAGGTAACTCCAGAGCAACAGAACGTAATGATGGGCAATAGGACCATGAATCGTCCCATAACTAATAATCAGTTCTCCTCTGTTATGGTAGGCACCATCTGGCACAGGCATGAGTTGAAAAAAATCACCGCAGACAATTATTTTAATGCCACCAAATGAAAAATTATTTTCCTGTATTGTCCGGAAAACCTTCTCTATTTGCAGAAATAATTTCAGAGATAACATGGAAATTTCAGAAATAAAAAGAGTGTTAACATGCCCTATATTTCTTTGAATATCTATCATATCACCATCATTTTTGATATTATCTATTAAATAATCATTTAATTATCTATTAATCATAGGGAAAACGACCGTCCTGAATGCCGTAAAATTTATGTATAGTCATTTTATGCCAGTGAGAGGCAGGTATCTCTGTACTGTCTGTCAAGAAAATCGTTTTTCCCATTTATATCAGTATTTTGCTTAAATTTTTCACCAAGAATCTTTTACCGGCTGAAGGTTCCTTTCGGCAATATGTACAGAATATTTGAGAACCAAATCCTATGTTTGACAAGTTGTAAATCCACGTGGAAAAGTATAACCCTACCTACTGTGGCCATTTCTAATTTCGTGGCAATGTTGGGCGACAACTTGGAATAGGCCTTGTATTGGAATGCCTAGTTGTTGCGCTCTTTCTCGAGAAATTACAAGACCATGCGAAGCGATATAAATAATATATCGGATCCCCTGGGTTAGTTCGTGAATACGTTGACGACGGAGAAAGTTAGGAAGAAGAATTGTTGTTGGGTTGTTTTTTTTAAACATTTAAAGTGACAAATATAATGACAATTAAACCACAACTAAATCTGTTACTCGGAAATATTGTGTGAACAGTGTGTTCAATATACTTGCTGGAAAACATCAAGAGGTTTGAATTTTATGTACCAATTTGCAGGCGAATCAGCAGAAATTAAAGCACATGGTAATATCATTTTTTTTCTTATATTTTTATTAGTTTTACGTGAATTTAAAAAATTGGTTGTTAAATTGGATATTGACAAATTATTTATAAGATGTTGATATTTGCATATAGAAACCCTATCAGTACCTTGTTAAGTAAGACAATAATGATCCAAACTTTCGAAACTTTTCTATTAGATAAATTTTGAAATAAATTGGTTTCAAATTTATTTTTATTTTTACAAATATATACTACGAATGTTTTGCATATCATTTGGATTACTATTAGAAACATGTAAGTAGTTATGGGGGATGATATTGGATAGAGGGCGCGCTCTGGTGATCTAAAGTAATTAACATTAAATATGACCCTATGGTAATCGTTGGGAATTTAACATTAAGTATGACCTTATGGGGATCAACGGGAATTTAACATTAGGTATGACCCTATGGGAATATAACATTAAATATGACCCCATGCCCTATGGGTTCGATGGAAGATGTAACTATAAAAGCGTCATTAGGTAAGAAAATAACATGATCTTATGGACCTTATCTGGATTTAATATGGTGGAACTCTGAGTCAACACCTACCTTGACGAACCATGACTTATCCTAACTCGCCAACATCTACACATACAAACTAAAAAACTGCAAACAGGCCTGTAGGGGATTGGGGGGAGGTAAAGTAGGAGGTACAATCATGAAGAGTATAACTTATTGACCATATACACCCACCTTCACTATGCAACACTTACTCTTTCCAAACCAAACAGAGGAAGGAAGGTATGGATAAGTAATGCTCACTCACACACTTATGGACTATCCAACATATCCTGTCATAACAATACCATCAGACATAAGTAGTATATGACTTGTATTTGCTGAGCCACTATGACATACCAAGAAACAGACATTTAATATTTTCACAAACAAATACCCTCCTCCCTCACCAGAGGAAACAGGATAATTAATAATAATCATAAACCCAAGGTTACTATCAAGTCTTTTTTCCAAACGCAACACATTACCACGTATTAACTGAACCAATACGACATATTCACAGACTTATTTTCATTTTCAAAAATTAACACCGCCCAGGGCTTTACAAATCCACTTGCCCGACGCTCGTGACATACTAAAAGTCGGCTTGGGCAAGTTCAAGCTTGCAAAATACTTGCCCGCGGGCAAGTTCAAGAATTCTGGAGAGAAGCAGAGTGAGCGAGAAAGAGAGAGGTCGTGTTCAGTTCGTAATGCTTAATATTCGGCACGTTTTATACTCGGCGATCTTGCCACAGTTCATATATCAGTATCTTTTATCGCGTTTTATGTACCGCATTCTACTGTTACATAACTGCCCACATTATCTTTCAACTTTCGAGAATTAATTTCACACCATATGTTGTAAAAGACTGTATTTTCCATTATGAAGTTAATGTTAAGGTCAGTCTCGCATTATATCGCACATAAAGGTAAAGTTAATTGTTATATACATACATGTATTGTATTGTCATTTATTAAACAATATAGGATTGGACAAAAGTTGTATAACTCATCTAGGTCATTTCCCAAAACATACAAAAACGATCTAAAGATGACATTACCTTTACCAACAATCAGGTATATCCAAAAAAACAAGGTAAAATATTCCGTGTATTAAAGGACATGAACAGTCACTTGAGTATTTATAATCAAATACATTATGCATACTCTCTTCTTTTTCCTTCCTTGTGCAAGAGTTTAGTTTCTGCATAAAGAGACTTTTGAGAGCAATTAATGGGTGCAGCTGCAATTTGAAGTTTTTTTTCTCTTATCTGTCTGAATCTTCAATATAGCAATTATTCCAGACTTCAGACACATATTCTAAAATTGGAGGTATGAATAGTATATATAGTTTGGCCAAAGTTGTTCTGCAAAAAGAGCTTTTAGTCGCATGCAACATAGGTATTTAGATGCTTTCTGAATAATCATACTAATATGACCAGCCCATTTAGCATCAGAGGATGATGTTAGTCCTAAGTGCATTTGACTTTTAACAGAAAGCAAATGTATATTATCAAAAGAGGACTTCGATAGGAAAAGTCAGTCTGTCTGTTTGTGATTAATTAAATGTTTGTTTTCAAAGTGTTAAAAGTAACAAGCATGTCGATTGCCCATGGATTCAGTTTGTCAATATCACCGTTTATAATCCTTTGTACTTGTAAAGGGTTTGTAGAAGAAGTCACAAGAGAAGTATCATCAGGAAATAGACTCGCAAGCGAGTTCAAGCCATCTGATATATCGTTGACATAAAAAAAAATTTTTTTTAAAAAGTAATAGTAAAGGCCCTAGCACGGAACCTTGAGGAACCCCAGCAGTAACTTTTACATTTTGTTGATACTGAAGTTCGATAGAAAACTCTGGTAGCAGTTTGATAAGTAGCTTTCGAGCTATGATAGAAGTTAATACCGGCAATTCCATATTTTTTAAACGCATAAACTAACATTTAATCCATACTTTATCAAAAACTTTACGGACATCAAAGAACGTTAAACACGTGATTTAATTCGAATCAATAGAAAAACATATTTTGTGATAAAGTTCAATCAGTTCATGAGTTTTGAACGATCTGGAAGAAATCCAGATCGATATTTATACATCAAATCATTTACAAACAAAAAACTATATACATGTCTGAATGTAATTCTTTCAAAAACATTGGACACACAGCTCATTAGAGAAATTGGTCTATAATTAGACGATAGCGTTGGGTCTCCTTTCTTAAAAATCGGCATGACATGAGCTAGCTTTCACTGTGCGGGGAACATAATGACTACAACTGATTTATTGATATTTGCAAAGGCACAGACATTTCTTCAACTATATTTTTTTAACAGTTTATGACGAATTTCATTGGGTCCAGCGGACTTGTTTAGATCAAGACTAGTATTACATTTATACTTTCTTGTTTATGCATAATGATATAAGAAATAATAGTTTCATTTCTAACTTCAAAATGTGGTAACTGTTTAGCACTATTCATTATTTCTTTCAGACCTTCAATACCTTCAAAATATTTTTTTCCTTCTTCTAAATGCCGAAATTGCTAAAAATGACATGCATGAATCATGCAACAACTCGGAATGGGTTTCATAACTATGGCTCCACGTGTCAATAATAACAGTCCACATACGCCTTTCCTGCCTTCATATTATCAAGTTTAGGCCCAAATGATTAAAAGTAACTAATCCAGCTTCAGAAATAAACACTAAAGAAAAAGAAACAACAAAACACACACACACACACTTGAAAATATTATTTTTAGGCCTACATTCCCAAAAGTAGCATGCATACATCATGCAACGATTTAAAACACGCTGAGGATGTTGACATTGTGTAAGAGGCAAAATTATGCCTTCGCAAAGGACAAACGATCGCCCTAGACTCGCCCCCCAAAATATGAAAATATAAACATTGTCATGTGTCTAATGTTGTATATTTATATCATGCGAGGCATACATCATTCCTGTACACTGATGAAAATCTCTAAAGATGCTTTCTGATCAAGTTTAACTTCAAAACACGGCGTAAACCTCACCATGCAATTTCACATATTGCCGAAAGGACCATTCAGACGACCGTAACTCAAGAGCAGCGAGAAATACCGGTAAGTGTCTAAAATGTACACTAATGTGTGCAGACAAAGGTGTCTGCATGAAATTTCACATTTTAAAGAATAGGCGCGATTATCCGTCAATCAGTATCAGTACAGGTTTTGGGAATGATTAGCGGACTATACGAGCCCTTGTGTTTACATCGTTATAGCACCACTATTATCCTTCCAAAAGGAGGTAACCGACTGTGAGGAGTTTGCAAATCTACCGAGTTTGCTTTGTCTGCATTGCGCTGTCTCTTCATAGTACTTCTATACATCGTACCTCTGTCGCTTCACAGTTAAAGCAAGGACAGTTTATATAACACTCTTGTATTACAGTCTCAGGGTTACAGTTTAACCGTTCGGGTGATGCAGTTTTATTCAATCGGAACACTCGCCTGATTTTGCAACAAACATCGACAAGGTCGTCAATTCAGGTATATATATCTCTAGAATATTTAGCAAGGTCGTTCATTGCGACTTGTAATTGAGACTCACAAGAATGTCCAAATCTAAAAGGCTTATAATAAAGGTCTATGATAAGTTTGACAAGACTTGACAGGGATTACATGTATGAACTCATTAGGTCTATGATAAGTTTGACAAGACTTGACAGGGATTACATGTATGAACTCATTAGGTCTATGATAAGTTTGACAGGGATTACATGTATGAACTCATTAGGTGAAGTTTTATATATTACATTTCTAAATTACAGATAAGCAATCTGATCATTAAGCAGAGTAGTCTTTTTTTTTACATGGCTGGTGGAGAACATTTTTTTTCGTCTAGACTAGAGTTTCCTTTGACCTTTCCCACCCCATTTTAGATCCTGTGACATCTGTTTTGGAGTGTAAAAACAAATAGGACAGTTTGTTGTGTTGTCACCTGACCATATAAGTATTGATAAGTCAAAAAGTATACAACATATGAATGATAGGCTGATTCAGACCATGGTTGATTGGGACCAAATTAACGGCCTTATTCAGACCAAATGCCAGACTGATTCAGACCATGTTTGATTGGGACCAAATTAATGGGCTTGTTCAAACCAAATGCCAGGCTGATTCAGACCATGGTTGATTGGGACCAAATTAACGGCCTTATTCAGACCAAATGCCAGACTGATTCAGACCATGTTTGATTGGGACCAAATTAACGGGCTTATTCAGACCAAATGCCAGGCTGATTCAGACCATGGTTGATTGGGACCAAATTAACGGGCTTATTCAGACCAAATGCCAGGCTGATTGGGACAGTGTGAAATATTATATAATAAAGAAAAACAATGGAACACACGTACATGTTTTATTTTAGTAGTTATTCCTGTTTTTGCAAACATAGACAATATGAAAGGTTGATTTTTAGCTCCTAAATTTACATACAATCATTCTTACATGAAGTTCAACCATGTCAGTTCAAACTATTTTTCACAAATTTCTTGTCTAAATCAGAACAAAATAGATATTAGCTATCACATTTAGTTTTTGTAACCAAAAAAACTTTTCAATGTTTACAATAAAGAAAACATCATATTATTCTTTGAATTAATATCTATGAAAAACATTTTGAAACCTTTTATTAACCAGGCCAGTATGGTCGACTTTAAACACTATCAAACAGTAATGTATATAAAATGCCTCGTGGCTTTTATTGATTTTTTTATGCAAATCATGTTTTTTTTTGCATTATATTTACCAGATAAATATTTTGTAAAGAGTTATTGATGATTAACACAATACTAAAATGTACTGTACTGTTGTCATTCAATTTTTTATCTTGTAAGTGAAATCTCAAACCAACAAAGCAACTTATTTTAATTTCATTCTAACCTTTAAATGTGTAAAAATATTAATGAACATAAATATTTGATTTATTTATAATAAAGAAATTGATAATGTAAGGAAAATGGTGGTCTTATCTCTGTTGCAAGCTGAAATATATTTTGCTAATCTTTGTTTATTATTTTCATAGATGAAATGATGATCTAGTTTTTATTATCATTTAAAGTACTATATATTTCAAATTTATTGAACTCTAATCCCAGTGATGAAAATCTAGTAATTATTGTTTTCCAAATATAATAATGAATGACATTCAATTAATCAATTAAAATTGTCTCATCAAATTATCACCATCTGTTTAATACTTTGTTTGATCACTATGCCACTGATTAATTTAATTGCAAGCAATAATTGTGAGATCTCAACAGCAATTTGCAAAATCCATTTGCTGCTATAATTAAAGCATACTTACCATTAGAGAACACAAAATATAATGCAGACTTTTGTAATCTTTGGTTACATGGAAGTGTAATTATATTATACATATGTCAGTATAATAAAATACCTATTAGGAAATCAAAGCTTTTAATTGATTTAATATGTGCTTTAATACAAAGTCCAGAAGATTCTCAGAATATAGACATGATATTGTATTGAATTAAATCATGAACTTGACATAACCCTAGTTTCATTTTTCAGTATATACTTTTTGATAGTGTTATCATGTTATCAGTATAAAGTACAATATACAATATAAAGATAAATTCTACACAAATCTAATAAAAGCATTAACATATTGAGACCAGTATATATAGACGTAAATAATATTACTGCATGGGTCCTGTTTTCAGTATGTTTTTCACTGTTAATAATTGTATTATTTCAATAAAATAAAATAAACTATTTTAGTTTTACACAAAGGTGAATGAGTTGCTTCAAAAACATCACTATTAAATTGCCAATGCAATATAAACAGCCTCATTATTTTATTTGATTTGTATACAGAATTATGCCATTTTCTAATGTAAAATAGTGGATTTCTTTCCTTAAATGCAGTTTTGAACTGCTCAGCATATCTGGGAAATTATGAGAATTATCATATTTTAAACAATTTTGTCAATGTCACAATTTTGTGTACATCTAAGACAAAGCTTAAGAATATTTCACATGGTCTGAATCAGCCTGCACCCCAACAAATACATGTCATGTTCATGGGAATACTTCTGTTTAAAATATTGTGTTGTTAAAAGTAAATTATTTATAAAAATATGAAACATGAATAATATAAAAATCTAAAATAACAGTTCAATGTCGAGCACCATATTCTGTTTTATGGGTTTGTATGCATAGGAAAAGGTTGCTGTATATTTAGGGGTACACTCAGTACCATTTGCAACTTAAAGGTCAATACTATGGATCCTATCAAAGCATATTTTTGTCTCACAGAAATAGCCGAGGAGGTCCAAATGCGCTCATTACATCAGCACCCTTTGGAAAACTGGCTGATGTTGTATATTGACCTTTACCATAAGTTATAACCTCCAAATAACAGCATGATTGTACTAATCGCCAAGTTGCAACTGAAACAAATATCCACTGGCTGAAACTGCATCCGGACCACCTCGGCTATTTCTGCAAGACTAAAATATGCCAAGGTATGATCTGTAGGATTGACCTCAAAACTTTGATGTAGATGTCCAATCAGAATATCGCTCTGTCATTTTCATCAAGTTGAGAAATAACCTCAGATGTAGTTCTAGACTGGTGATTAACCTCTGGCAGAGTGCACTACATATGTTGCTACAGAAAAGGCCAACAATGTTTTAGGTGTAACTTTGCCATGATATTGTGCCATGTGAACAAAAGTAGTTCCAAATGTAGTTCTCAATGGTTTTTTGTTGACTTGATGGAAAAGGCAGAAAATGTTCCAATTGATAGCTGTTCACAATTACAAAAAAAAATGGACCTGTGATTTCTATTGTTATAGGCCAACAAAAGGACGTTTCATTGAAATACAAACCTGTATGCAAGCTGCAATTTGATTGGCTGATCTGCCAGATTGAAAACTAAGTCTTGACTGCATTTTAAAAATAGAAAAAAACAATATGGCACAGACAACTAATTCAGTTCCATAGACCATAATGTTAATATTTGGGCAAATCAGGCTTACATCTTATGAATGATGTATCCAAGAGGAAACTTATAAAATGATGAAAATGATATACTGGTACTGCATGCCTCATCTTTTGTAAAAATTCCCTTGTATGTGCCCGCTCTACAAATCCAGGCCTGTGAGATCTACCTGTTTACATCCAGTAGTACCTGTGTGGTGACAGGGATAAAATAAAAATTGTTTTATGTTCAAGCCTACTGGTGCAAATAATTCACCCATACACAGGCTTCTTTTAAAAAATTACTTTCACTCTTTTAAATACAGTATTTAATATATGACCATACATAGGCTGGTTCCATAGCTCATAAAATAATTAGTAGCCTGTGACATTGTTGTTGTTGTTGTTATGGGTTTAATGCCATTTTTCAGCACATGATAGGCTGTACATGACAGCCAGTATATTTGGTGGAGGAAGAACCTGGAAAAACCCTGGGAAGAACCAACGACCCACAGGAAGCTACTGGCATGCTTTCTCACATACCCACTTTGGCCAAGCCCAAGACTCGAACCCACGCAGACAGAGTTGAGATGTCAGTGATCTCTAAAGGCGAGCGCCTTAGACCACTCGGCCACCCAGGGCCCTGCCTGTGACATAAAATCAGATTTTGCTTTCATAACAATTATTCATAACCGACTGCTGTTTTCCTTGAAACCTCTCGCAAAAGTATAGTTGTCTCGCAGTTAACATCTTGAAGATATGGAGGAATTTATTTCAGTTTTATGTGGATATGTAGTGCATATCTTAAGCTATATGAATTTGAAGTAAACCTTGGAACCCACTCCTCCATCTTCGCAGACTTAAATTTTCACCATGTTCGAGAAACCAAGCAAATGAAATCCCAAGTTACATATTTTATCGGTTATCAAAGGAAAATGTTTCCTCAACCATTTGCATCATTGTACATGATGCAGAGAGAGATCCACCTGTAATAAAGTCAGTCAAACATTTGAGACAATGAATGAAAATGATTGATCAACAGAAAAAAATTATCATAAATAAATTGCCAAGTTACAGAAGCAAGATATGACACCTATCAGACAGTGATCATGCAACCTCATTTAGTGGTGTGGTTTTGTCCCGGTAGATGTACACAGTTTAACAAAATAGGGGAAAATGTGATATTTATTATACTAACTTTAGTATAAGAACTAGGGGTGAAACGATTCATTGATATATCGATGCATCGATACTTTTGCCATATCGATACACGTATCGATACAAGAGGTGAAGAATCGATACAAAACGATATCTACCCTATATAAGTTACTTTAATCTTCAGCAGTCATGAATAATTATTAGTCGTTTGCATTCTTTTTCTTTAAACTGAGAATCAATAATGTATTGTATCGTAGGCTGTGTATCATGAATCATATCGATATGTGGCACAGGCATATCGTTTCACCCCTAATAAGAACTGTACATTTTTCATCCCTAGATTTTAATAATTGCTATCATATAGTTCCACCTCTGAAGCAGAGAATTGTTAATCAAACATTTATGAGCATGAATTTACAACAGTGAGTTTTATGTGGCCATGTATTATTAATAGTGCTGCTTAGAAAATGCATTATACAGCATTTTAATAAGCAATCCCAGGATACCTGTTTTTAAAATCGAGTGTGACTAAAAATTGGTACCGTATGTAAAAACGTGTAAAACTTACACAACAAACAACTTGTTTCTAAAATTTCAAATAAATTTAGCCAAATTGGCTGATAAAACAGGTGAGAAAGGGCTTGTGTATATTTTATCTGGGTCCTTTCCCACTGGGTATATCTGTTGCTATAGGGCACAGATAACTAATCAGTTCCCATATAGACATTAATAATAATATTTGGCCAAATTACTATACTTTTGTGATAAGATCGGCAAATCAGGCTTACATCTTATGAATGATGTACCCAAGAGGAAACTTTGAAAACGATGAAAATGATATGCACTGTACCTTGTTGTTGACAAAAATTCTCTTGTACATGCCCACTATACAAATCCAGCCCTGTGAGATCTCCCCATTTGCATCCAATGGTGCCTATGTGGCGACAGCGATTAAGCAAAAATTGTTTTAAGTTCAAGCATACTGGTGCATGCAGTTTACCTATATGCAGGCTTCTTCTGAAAAATTATGTTAATTATTGTCAGTAATTATTTTCAGCCAATCAGCAACGTCAATTCTTTTAAATACGGTATTTTGATATACCACCACACATAGGCTGGTTCTGTAGCTCTTAAGATAATTAGCAGCCTGTGACCAATAGGGTCTGTATGTTGGCAGAGGTTCTATTGATCAAATAGATGGATGCATACAAGAATAATTTATAATCAAATGGCCAAAGGTTAAGATAATTCAAATTGACTGGATTTGTAGTAAAAATACAAGTGCAGTTAACTGTCTAATACTACATTTGGTATCTAGGATCTCTAGGGGAAGAAAAATGTACAGAATGAAGTTAAAAGTCAAGTTCACTGGTATGTTGATCCCTGCATCTAATTTCTGTGTTTGAAGATTTATAAATGCAGACTGTCAACAGTCACACAGCAAACCAGGTGTGCAGAGTCATCATAGACATGTACAGGTAGGTATTGATAGCAAGGGTCAAGGTCATTAGCTTGTCTTACATCTTTTACATCTTACAGGCTTTTCTTCTGTCATAATGGCATGCAGTCATTACCGGTATTGTAGTCCCAGTGAAAAGGGACTTAGTAGTAGTGTGATGGTTAATCAAAACCATCAAAGATTGGTTAGGAAAACCAAACAACCAAGCATTTGATTATTATTTTCAGTGATCAGTTATAAATAACTAAAGTTTTCTTTTCATGAATATTTTGTTTACACATTTAATTTAAATGTTTTCAGTGTCTTGCAACCAGAAATGTTTATTAGATCAATGAAAAACCATTACAGACGTACTCTTATTGGTCACAGATCACTGATATCAGAGATTTTGTCTGATAACCTGGTGACAGTGATAATTCTGTGAATTAAGTACTTTATATACTCGCTTATAAGTCGGGTCCAACTGCAAAGAACATGGACCCTGATCTGTCATTGCATAATGCACCAGCAGATCAGGATCTGTGTTGTTTGTTTTATTGATTACTTCTTTTATTATGCTATGGCATATCTGGGTCTATGAAGTTTGTAATTGGATCCTACTTGTACATGAGTATATATGATATGCAGTAATAACATTTTCCATTGAAATATAGAAAATGTCTCGAATCAGCTTGGTCAATACTGATGAACTTATCATAAACTGATCCCCAACACTACTTCTTAATAATGAATTAAACTTCCTTATTGATAATTCTTTTATTATTATTATTATTATTATTATTATTATTATTATTCAGCTGAAAATGAAGAAACAACAGGTATGTGTGATTGGGGCAGGCGTAATAGGATTGTCATCTGCTCTACACATACAGGAGGTATGTCCAGGGTCAGAGGTCACCATCATGGCAGACAAATTCAGCCCTAATACAACCTCAGATGTATCAGGAGGGTTCTGGCAGCCACATTTACTTGGAAGTACACCGCAAGAGAGAATCAGGTTAGGCAGTTTTATCGATCTTAAATAGTTAGAAACTTGCTATGGAAAGTTGATATTAAATCATATTTCCACCTGTGAATATTTCAGATATTTTCATCAATCGAAGTGTGTTACAAAAACAGATGGTGGATCACTGAGAGGAGCATATATGTATAAGATCGTGCCATTTAAAAATTATTTTATTATGAAATTGCATCTGTTTATAGTGAAGTAGCAAAATTTTATTCTTCTGTGGTATAACTTGTAATTTCAAAACAATGAAATCATGTAATTTGTGAAAATATTCCATTAAAACTTCATCTGATTAGTGATTTGGTGTGGCTTTATTACAGTCATTAAAAATTTGGTATATGTTTCATTCCATGGCTCCAGCTATCCCTGTATCATTTTATAATGGGTCAATAACACAATTTGGCACTGCAGCAAAACCTACCTAAGGACAGTTTTATGTAAGGAATCTCTGTCCATAAAGAATTTTGTTTTCATTCTCCATGCAAATTTACTCATAGTTGTCCTTAAAGGACATCTAGAGAACACTTTGATAAGCAGTGTTCTATTGTGTGAGTTTAGGGTTTATGCAAATATTAGATTGAATTGGGCATATAAGCTGTATGGGATTCACATACATGCCAACCATTGCACTTTTGGCGTATTCATTACGCTTTTTTTTGCACCTAATTACGTCTTACGCTTGCCTGTATATGCATTACGCTTTTTTGGTACATTAAAAAAAATAAAAATAAAGCAATAAAAAACTGTGTTTGTCATTTCTATTATCATCTCTTTAATCCCACACATCATATAAATTTGAGAATATTCTAAAAAGGAAGACTGCTGCGTAAAAATAGCATAAGAATACATTTGTCCATCGTAGACCTACATGTTCTACTTTCCTTATTTTATATTTATTGCAGCTGTATATGACACATTTCCAAGAAAACAAATGGGTTTCTTCAATTTACAAGCTTATCTCACAAATTCATTATATTTTGATAATATAATTTGATAGCGAACCAGTCTGTGCTTGTAAAAAAATGTTTAAAAAAACAGGCTTTATTGATGTGACTCGTGATATTATATGACTGAAAAATGTTAGAGAAGAGGAATCTTTTTAAACTTCAAAACATGTTGGATCATAAAAAGGGCAAATCAATAGTGCTTTACAAATTTAAAAAGAAGAACATGAGAGTGATGTAATACAGCACACAGGTTGAGCACATCGTCATGCTCATTGCAGAATTTGTGAACTTGACTTTACGATCATTCAGCAAAAGTTCGACATGTAGACTAGTTAAAGTAAGTGTTCTATATAAATAATTTGTCAATCTGTTTTGTGTTTGTATTCTGGTACTAATTCACATGGATTTTGCCCATTGGTGATAAGAATTTTAACCAGCTGCAGATCCAGGTTAATAGCAAAACTAAATGTACATTTTTCATGCAGTTTATTGTAATTATGGCATGTAATATATAGATTACTCTTTGTATGCTCAGATTACACTTTTTTGCCACATAGGTTGCGTTTATACTGCTCTAGGGGTTGGCATGTATGGATTCACTCTGTGCACCCATGAGTCTGTCCACCATGTCTGGGCTTCAACTTCTGTATTACAGGAGTTTATGTATTTACACCAAATTTGCACTGTTGGTGCATCCTGACATGAAAATTTGTTGCACACCAAAACTGGTCAATAGTGATGTCCTTTCCTAGATTTATTCAAAAGTGATTCAAAGTTTTGCATGCCGACCCAGTCTGGAATGTAACTTGTATATAATTGTATCTGTAGGCATAAAAATTGTACCAACGAGTGCATTTAGGAATGAAAATGTGTGGTACATCTCTTTCAGTACTAAAACTGGGTTGATGTAACCCACATTAAAGAATTTATTGAACACTTAAACATTATGTCTGGGCTCTAATCTCAGTATCTTTTTCCCTATTACTGCCTATCTTATGCAGAGAATTAATCTAGGGATAAATGTGTTTTGTGCACCAAAACAAGGTCATGATAACCCAATATCTCAGATTTATTTAAAATTGCTCTATTTTAAAATTCTAGTCTGGACCCTTATTCTAATACCTTGTCACCCATAGCCACCAAACTTAAAATTAGGGTGCATCTTGGGATGAAAGTGTGTTGCACACTAAAACTGAGTGTTTTCCATTTTCCAGGATTTATTTAGCATTGTTTAATACACTGTACTCACATTTAGTACCTACTTTCAATATGTTTTCACCTGTTACCGCATAATTAGCACCATAGGTACATCTTGGGATGAAGGTGTGTCACACACCAAAAGTGGATTATTGTCACTTTCCCAATTTTTTCCAGCATGACTTAAAACTCTTCTCCCAGTTCATATTGCAAGTTTGCCACTAAACTTGCATCAAGATTACATCTTGAAGGTGCATCATGGATTAAAACTGGGTCACTGTATCTTTCTTTCTTGGGGTTTATGGAACACTACTTTAAAAACTCATGCCACATAAATGGGGGTATTGTGTGAGCTCCTGCTCACTAACAACTCTAGTTCAAATTTCCAGTGTCCGTCCTCACTGTCATAATATTAGTATGAACTTTTCCTTAGGAGAATTGTTTTGTTAGTGCATCTATTCACAAGTTTGCTTCTGGTATGTTTTGAGTAAGGTAATTGTACGATTTGAATAAAAGTGTTTGTTGGCTAGTAAATCTTGTCAGAAATGAGTACAGGGTACACCAGAAAGAGTCTAGTCTATGTAAAGTAAGTGTCTGTATACACCTTTTACTGTTCCTTATATTCAAGTTTCATTGTAAGTAGATGCTTTCTTTACTCACATTCCTTGACTATTCTTTAATGTTTCATTTAAGTGAGATCAGATTCACTATGCCATGTACCTTTTTTTTGGATTTAGCACTACAGATTACCTATAATAAAATTAAAATTTCTAGCCATATAGACTTAATACAGGAAAATATGACCTGAAAAATGACTATTTTGAAAGTTCACGTGTCCTTTACAACCAGATCCTGAGTGCACAGATCAATATTGGTGATGACCTCCGTTGTAAAACCACTTACATGTATCTTGAGAGATCATATTATCTTGTCAGAAAGGGTCCTTCTCTAAAGATAAAAAATCTTTTTGCTGAAATGTTTTTTTCTTCTTCTTTTTTAAATTAAATAATTGCATTGCATGAACATAGTGTTAATTTTTAGGTGTTGGAGTCAGGCAACCTGGGGCCATCTGACAGCACTTGCCAATTCCCAGCATGCATCAGAAGTTGGGGCTTGCCTTGTGTCAGGTTACTCATTATCACCTGTGAAAATTGAAGTATGTATACCTTTGGGAATGTTTACCTTTGCCAGCTCTATTGTATCCATGCTGTTTAAACAAATGTGGAACTTTGAAAGACTGCCAACTATGTTTATGTACATTTGTATGTACTGCATGCATAGTACTTCTCCTTCACCATTTAAGTTAGAGACTTAAGACTTTGGAATTCAGTTTAGATATGATTTATAGATTAAAACAAAAAGATGATGTAGATATGTTATTGAAAGTTTTGTGCCACATATTTCTCTCATTCATTGATACAAAACTTAAAAGTTTTTTAAAGAAATATGTTGCTAATTTGCAAAACACTTGCTTTGTAAGACACTATCAAAATTGTTTTTATTATGCTTTACTATCTACAATATAAATGCAGTAAAGCTTCACAAGTACTAAAATGAAACTACCTGTGTTCACTTACTGGTCAATGAAATTGGGTACAGGAAATTTGTGCAAGGAATTATAAAATGTTACATTTATCCAGAACCATCTAAAAAAAAGCATTCATTTTTTGGTACATAATGAACACTGTATACATGTACAACTTTCAAAAGTGAAGAATTGATGATGTATTACCAGAGTGTAGCTCACCATTACTTACCAGTATTTCATGCTGTTGCATAACATTTCCATGTTGTAATTGGGGAGTGCATGATGCAGCCAATCTGGACTGAAAACCTCTGTCAAAATTTTAAATTGGGGATTGGTTACAATTAGAAGATTTAATTAAATATAAATCCACTTATTGGTGGTTGCAAGAAAGTGGTCTTAATTGTGGAATGTTCTGATTGACTATATAGGAGGATTCACTGTTCATGTAAAGATGATCTAAGTTAGGGTACTTGGGGTCATGGAAACTGGTCAAGTTAGCTTTTTTCTTGAAATACCCTTGAAGTACATTACAGTATACATGACTTAACAACTTGATACCACAATCAAATAGAAGTTATTTTACATTTTATATGTATACTGTCTAGAGATCATAAAAAGAGAATAGAAACAAATGTGAAAAATAAAACTTGTGGATGCAACTTTTTCTTCATATTTTGTCGGTAAAGGCAATTCATTAATGTCAGTCAGAGTGTTTAACAACAAGAGTGTCTTTGGTTCTTGGAGAAATAAATGGCCTGTAAAACTGAGTATCTAGAAAATGTCTTGGGATTAAATTTAGGAAGATATTATGGGCGAAACAATTGAATGACACATATGATAATTGCCTCTTTATATTATAGCCTCCCTCGTATCGGGATCAGGTGCTTGGATTCTGAGAGGTCAGTAAGGTGGAGCTGGCCAAGTTTCCAGGTGTTAAGTAAGTTCACATCACAACTGCAACAATTTCTCATAGAGAGAGAGAGGAGAATATATGAACTTACATTCCCTCAACACAGACCCCATGCCTTTCAACGACAAGGCAAAGATTATGTGATGATGTATCATTCGAGATTTGTGTCACAGATTTCTTGAAAAGTTTTTACATAAATTGTTGTAAGTTGTGTAGTTACTTTACTGTGTGAACATGCAAGGAATATAAAACAAAAGATTTATATGGCAAGATTTATTAACATAGAGACTGTATTATGCTGACATGCCATTAAACCCTATACACATATTCAGATAAGCAGTTTTAGAGTAATTTGTACTTCTAATCAGATTCACAGAAATGAATGATGTGCTAGTTTTCCTTCTTTTATAAAAAAAAAAAAATTAGCTTGGGAACAACCAGGATAAAGTTACATTTAACTAAAAGGCAATCATGCAGGTATCTTAAATGTATGAATCGAAAGTTTGGGGATTAAGCAGCAAAACATAATTTCCTCTTTTTTTTTTTTTTTTAGTCATTCATTTAGATCAAATGCAGTATTTTATATAATTGTAGATTTGGCTTTTTCTTTACCACGGTGATGATTGAGGTAAGAAACTATCTTCCCTGGTTAATGAAAAGGTAAGATTTTCACAAGAACTCAAACTTTTTCTTCAGATTATTTTTCTGTGATTCTTCTGCTGGGAAAATGAAAAGAAAAAAATAGGGTTTTCAGTTTTCAGGCAGTTCTAACTACTTGTAATATTATTTATACATTAGGTAAACTAAAATTTCAGTTTTCAGGCAGTTCTAACTACTTGTAACATTATTTATACATTAGGTAAACTAAAATTTCAGTTTTCAGGCAGTTCTAACTACTTGTAACATTATTTATACATTAGGTGAACTAAAATTTCAGTTTTCAGGCAGTTCTAACTACTTGTAACATTATTTATACATTTCAGTTTTAATCTAGCCAGATATATTCATAATTTTTCAGCTCTACTGGCTGAAGACCAAAAGAGCTTATGTGATGGTCCTGTGCTCATTATCTGTTAGGAGTTGTTTGTTATTGCCACTCCTCCTAAACTACTTGGTGGAAAGACGTGAAATTTGGCATGAAGTTTTTATCCTGATGTCTAGATGGTCCTAAAAGAAAACATTATCCCTCAGAGATCGAATATGGCCACCATGGCTGCCATCTTGAAAATCTTTTTATCTCATCTCCTCCTGAACGGATGGTCATATCAGCATGGGTTTTCAATAAAAATTTAAGTATACAAAGATGCTGCTAAACAAAAATGTTGCGGATCTGACATCTAACACAACCACCACAGTGCCCATCTTGAAAATCTTGTTATCATTACTTAACAGATTGTCCTGTTGACATGGGGTTTACAGTGAAAGAATTCTTCCAAATTTTTGTGCCCTCTTAGGCAATCATACAAAACTGTTTAGTGATACCTGTATGTAGTTGGTCCTATTCAAGCATGGTGTAGATCTGACTTCACAAAATGGCCACAATGGCCATCTTGAAAATCTTTTTATCGTTGCTCTTCCTGAACAAAAGGTTGTATTGGCATGGGGTTTACCCTGAAACATTTCTTACAGTAGTTCTTTTAGTTCATCCACAATGAATATGGTGCTGATCTGACCTCACATAGTAGTTGTCATCATGTTATCACTTTTCCTTCTGAACAGATAATGATATTGATATGGGTTTTCATAGAAATACTTTTTGCAATATCTTGCTGGTTCTAATTGACAAGAAGAGCTGTGATGGCTAAGGCATTGGACTTGTGTCCAGAAGGGTGTTTTATTTTTGTTTGGATCGGCTATCATGGTGACCTCTTGGGCAAGGCACTTGACTCTACTTGCCTTGGCATGATATAACCTTCAAGTGTTGCTGAATGAAAGCTTGTTGATCTCACCACCATGTCCACACTTTTGTGAACAAGTTTGAAAACCAGTCCTACTTGATCTTGAGGTCAAGTCAAGGTCACTGCTCACATTTATGTATTTCATTGAGCTTAAGAACACAGTGACTTGTACGTATACAAATGAATTTTGACCAATCTTTGTATTTATTTGCATTCCAGTAACTATTTGATAGTCATTATTCTGAAATTGATTTTCAGGTCAAAGGTCTTGACTCGGGGTTGTTTTTTTTTTCATCAGTAATGGCTAGTAAGCTTGATAACACAAACAAGTATGAATGGATTTTTATCAAACCCAAAAGTATGAATGGATTTTTATCAAAAGCACAAACAAGTATAAATGGATTTTTATCAAACCCAGTTTGTGAATATATCTGAAGAATACCTTGAATGATGCCATTTCAATAAATTGTTTTTTTAAATGTCAATTTTGGATTTAATAAAATTTAGCATGTGGGTATATCTTGTCAGTATTTGAGACAAGTTCAGGGATCTTTTTTTCCATGATATCAGGTTTAAGGTCAAAGGTTAAACATACAAATCGGCATGTTCTATTCACTAGGCAAAATTGGAATGAAAACTCCGCAAACAAGCTTTGAAACATGAAACCTATCATTGGAGAGTGGCATCCCTCATACAGAGCAAATCACAGAGATTAGGTGATATTGTGCCACTTCCATATAGGACACACATACCCCTGACTCATGCATATAGGACACTCATACCCCTGACTCATGCATATAGGACACACATGCCCCTGACTCATGCATATAGGACACACATACCCTTGACTCATGCATATAGGACACACATACCCCTGACTCATGCATATAGGACACTCATACCCCTGACTCATGCATATAGGACACACATACCCCTGACTCATGCATGTAGGACACACATACCCCTGACTCATGCATATAGGACACACATACCCCTGACTCATGCATATAGGACACACATACCCCTGACTCATGCATAACTTCTGGGGAGTGCATACCTATCAGTGTTCACTGAAAGTGAAACACATTCTTGTTGAATGTATTGACTTCAACCCTGTGAGACATACATTTTTTCATGTGAACTCAATTTAGAAATTTTCTGATGATGTACCACCAGAAAAAATCTTGGACTTGTTGCGAGAATATGGTTTATTTGATAAATTGTAACCTTATATTGAAAGGATTTTATATTTTTTATCTTAATCTTCTTTTAATATATCTTGTAAAGATTTTTAACATCTTTACCTTGTATCTTTTATCCTGTATAACTACAAGTTTGCAGAAGGGTTAACCTTTTTACAGTTTTTTTTTGTTGTTCTTTATATTTACATTTTTAAAACTTGTAATCAGCACTGTATAGCCAGTATTGTCCTGACTTACCATTAAACCTTGTACATACATGACAAAGAATTTTGTACTGTACTTATCTTGTGAACATGTTAACTCAAACAAGTAAGAAAGTATTTTTATTACCAAATTTGGTATGTTGTAGTTTCACAAGAATATCTGAGCTGTTTTCAATACTCAGCAGTTAAAAGGAATAAAGGGACGGAGGAAAAATGGACTTGTTAATTCTTGAAAATTCTTTTTTGGTCAGTAGAGCATCTCATCAAGGGACTCTTGCTCAAATATACTTTTAATGCTTTGTTTACCCTTTTCTGGTAAAAAATCATCAATTGAAGCTTGTTGATGCTAAAATTTTGTCAGATTATGAGAATAAAGAAGATTTCTAGCCGGTTTTTTTATAATTATTATTAGAAGGCATACATTTATCTTTGAAATTGTGATTGCATTTCTATTTGTCAGTCATGTTTCCTTTCAGGATATTTAGATTGGATTGATTGACATCAGTTTCTGTTCATTCCTCCATTATTTCATCCATCTTTTTCTTTAACTTTCATTATTAGGCATACACAAATCACCAATAATGTTGAGAATGTAAAAATAATTTCTGGTTTGTAAATCAGGCTATTACAATCTGCTTGTCATATAATTATGATTTGTATCAGGTTCAAAGATGGAGGTGGCAAAGTGCAACAGAGAAGAATTTCTTCATTGATGGAGGTATATACACAATATTTTCTTTTCTAACTTCAGTATTTGAAATTATTTTCAAATACATGTTGGACAGATTGACAGAATTTATTTAAGTTACAGTTGACAAAATTTTGAAATTGGATCAAGTACATGTGTTGATAATGGTGCATCATATTAAAAGTTGAATATGGAGACATTTTTCCATAATTCGATATTCATGATATTTATACTGTATGTTTTTTTTATAATTATTTTTTTATTTATTGATAAAAAGTTAAAAATACAAAATGTAAATTTCAAATAATTTGTGAGTAATGGCATTGAATATAAGAAATGCCATAAAATAGTGCACAATACATGTGATAAAATATAAATGAAACTTTTTTCATGCACCTTAACATGACAGTAGTAGCAACTGTGAAAGTTTGTTTCACCAAACATATAAAACTTGCTTACAAATATTTAAGAATTTCAGATGTGGCAAACATGTATGGTGCTGGCTTTAAAAAAGTTGTCCCCCAAAAAATCGTTAACCTCAATATTTTGTCGCCAATTTTCAAAAAATGTCGCCAAGCAAGGAGTCAATATTTTTCCATATCTATTAATGTAGTAGGCAATGAAAATTGAAAAAGATGGGGTATTTATTACTTTATTGACAACAAACAATACAATACCACAATATTACAGAATAAATCATTACATGACTGTTTTGCATGCTTATTTATAATGTTTTGCACTTTTAAAAAGTTGTTTCATAAAAATAATAAAATCGAATGTCACATGCGTATGCGTTGTGATTTTACTGCTGCCCGCTTCCTGAATGCAGTTTCAAAGTTGAAGCCTCCTTCACATTTGTACATGCCGATTCTCATTAGATTCTCCAGAGTTGAGATGCCGAGTTTATTCCTGATGTCAGTTTTGATGAGATTCATCTTACTGAACCCATGTTCACAGTCTACAGTGCTGACTGGTGACACCAGGAGTCTCTCAGCAGCCACAGATACACAAGGATATGTTGACCTGACATTGAACCAAGTTCTTAACACCTCTATACACCTTACCATGCCTAAGAACCTGAAGCCCTAGCTTAAGACACAAAACCAGCCAATTCCTGACTAACCTCTGACTGACTACCTAACCCACAAGTAGACAAGTAACCTGAAACAATGCCTGAAACCTCTGAAAGAATGGAACTGTTAGTCTGTGAACCATACAAATAGGGATCAAACAACTTGGTTAGAGCACCTAAAACTATTGAATCCCCCTCCTCTGTGAATCTTGCCTTCAGATTGTCTATAACAATATCTACAAACTTGACACAAGAAGATGCAGCCAAACCTTTGCTTAGTACCATCTCTAGTTCTATGGCCTTGTACTAGAAAGTACACAAACCTGATGAATCTAAACTTGGTTCTGCTGGAATCTCAGAAAGAAACCTAGAAACATTACTACCAGACTCTGACCTCAGACCTTCAAGAACCTCAACAGTGGAGTGGAGAAGGGGACTAACCTCTGTAAAGTCAATATCAGATCTCTGATAAGCTTGACACAGAACTGCTAAATCCCTCAGAATGTCAGCAATATAGTGTGTTGTATAAACAAATTTAAAACAGGCAATGGGCTTATACAGTGCAAGAGCCTTTGAAAACTTGTCTTGCAGGAAGACACCAACTAGGGCTGGGAAATTATCAATAACTGCCTGCACACTACCTTGAAGATTCAACTACAGTGAAACCCCGCTATAACGCGCCCCGCTATAACGCGAATTCGGATATAACGCGATCGTGGCGTGGCTCCCAAAATTTCATATATTCATTCGCACATGAACTTTTTTTTTTTTTTTCAAAGGACGAGAAATAGTGTATAAAATGTGTATATTACAGTATCATTTTGGGGAAGAGATCGCGTAGGAATTCGAGTATAATACGTCTGTGGCGTGGTTCCTGAAATTGTGTATACATGTACGTGTATTTTTCTCGTACACGGAATTTTTTATTTTTTTTTTAAGTACGAGAAATAGTGTACAAAAAGTTTATTATCATTTTGGGGAAGAGATCACTTATGAATTCGATTGTGGCGTGGCTTCTGAAATTTAACAATTTCACTAATTTCTTGAAGTGTTATGCCAAAATAAACATTATCGGAAATGTTACTTATTATTGATCCATGAGTAAAGCCAGTAAGTTTTCTTTGTGTTTGTCTTCAATTCATTCTGTATACAATCATTGCTCAAACAATAGCCGACGTGTTTTTCTTCTTTAACTGCATACACAACCGAGCATCAGACAATGTGGTGGTTGATAAAAGATTCTCACGATTTAATAAACATCAAAAACGTAAGCCGCCAACACGTGCGCTGGACTTAAGTTCATCCTGTATACAATCAATGCGGTGGTTGATCAAAGATTGTCATATGTGGGTGCTTATATAGAGACTGAGCTTGGGCGGCAAGATCAAAGATTGTCATATGTGGGTGCTTATGTAGAAACTGAGCTTCGGCGGCAAGATCACAGGGAGTTCAAATAACCACTCTCTGTTACTTGCCACTGAACAAGTACAGCTGTATCAAACTCGTGGCTCAATCAAAGGGTTGTCATGTGGGAAAACAAAGACGGATCGATATCAGATAGTAAACGGTGTTGATACCCTATTCATGCTATACATTAGACGTGTATACGTTGTTCTCTGAATAAAGAAAAATATAGCGAAACCCCGCTATAACGCGACCCCGCTTTTTCCGTGATCGAATTTTATGGACTCCAAATATCGCGTTATAGTGGGGTTTCACTGTACCTTGTATGGAATACCTGATGCAAATGAGTGTGAGAAGCCTCCAACACTGACTGAATAGCCTCAAGCCTACACATATTACAGGGGGAATATGCAAAATACTTGTACATATTATTCAGTATATCTTGAAACTTAACCAGGTATCTAAACTCATCAGCTGTAGCACCTGTACTAAGAGCTAACCTGTGTACAATGCAATGAGGTGCCAGCAAACCTATGATAACTTCCTTCAGCCTGTGACAACACCACCCTTGCAACTTGCCATGACTGAAGCACCATCGGTAGACACACCAACCAGATTGTCCAGACTGAAACCAAATGACTTGATTAAACTTAACAACTCCGAATAGATAAGTTCTGCATTTGCAGTTTGAAGCTGACAAATACCCAGAAAACGTGTAACTGGTTCAACACTGCCAACCAAACTAATCAAGTACCTACTATAAACAACCAAATTCTGATGTACTGAAACAACTGTGCTCACATCAAGCATGTCACTGTAAAAAACCATCTTGTCAACTATTACATCTGCCAACAACGGCTGAAACTCACTGGTACTGCTGTGACTGTCATAAGATGTGTGCATATCTACTTTTAGGTCTGATATTTGGGTGGCACCCTGAAATACAAATAATTAATGAATAATTCATTTTGTTTATGTCATAAATATTTTGTCATTTATAATTATACATGTTCTGATTATATTAACAAAATATATAATTAGCAGACATTGGAATTAATGCAGCAATCATGGTGTACTACAGATGTAACATCACATTAAATATATATTAAGGTTGTACATGTATTTTTTCCTCATGTTACTGTCATTAAAATCCATACAATATTGCAACTAACTAGCTATATTCTCAATACTTGTGTGATACACAACTGGTGCAGCTTTGGAACAATTGTATTGGCCAGGTTGTAGTAAGCTGCAAAGAAAGTGTTCCTAATGGGGCTGATAATGGCATTTTTACTTTTACTGATAGCAGCAATCTTAGCTACTTCCAGTCTTTGCATCCTGCATGACGGTCTGTGCAAAGGTATGACTGTTGTCACCTGAAATAAATGCATTATCAAATATCAAATATCTTTCCAAACATCAGCAGTCTCTCTCTCTCATGATTTCTGGTTTATGATTTATACCTTGTTAAAACAACACATTTTTGTTTCATTTTTATGCTCATTTTGTTTATGACTCTAGAACATTAACAAGAGCTTAGTTAACAACAAAATGATGCAATATTACATTGACTCAACACACAACTGTTATAGTATCACACTACAAGCATATTTATTGTTTTACTACAGTCCCATATTCAGATCATTACTGTAAAGTGTGGACTCAGAGAAATTTTGCGTATATGGTAACATTGCACATTTAGCAATGGGCACTTTTTATCATATTAAATGATACACTGTATCAAGTTTATTACAGACTCAGTATTTGTAAATTCTTGTGTCTGCTGAACAGTAGAATGTTAAGCTGCCTGTCTTAGCTAGACAAGAACCGTGTATATTTCAGTGTCATAGGCTCACAGGGGTGTGATTGATACATCCTGTTGTGTGCCGCAAAGCCTTATTATGTACATATTTCAATATAGTTTTCTAAAGTTTCTAAAGACTATCGTTAAAGATTTGTTTTCTTCATAATATTTTCTTCTTTTTTTTTTTGCCTGCACTGACGCATGGATAATCTGCGCCCGGAAAATCGAGAGTATGCTTGGATGTGTATACGATTTTATTGAAAATAGTTGACCTCTTATAGGGCAACAAAGCCTTATATATGAATACATTTGCATAAAATCAGTTTATATATGAGAATAAACGGTAACCTTGGAAATTTTCAATCGGGATGGACCTAATTGTTTGAATATTAATTCTTGAAGATTGTCCAAAAAGTATGAAATGCACCCTCTCCTTCACACACACACAAAAATCCAGCCCCATTAACACAATTATTCCTGTAATAGTAGCAATTCCAAATATAAGACATGTTACGACCCCCTCTGCCTCTAAAACAGTACGTAATTGTAATTTAGGGAAGATCCCTAGACATTGGTGAGAAAACTTCTGAAATTTTCAGTTAAGTTATCAAAACATCCCTTTAAGGTAATTTAGAATCTAGATCTTGGTGAAAATATTATTTGTTTTTTAAAGAAACATCATCAGGATCAATGGCAAAAGTAAAATATCAATGAGCAAAATTAACAGATGTAACTCTATTACTTACTCTGCCTGGAGTCATGTTTGGTGACAGTTCTTCAAAATATCACAACCAATTGTAAATGAATTGACGACTTGCGCCTTGATACATATATCACAGAACATCAGTTTTAATTTTGTATCATATCTCAGCCATGGATGCCCAAATTTCCAACTGTCAGGATATTTTCGGGATTTCGGGGCCCATTCATCATGATGTGGTATTGTACTTAAAGCATTATGTTATGTATGATGTTTGTGTGATATTATAAAAATTTTAGGAAATTATAAATGTTTCTTCACTTTAATATTTGCTTAAATCTTAATGTTATCAGGAAAAACATGTTTAACTAGTGTCCTTGAATTAGGTTGTTTTGATCAATATGTTTTCTCAATTTGAAGGTCAAGGTTGAATTTTGTTTACAAGTAAAAATTCCATTAAGATGACTCATATTCTAGAACATTCTGTCATGTGACCAATCTTTATATATGCCATGTTTGGTGGACATTTATTCAGTTTTGACATTACCATCAGTCTTGTAAAGAGCTATTACAGTTGTGAAAATTCATTCCAAATTCTAAGAGAGGAATTATTTTAAATATTCATTGGATTATAACAGTGCTCATAAACTTTTGGATTTTGGATTTTTAATTGATGATTTTGGAATTTAAGTGAACTTATTCAGATATTTTGGAATACTTCATTTTGACATCAGCACATCAAGATTACTAGTACATCAGGACTTTGGAGACCATTGGCACATAATAACATTCAAGGACACAGCCGTGAATTTGGAACATTCTATATTTAGGACTTGTGATTAGAACAATCATTCTTATTGGATTATTAGGATTTCAAAACACATTACTGTAAGTGATTTTTTTGATTTTTCATTTTAATTATCTAGTAATAAATTGCTTGTTGATTTTTACTTGATTTGTTGGTTTCACTTTCTTTCTGTTACATTTTTCTTAGACCATAGAGTCGTAACAGAAATTGGGGGCTCGTCCGGGATCTGAATTTCATTAAAGCATTTTAGAGATATTAAAGTTATTTTTGAAATTCATATTGATTTTGTCTCGAAGAATTTTTTTTTGTCTTTGGCAAAGATATTTTAATAGAGAAATTTGTTTTGTGTGAAACCAACAAGCATTTACAATGGCAGCTAATGTTCAGAATTTCATTTCAAAACCTACCCAGGAGGGGTTAGAGTGCATGAGAAAGGATGAGTTGCTCGAGCTTGCCAGAAAATACAGTCTATCTGAGGCAAAAGTATCATTGACAAAACAGGAGATAAAGATTATTTTGATTCAGTATTTAGTAGGAAAGGGAATTTTTGAAAATAGTGATTTAAGTTTGAAGAGAAAGCCTGTATCTGGTTCTGACAGGAAATTAAGGGAATTAGAGTTAAAGAACCAGATGGATTTAGAATTGGCAAAGCTTCAGATTCAGAGAGAGAGAGAGAAAAAGAAGAGAGGCAGATGGAGAGAGAAAAAGAAGAGAGGCAGATGGAGAGAGAGAAAGAAGAGAGGCAGATACAGATGGAGAGAGAAAAAGAGAGAGGCAGATGGAGAGAGAGAAAGAAGAGAGGCAGATACAGATGGAGAGAGAGAAAGAAGAGAGGCAAATGCAGATGGAGAGAGAGAAAGAAGAGAGGCAAATGCAGATGGAGAGAGAGAGAGAGAGAAAGAAGATAGACAAATACAAATGCAGATGCAGATGCAAAGAGAAGAAAGGGAAATGCAATTTAAGTTAAGAGAATTAGAACTGGCAAACAGAGCACACTCCACTCCTTTAAAAACAAGTTCAGGTTTTGATGTTACTAGATATATTAGGTTAGTACCCCCTTTTCAGGAAAAAGAAGTAGATAAATACTTTCTTCATTTCGAGAAAATAGCTGAAAACTTGAAATGGCCCAGAGAGCATTGGACTTTGTTATTACAAAGTGTACTTATTGGCAAAGCTCGTGAAGTCTACACTTCACTGTCAGTACAACAAAGCACTGATTATGATGTGGTTAAGGAGTACATCTTGAAAGCTTATGAGTTGGTACCAGAGGCATATCGACAAAGGTTTAGGAATTGTAGAAAAGAAACTGGACAAACTCATGTCGAATTTGCAAGGGATAAAGAACAACTATTTGATAGGTGGTGCTCAGCCAAGAAAGTTGATCAAGCTTATGATAACCTCAGACAGCTCGTATTAATTGAAGAGTTCAAGAGGTGCATCCATAGTGATGTTAAAACCTATCTTGACGAGCAGAATGTGGAAACTTTGGAAAATGCTGCTCATATGGCTGATGATTATTCCTTGACTCACAAAATTTCATTTGGTAATAAATCGTCCTCTCAGCAGTTTTCTGGTAAAAAACCATTTCAATCTCATTCGAGTACTTCCAAATTTCACAACAGCACAACTGTTAGGAATCAAACATCTGATAAGACTGATCAGAAATCCTTATCTCTTCCTACGTGCACTTATTGTAAAAAGAAAGGGCACGTTATTTCTGATTGCTTCAAGTTGAAAAAAAAGCAACAGAGAAAATACAGAGCTTTTCCAAATGCTCTTATTTCTACGAGGTCAAGGTCACGGTCTTGTATTGAAAGCAATACATTTGTTGGGTCAAACAAACCCCAGTCTGATTCTATTTTAGAGGCTTATGAACCATTCATGTCAGAAGGTTCTATATCACTTATTGGTGATTCTGCCAAACCTATCCCAATTAAAATATTAAGGGACACTGGAGCTTCTCAGAGTCTTTTATTATCAGGTACTTTGCCTTTGTCTGAGGAGTCTTCTTCAAGTGAAAGTGTTCTTGTTCAGGGAGTAGAGTGCGGCTTTGTAAATGTTCCTCTCCATTGTGTAAATTTGGCATCAGACTTAGTTTCTGGACCTGTGACTGTTGGGGCAGTGACTTCTTTACCCATAGAGGGTGTTCATTTATTACTAGGCAATGACCTAGCTGGAGATAAGGTTGTGGTTAATCCACTTGTAACTGACAAGCCTTGTTTGGATCAGAAAGTTGATCCTGTCGAAACTGAAATCCCTGATTTGTACCCTGCTTGTGCAGTTACTAGAGCTATGGCAAAAAGAGCTCTTGAGAGTGATGTTGATCAGGATATTATTCCTTTAGCTGACACATGTATTGGTCAGTCTTTTGATGAGGTCACTTTTTCCTCAGGTATTGATCAATCAAACGGTATTGATCACAGTGATCCTCTTTTGGCAACTCATTCTCTTTGTTCTACTCAGGGTGACAAACGACAATCTCTTGTCGTTGAACAGGAGCAAGATCCCGAGATATCTTGTTTGTTTCAGAGGGCTATTAGTGAAACTGAAGCCACACAAGTTCCAGTGTGTTACTTTGTGAAAAATGGGGTCCTTATGAGGAAATGGAGACCACCTGATGTACCCGCTGGTGACGAGTGGTCAGTGAGCTATCAAATTGTTGTTCCTAAGTCATATCGACAGGAAATTCTTAATTTAGCCCATGAAACTCCTTTGGCTGGTCATTTAGGAGTCCGTAAGACTTATCACAAGATCTTGAATCATTTTTATTGGCCGAAACTCAAAAGTGATGTTTCTAAATACTGCAGATCTTGTCACACTTGTCAAATGGTAGGAAAACCCAATCAGAAGATACCTAAGGCTCATCTACAACCTATTCCTGCATTTGATGAACCATTTAGTAGAATAATGGTAGACTGTGTTGGTCCTTTACCTAAAACCAAGTCAGGCAACCAATACTTGTTGACCATCATGTGTACATCTACAAGATTTCCAGAAGCAATTCCTCTGAGAAATATAAAAACTAAAACTATTGTGAAAGCTTTGGTGAAGTTTTTTACACTTGTTGGTCTTCCCAAATCTGTCCATTTAGATCAAGGGTCAAATTTTATGTCTGGAATTTTCCAACAAGTTATGCATGAATTAGGCATCCAACAGTTTAAATCTTCTGCCTATCACCCTGAAAGTCAAGGTGCTTTGGAAAGATTTCATCAAACTTTGAAGAATATGATTCGATCATATTGCTTTGATACAGAAAAGGATTGGGATGAGGGTGTTCATTTGTTGTTGTTTGCTGTTAGGGATTCAGTTCAAGAGTCGTTGGGTTTTAGTCCCTTTGAACTAGTTTTTGGTCATACTGTCCATGGACCATTGAAATTATTGAAAGAGAAACTTCTTTCAAATGAAGATTCAAAGATTAATCTTCTTGATTATGTTTCTGATTTTAAATACAAGTTGTCAAAGGCCTGTGAAGTAGCAAGAACTAATCTTCACACTACTCAGTCAAAAATGAAATTAAGGTATGACAGAAATTCACAGGAAAGGAGTTTTAAACCTGGTGACAAAGTTCTGGCTCTCTTTCCCATACCTCAGAATCCTCTTCAGGCTAAATTTTATGGTCCTTATACCGTTGAAAAGAAAGTAAATGACTTAAATTATATCATTAACACTCCTGGGAGACGGAAACAGAAACAACTTTGTCATATAAATATGTTAAAGGAATATTTTGACAGAGATAGCTCAGCTAATTATTCTGTTAATTTAGTTGTACCTGTCCCACACAGTGAAGATATCAACGATGGAATACAATCAGACTATAGTGACTCTGGTATAACCAATCTTCGGAATTCAGAAATATGGAACAACCTAGACCAGAAACTTTCACATCTACAACAACAGGAAAGAAATGAACTAAAACAGCTATTACATGACTATGAGCACTTGTTTCCTGATGTTCCAACACGAACAAGTAAAATTTATCATGACGTTGACATTGTAGATTCTGCGCCTGTGAAACAGCATCCTTATAGGATGAATCCTCTCAAACAGAACTATCTGAAGAAAGAAATTCAGTATTTACTGGAGAATGATTTCATAGAACCAAGTTAAAGTAACTGGAGTTCACCATGTATTCTTGTTCCCAAGCCAGATAATACATTCCGTATGTGTACTGACTATAGAAAAGTCAACAGTGTCACCAAAACTGATTCATTTCCAATCCCAAGAATGGACGATTGCATTGATAAAATTGGAAATGCGGAATATGTCACCAAGTTTGACCTTTTAAAAGGATTCTGGCAAATTCCACTGACGGAAAGGGCAAAAGAAATTTCAACATTTGTAACTCCAAATGGACTTTATCAATATAAAGTCATGCCGTTTGGAATGAAAAATTCGCCTGCAACGTTTCAACGTCTGATGAACATGATAACATTTGGTCTTGATAATTGTGACGCTTATATCGATGACGTCATTATCTACAACAACACCTGGGAAGATCATTTGGAAACCATTCGAAAATTCTTTGATCGACTCAGCGATGCGAATCTGACAATTAATTTGAGCAAAAGTGAGTTTTGCCATGCTTGTGTCACATTTTTAGGACATATTGTGGGACAAGGTCAAGTTAAGCCTATAGAAGCTAAGGTCAAAGCTATCTCTGAATTTCAAGTTCCAATTTGTAAAAAGCAACTGATGCGATTTCTAGGTATGGCTGGATATTATCGGAAATTTTGTTCCAATTTTTCCAAAATTGCTGAACCTTTGACAAGTTTATTGAGTAAGAAAACCAAATTTCATTGGTCTGACAAGTGTCAGGAATCTTTTGACAAGTTTTTGGCCATGCTTAAGAATGCACCAGTTCTTTCTGCACCAAATTTCAGCCAATCATTTAAATTATCTGTTGATGCAAGTGATGTAGGGGTTGGTGGAGTATTGATTCAGGAAGACAAAAGTGGTGTGGATCACCCTGTATGTTATTTTTCTAAAAAACTAAACAAGCACCAGAAAAATTATTCCACAATTGAGAAGGAATGTTTGGCTTTGATATTGGCTTTACAGCATTTTGAAGTGTATGTCACCTCAGCTCTTTCTCCAATTATTGTGTACAGTGATCACAATCCCCTTACTTTCATCAACAAAATGAAAGATAAAAATCGGAGATTGTTGAGATGGAGTTTGATATTGCAAGAATATAACATTGACATTAGACACATCAGGGGAAAAGACAATGTGATTGCAGATGCACTCTCACGTGCCTAGAAATGTAATATTGCTTGATGTAATTAAGTCCAGTATCATAAAACATGTTCTTATGTATTTTTGGTTATTATAGTATTAGATGTATATTCAAAAGAAAGCTTTATTATATAAATCTTTCTTTTTCTTTATGAGGGGAGGTGTTATGTATGATGTTTGTGTGATATTATAAATATTTTAGGAAATTATAAATGTTTCTTCACTTTAATATTTGCTTAAATCTTAATGTTATCAGGAAAAACATGTTTAACTAGTGTCCTTGAATTAGGTTGTTTTGATCAATATGTTTTCTCAATTTCGAAGGTCAAGGTTGAATTTTGTTTACAAGTAAAAATTCCATTAGGATGACTCATATTCTAGAACATTCTGTCATGTGACCAATCTTTATATATGCCATGTTTGGTGGACATTTATTCAGTTTTGACATTACCATCAGTCTTGTAAAGAGCTATTACAGTTGTGAAAATTCATTCCAAATTCTAAGAGAGGAATTATTTTAAATATTCATTGGATTATAACAGTGCTCATAAACTTTTGGATTTTGGATTTTTAATTGATGATTTTGGAATTTAAGTGAACTTATTCAGATATTTTGGAATACTTCATTTTGACATCAGCACATCAAGATTACTAGTACATCAGGACTTTGGAGACCATTGGCACATAATAACATTCAAGGACACAGCCGTGAATTTGGAACATTCTATATTTAGGACTTGTGATTAGAACAATCATTCTTATTGGATTATTAGGATTTCAAAACACATTACTGTAAGTGATTTTTTTGATTTTTCATTTTAATTATCTAGTAATAAATTGCTTGTTGATTTTTACTTGATTTGTTGGTTTCACTTTCTTTCTGTTACATTTTTCTTAGACCATAGAGTCGTAACAGAAATTGGGGGCTCGTCCGGGATCTGAATTTCATTAAAGCATTTTAGAGATATTAAAGTTATTTTTGAAATTCATATTGATTTTGTCTCGAAGAATTTTTTTGTCTTTGGCAAAGATATTTTAATAGAGAAATTTGTTTTGTGTGAAACCAACAAGCATTTACAATGGCAGCTAATGTTCAGAATTTCATTTCAAAACCTACCCAGGAGGGGTTAGAGTGCATGAGAAAGGATGAGTTGCTCGAGCTTGCCAGAAAATACAGTCTATCTGAGGCAAAAGTATCATTGACAAAACAGGAGATAAAGATTATTTTGATTCAGTATTTAGTAGGAAAGGGAATTTTTGAAAATAGTGCTTTAAGTTTGAAGAGAAAGCCTGTATCTGGTTCTGACAGGAAATTAAGGGAATTAGAGTTAAAGAACCAGATGGATTTAGAATTGGCAAAGCTTCAGATTCAGAGAGAGAGAGAAAAAGAAGAGAGGCAGATGGAGAGAGAAAAAGAAGAGAGGCAGATGGAGAGAGAGAAAGAAGAGAGGCAGATACAGATGGAGAGAGAAAAAGAAGAGAGGCAGATGGAGAGAGAGAAAGAAGAGAGGCAGATACAGATGGAGAGAGAGAAAGAAGAGAGGCAAATGCAGATGGAGAGAGAGAAAGAAGAGAGGCAAATGCAGATGGAGAGAGAGAGAGAGAAAGAAGATAGACAAATACAAATTACATATCCAAGAGAAGAAAGGGAAATGCAATTTAAGTTAAGAGAATTAGAACTGGCAAACAGAGCACACTCCACTCCTTTAAAAACAAGTTCAGGTTTTGATGTTACTAGATATATTAGGTTAGTACCCCCTTTTCAGGAAAAAGAAGTAGATAAATACTTTCTTCATTTCGAGAAAATAGCTGAAAACTTGAAATGGCCCAGAGAGCATTGGACTTTGTTATTACAAAGTGTACTTATTGGCAAAGCTCGTGAAGTCTACACTTCACTGTCAGTACAACAAAGCACTGATTATGATGTGGTTAAGGAGTACATCTTGAAAGCTTATGAGTTGGTACCAGAGGCATATCGACAAAGGTTTAGGAATTGTAGAAAAGAAACTGGACAAACTCATGTCGAATTTGCAAGGGATAAAGAACAACTATTTGATAGGTGGTGCTCAGCCAAGAAAGTTGATCTAGATTACGATAACCTCAGACAGCTCGTATTAATTGAAGAGTTCAATAGGTGCATCCATAGTGATGTTAAAACCTATCTTGACGAGCAGAATGTGGAAACTTTGGAAAATGCTGCTCATATGGCTGATGATTATTCCTTGACTCACAAAATTTCATTTGGTAATAAATCGTCCTCTCAGCAGTTTTCTGGTAAAAAACCCATTTCAATCTCATTCGAGTACTTCCAAATTTCACAACAGCACAACTGTTAGGAATCAAACATCTGATAAGACTGATCAGAAATCCTTATCTCTTCCTACGTGCACTTATTGTAAAAAGAAAGGGCACGTTATTTCTGATTGCTTCAAGTTGAAAAATAAGCAACAGAGAAAAGACAGAGCTTTTCCAAATGCTCTTATTTCTACGAGGTCAAGGTCACGGTCTTGTATTGAAAGCAATACATTTGTTGGGTCAAACAAACCCCAGTCTGATTCTATTTTAGAGGTTTATGAACCATTCATGTCAGAAGGTTCTATATCACTTATTGGTGATTCTGCCAAACCTATCCCAATTAAAATATTAAGGGACACTGGAGCTTCTCAGAGTCTTTTATTATCAGGTACTTTGCCTTTGTCTGAGGAGTCTTCTTCAAGTGAAAGTGTTCTTGTTCAGGGAGTAGAGTGCGGCTTTGTAAATGTTCCTCTCCATTGTGTAAATTTGGCATCAGACTTAGTTTCTGGACCTGTGACTGTTGGGGCAGTGACTTCTTTACCCATAGAGGGTGTTCATTTATTACTAGGCAATGACCTAGCTGGAGATAAGGTTGTGGTTAATCCACTTGTAACTGACAAGCCTTGTTTGGATCAGAAAGTTGATCCTGTCGAAACTGAAATCCCTGATTTGTACCCTGCTTGTGCAGTTACTAGAGCTATGGCAAAAAGAGCTCTTGAGAGTGATGTTGATCAGGATATTATTCCTTTAGCTGACACATGTATTGGTCAGTCTTTTGATGAGGTCACTTTTTCCTCAGGTATTGATCAATCAAACGGTATTGATCACAGTGATCCTCTTTTGGCAACTCATTCTCTTTGTTCTACTCAGGGTGACAAACGACAATCTCTTGTCGTTGAACAGGAGCAAGATCCCGAGATATCTTGTTTGTTTCAGAGGGCTATTAGTGAAACTGAAGCCACACAAGTTCCAGTGTGTTACTTTGTGAAAAATGGGGTCCTTATGAGGAAATGGAGACCACCTGATGTACCCGCTGGTGACGAGTGGTCAGTGAGCTATCAAATTGTTGTTCCTAAGTCATATCGACAGGAAATTCTTAATTTAGCCCATGAAACTCCTTTGGCTGGTCATTTAGGAGTCCGTAAGACTTATCACAAGATCTTGAATCATTTTTATTGGCCGAAACTCAAAAGTGATGTTTCTAAATACTGCAGATCTTGTCACACTTGTCAAATGGTAGGAAAACCCAATCAGAAGATACCTAAGGCTCATCTACAACCTATTCCTGCATTTGATGAACCATTTAGTAGAATAATGGTAGACTGTGTTGGTCCTTTACCTAAAACCAAGTCAGGCAACCAATACTTGTTGACCATCATGTGTACATCTACAAGATTTCCAGAAGCAATTCCTCTGAGAAATATAAAAACTAAAACTATTGTGAAAGCTTTGGTGAAGTTTTTTACACTTGTTGGTCTTCCCAAATCTGTCCATTTAGATCAAGGGTCAAATTTTATGTCTGGAATTTTCCAACAAGTTATGCATGAATTAGGCATCCAACAGTTTAAATCTTCTGCCTATCACCCTGAAAGTCAAGGTGCTTTGGAAAGATTTCATCAAACTTTGAAGAATATGATTCGATCATATTGCTTTGATACAGAAAAGGATTGGGATGAGGGTGTTCATTTGTTGTTGTTTGCTGTTAGGGATTCAGTTCAAGAGTCGTTGGGTTTTAGTCCCTTTGAACTAGTTTTTGGTCATACTGTCCATGGACCATTGAAATTATTGAAAGAGAAACTTCTTTCAAATGAAGATTCAAAGATTAATCTTCTTGATTATGTTTCTGATTTTAAATACAAGTTGTCAAAGGCCTGTGAAGTAGCAAGAACTAATCTTCACACTACTCAGTCAAAAATCAAATTAAGGTATGACAGAAATTCACAGGAAAGGAGTTTTAAACCTGGTGACAAAGTTCTGGCTCTCTTTCCCATACCTCAGAATCCTCTTCAGGCTAAATTTTATGGTCCTTATACCGTTGAAAAGAAAGTAAATGACTTAAATTATATCATTAACACTCCTGGGAGACGGAAACAGAAACAACTTTGTCATATAAATATGTTAAAGGAATATTTTGACAGAGATAGCTCAGCTAATTATTCTGTTAATTTAGTTGTACCTGTCCCACACAGTGAAGATATCAACGATGGAATACAATCAGACTATAGTGACTCTGGTATAACCAATCTTCGGAATTCAGAAATATGGAACAACCTAGACCAGAAACTTTCACATCTACAACAACAGGAAAGAAATGAACTAAAACAGCTATTACATGACTATGAGCACTTGTTTCCTGATGTTCCAACACGAACAAGTAAAATTTATCATGACGTTGACATTGTAGATTCTGCGCCTGTGAAACAGCATCCTTATAGGATGAATCCTCTCAAACAGAACTATCTGAAGAAAGAAATTCAGTATTTACTGGAGAATGATTTCATAGAACCAAGTTAAAGTAACTGGAGTTCACCATGTATTCTTGTTCCCAAGCCAGATAATACATTCCGTATGTGTACTGACTATAGAAAAGTCAACAGTGTCACCAAAACTGATTCATTTCCAATCCCAAGAATGGACGATTGCATTGATAAAATTGGAAATGCGGAATATGTCACCAAGTTTGACCTTTTAAAAGGATTCTGGCAAATTCCACTGACGGAAAGGGCAAAAGAAATTTCAACATTTGTAACTCCAAATGGACTTTATCAATATAAAGTCATGCCGTTTGGAATGAAAAATTCGCCTGCAACGTTTCAACGTCTGATGAACATGATAACATTTGGTCTTGATAATTGTGACGCTTATATCGATGACGTCATTATCTACAACAACACCTGGGAAGATCATTTGGAAACCATTCGAAAATTCTTTGATCGACTCAGCGATGCGAATCTGACAATTAATTTGAGCAAAAGTGAGTTTTGCCATGCTTGTGTCACATTTTTAGGACATATTGTGGGACAAGGTCAAGTTAAACCTATAGAAGCTAAGGTCAAAGCTATCTCTGAATTTCAAGTTCCAATTTGTAAAAAGCAACTGATGCGATTTCTAGGTATGGCTGGATATTATCGGAAATTTTTTTCCAATTTTTCCAAAATTGCTGAACCTTTGACAAGTTTATTGAGTAAGAAAACCAAATTTCATTGGTCTGACAAGTGTCAGGAATCTTTTGACAAGTTTTTGGCCATGCTTAAGAATGCACCAGTTCTTTCTGCACCAAATTTCAGCCAATCATTTAAATTATCTGTTGATGCAAGTGATGTAGGGGTTGGTGGAGTATTGATTCAGGAAGACAAAAGTGGTGTGGATCACCCTGTATGTTATTTTTCTAAAAAACTAAACAAGCACCAGAAAAATTATTCCACAATTGAGAAGGAATGTTTGGCTTTGATATTGGCTTTACAGCATTTTGAAGTGTATGTCACCTCAGCTCTTTCTCCAATTATTGTGTACAGTGATCACAATCCCCTTACTTTCATCAACAAAATGAAAGATAAAAATCGGAGATTGTTGAGATGGAGTTTGATATTGCAAGAATATAACATTGACATTAGACACATCAGGGGAAAAGACAATGTGATTGCAGATGCACTCTCACGTGCCTAGAAATGTAATATTGCTTGATGTAATTAAGTCCAGTATCATAAAACATGTTCTTATGTATTTTTGGTTATTATAGTATTAGATGTATATTCAAAAGAAAGCTTTATTATATAAATCTTTCTTTTTCTTTATGAGGGGAGGTGTTATGTATGATGTTTGTGTGATATTATAAATATTTTAGGAAATTATAAATGTTTCTTCACTTTAATATTTGCTTAAATCTTAATGTTATCAGGAAAAACATGTTTAACTAGTGTCCTTGAATTAGGTTGTTTTGATCAATATGTTTTCTCAATTTCGAAGGTCAAGGTTGAATTTTGTTTACAAGTAAAAATTCCATTAGGATGACTCATATTCTAGAACATTCTGTCATGTGACCAATCTTTATATATGCCATGTTTGGTGGACATTTATTCAGTTTTGACATTACCATCAGTCTTGTAAAGAGCTATTACAGTTGTGAAAATTCATTCCAAATTCTAAGAGAGGAATTATTTTAAATATTCATTGGATTATAACAGTGCTCATAAACTTTTGGATTTTGGATTTTTAATTGATGATTTTGGAATTTAAGTGAACTTATTCAGATATTTTGGAATACTTCATTTTGACATCAGCACATCAAGATTACTAGTACATCAGGACTTTGGAGACCATTGGCACATAATAACATTCAAGGACACAGCCGTGAATTTGGAACATTCTATATTTAGGACTTGTGATTAGAACAATCATTCTTATTGGATTATTAGGATTTCAAAACACATTACTGTAAGTGATTTTTTTGATTTTTCATTTTAATTATCTAGTAATAAATTGCTTGTTGATTTTTACTTGATTTGTTGGTTTCACTTTCTTTCTGTTACATTTTTCTTAGACCATAGAGTCGTAACAGAAATTGGGGGCTCGTCCGGGATCTGAATTTCATTAAAGCATTTTAGAGATATTAAAGTTATTTTTGAAATTCATATTGATTTTGTCTCGAAGAATTTTTTTGTCTTTGGCAAAGATATTTTAATAGAGAAATTTGTTTTGTGTGAAACCAACAAGCATTTACAATGGCAGCTAATGTTCAGAATTTCATTTCAAAACCTACCCAGGAGGGGTTAGAGTGCATGAGAAAGGATGAGTTGCTCGAGCTTGCCAGAAAATACAGTCTATCTGAGGCAAAAGTATCATTGACAAAACAGGAGATAAAGATTATTTTGATTCAGTATTTAGTAGGAAAGGGAATTTTTGAAAATAGTGCTTTAAGTTTGAAGAGAAAGCCTGTATCTGGTTCTGACAGGAAATTAAGGGAATTAGAGTTAAAGAACCAGATGGATTTAGAATTGGCAAAGCTTCAGATTCAGAGAGAGAGAGAAAAAGAAGAGAGGCAGATGGAGAGAGAAAAAGAAGAGAGGCAGATGGAGAGAGAGAAAGAAGAGAGGCAGATACAGATGGAGAGAGAAAAAGAAGAGAGGCAGATGGAGAGAGAGAAAGAAGAGAGGCAGATACAGATGGAGAGAGAGAAAGAAGAGAGGCAAATGCAGATGGAGAGAGAGAAAGAAGAGAGGCAAATGCAGATGGAGAGAGAGAGAGAGAAAGAAGATAGACAAATACAAATGCAGATGCAAAGAGAAGAAAGGGAAATGCAATTTAAGTTAAGAGAATTAGAACTGGCAAACAGAGCACACTCCACTCCTTTAAAAACAAGTTCAGGTTTTGATGTTACTAGATATATTAGGTTAGTACCCCCTTTTCAGGAAAAAGAAGTAGATAAATACTTTCTTCATTTCGAGAAAATAGCTGAAAACTTGAAATGGCCCAGAGAGCATTGGACTTTGTTATTACAAAGTGTACTTATTGGCAAAGCTCGTGAAGTCTACACTTCACTGTCAGTACAACAAAGCACTGATTATGATGTGGTTAAGGAGTACATCTTGAAAGCTTATGAGTTGGTACCAGAGGCATATCGACAAAGGTTTAGGAATTGTAGAAAAGAAACTGGACAAACTCATGTCGAATTTGCAAGGGATAAAGAACAACTATTTGATAGGTGGTGCTCAGCCAAGAAAGTTGATCAAGCTTATGATAACCTCAGACAGCTCGTATTAATTGAAGAGTTCAAGAGGTGCATCCATAGTGATGTTAAAACCTATCTTGACGAGCAGAATGTGGAAACTTTGGAAAATGCTGCTCATATGGCTGATGATTATTCCTTGACTCACAAAATTTCATTTGGTAATAAATCGTCCTCTCAGCAGTTTTCTGGTAAAAAACCATTTCAATCTCATTCTAGTAATTCCAAATTTCACAACAGCACAACTGTTAGGAATCAAACATCTGATAAGACTGATCAGAAATCCTTATCTCTTCCTACGTGCACTTATTGTAAAAAGAAAGGGCACGTTATTTCTGATTGCTTCAAGTTGAAAAATAAGCAACAGAGAAAAGACAGAGCTTTTCCAAATGCTCTTATTTCTACGAGGTCAAGGTCACGGTCTTGTATTGAAAGCAATACATTTGTTGGGTCAAACAAACCCCAGTCTGATTCTATTTTAGAGGCTTATGAACCATTCATGTCAGAAGGTTCTATATCACTTATTGGTGATTCTGCCAAACCTATCCCAATTAAAATATTAAGGGACACTGGAGCTTCTCAGAGTCTTTTATTATCAGGTACTTTGCCTTTGTCTGAGGAGTCTTCTTCAAGTGAAAGTGTTCTTGTTCAGGGAGTAGAGTGCGGCTTTGTAAATGTTCCTCTCCATTGTGTAAATTTGGCATCAGACTTAGTTTCTGGACCTGTGACTGTTGGGGCAGTGACTTCTTTACCCATAGAGGGTGTTCATTTATTACTAGGCAATGACCTAGCTGGAGATAAGGTTGTGGTTAATCCACTTGTAACTGACAAGCCTTGTTTGGATCAGAAAGTTGATCCTGTCGAAACTGAAATCCCTGATTTGTACCCTGCTTGTGCAGTTACTAGAGCTATGGCAAAAAGAGCTCTTGAGAGTGATGTTGATCAGGATATTATTCCTTTAGCTGACACATGTATTGGTCAGTCTTTTGATGAGGTCACTTTTTCCTCAGGTATTGATCAATCAAACGGTATTGATCACAGTGATCCTCTTTTGGCAACTCATTCTCTTTGTTCTACTCAGGGTGACAAACGACAATCTCTTGTCGTTGAACAGGAGCAAGATCCCGAGATATCTTGTTTGTTTCAGAGGGCTATTAGTGAAACTGAAGCCACACAAGTTCCAGTGTGTTACTTTGTGAAAAATGGGTTCCTTATGAGGAAATGGAGACCACCTGATGTACCCGCTGGTGACGAGTGGTCAGTGAGCTATCAAATTGTTGTTCCTAAGTCATATCGACAGGAAATTCTTAATTTAGCCCATGAAACTCCTTTGGCTGGTCATTTAGGAGTCCGTAAGACTTATCACAAGATCTTGAATCATTTTTATTGGCCGAAACTCAAAAGTGATGTTTCTAAATACTGCAGATCTTGTCACACTTGTCAAATGGTAGGAAAACCCAATCAGAAGATACCTAAGGCTCATCTACAACCTATTCCTGCATTTGATGAACCATTTAGTAGAATAATGGTAGACTGTGTTGGTCCTTTACCTAAAACCAAGTCAGGCAACCAATACTTGTTGACCATCATGTGTACATCTACAAGATTTCCAGAAGCAATTCCTCTGAGAAATATAAAAACTAAAACTATTGTGAAAGCTTTGGTGAAGTTTTTTACACTTGTTGGTCTTCCCAAATCTGTCCATTTAGATCAAGGGTCAAATTTTATGTCTGGAATTTTCCAACAAGTTATGCATGAATTAGGCATCCAACAGTTTAAATCTTCTGCCTATCACCCTGAAAGTCAAGGTGCTTTGGAAAGATTTCATCAAACTTTGAAGAATATGATTCGATCATATTGCTTTGATACAGAAAAGGATTGGGATGAGGGTGTTCATTTGTTGTTGTTTGCTGTTAGGGATTCAGTTCAAGAGTCGTTGGGTTTTAGTCCCTTTGAACTAGTTTTTGGTCATACTGTCCATGGACCATTGAAATTATTGAAAGAGAAACTTCTTTCAAATGAAGATTCAAAGATTAATCTTCTTGATTATGTTTCTGATTTTAAATACAAGTTGTCAAAGGCCTGTGAAGTAGCAAGAACTAATCTTCACACTACTCAGTCAAAAATCAAATTAAGGTATGACAGAAATTCACAGGAAAGGAGTTTTAAACCTGGTGACAAAGTTCTGGCTCTCTTTCCCATACCTCAGAATCCTCTTCAGGCTAAATTTTATGGTCCTTATACCGTTGAAAAGAAAGTAAATGACTTAAATTATATCATTAACACTCCTGGGAGACGGAAACAGAAACAACTTTGTCATATAAATATGTTAAAGGAATATTTTGACAGAGATAGCTCAGCTAATTATTCTGTTAATTTAGTTGTACTTGTCCCACACAGTGAAGATATCAACGATGGAATACAATCAGACTATAGTGACTCTGGTATAACCAATCTTCGGAATTCAGAAATATGGAACAACCTAGACCAGAAACTTTCACATCTACAACAACAGGAAAGAAATGAACTAAAACAGCTATTACATGACTATGAGCACTTGTTTCCTGATGTTCCAACACGAACAAGTAAAATTTATCATGACGTTGACATTGTAGATTCTGCGCCTGTGAAACAGCATCCTTATAGGATGAATCCTCTCAAACAGAACTATCTGAAGAAAGAAATTCAGTATTTACTGGAGAATGATTTCATAGAACCAAGTTAAAGTAACTGGAGTTCACCATGTATTCTTGTTCCCAAGCCAGATAATACATTCCGTATGTGTACTGACTATAGAAAAGTCAACAGTGTCACCAAAACTGATTCATTTCCAATCCCAAGAATGGACGATTGCATTGATAAAATTGGAAATGCGGAATATGTCACCAAGTTTGACCTTTTAAAAGGATTCTGGCAAATTCCACTGACGGAAAGGGCAAAAGAAATTTCAACATTTGTAACTCCAAATGGACTTTATCAATATAAAGTCATGCCGTTTGGAATGAAAAATTCGCCTGCAACGTTTCAACGTCTGATGAACATGATAACATTTGGTCTTGATAATTGTGACGCTTATATCGATGACGTCATTATCTACAACAACACCTGGGAAGATCATTTGGAAACCATTCGAAAATTCTTTGATCGACTCAGCGATGCGAATCTGACAATTAATTTGAGCAAAAGTGAGTTTTGCCATGCTTGTGTCACATTTTTAGGACATATTGTGGGACAAGGTCAAGTTAAGCCTATAGAAGCTAAGGTCAAAGCTATCTCTGAATTTCAAGTTCCAATTTGTAAAAAGCAACTGATGCGATTTCTAGGTATGGCTGGATATTATCGGAAATTTTGTTCCAATTTTTCCAAAATTGCTGAACCTTTGACAAGTTTATTGAGTAAGAAAACCAAATTTCATTGGTCTGACAAGTGTCAGGAATCTTTTGACAAGTTTTTGGCCATGCTTAAGAATGCACCAGTTCTTTCTGCACCAAATTTCAGCCAATCATTTAAATTATCTGTTGATGCAAGTGATGTAGGGGTTGGTGGAGTATTGATTCAGGAAGACAAAAGTGGTGTGGATCACCCTGTATGTTATTTTTCTAAAAAACTAAACAAGCACCAGAAAAATTATTCCACAATTGAGAAGGAATGTTTGGCTTTGATATTGGCTTTACAGCATTTTGAAGTGTATGTCACCTCAGCTCTTTCTCCAATTATTGTGTACAGTGATCACAATCCCCTTACTTTCATCAACAAAATGAAAGATAAAAATCGGAGATTGTTGAGATGGAGTTTGATATTGCAAGAATATAACATTGACATTAGACACATCAGGGGAAAAGACAATGTGATTGCAGATGCACTCTCACGTGCCTAGAAATGTAATATTGCTTGATGTAATTAAGTCCAGTATCATAAAACATGTTCTTATGTATTTTTGGTTATTATAGTATTAGATGTATATTCAAAAGAAAGCTTTATTATATAAATCTTTCTTTTTCTTTATGAGGGGAGGTGTTATGTATGATGTTTGTGTGATATTATAAATATTTTAGGAAATTATAAATGTTTCTTCACTTTAATATTTGCTTAAATCTTAATGTTATCAGGAAAAACATGTTTAACTAGTGTCCTTGAATTAGGTTGTTTTGATCAATATGTTTTCTCAATTTGAAGGTCAAGGTTGAATTTTGTTTACAAGTAAAAATTCCATTAGGATGACTCATATTCTAGAACATTCTGTCATGTGACCAATCTTTATATATGCCATGTTTGGTGGACATTTATTCAGTTTTGACATTACCATCAGTCTTGTAAAGAGCTATTACAGTTGTGAAAATTCATTCCAAATTCTAAGAGAGGAATTATTTTAAATATTCATTGGATTATAACAGTGCTCATAAACTTTTGGATTTTGGATTTTTAATTGATGATTTTGGAATTTAAGTGAACTTATTCAGATATTTTGGAATACTTCATTTTGACATCAGCACATCAAGATTACTAGTACATCAGGACTTTGGAGACCATTGGCACATAATAACATTCAAGGACACAGCCGTGAATTTGGAACATTCTATATTTAGGACTTGTGATTAGAACAATCATTCTTATTGTATTATTAGGATTTCAAAACACATTACTGTAAGTGATTTTTTTGATTTTTCATTTTAATTATCTAGTAATAAATTGCTTGTTGATTTTTACTTGATTTGTTGGTTTCACTTTCTTTCTGTTACATTTTTCTTAGACCATAGAGTCGTAACAATTACTACCAGCACTACAAGTAGATGATGTTTGACTGTCAGGTATAACATCAGGTTCACTGACTGGGTTGTCTGATGCACTTGCACTAAATCCAAATGCTGCTAATTTTGTTAACTTACTCTTAGGATGAGATGATGAACACGAATAGTCTAACTTATGCTTACCCATGACAGAAAATAGTTCTGATTGAGACTGAATTTTTTTTTCATTTCCTTAGTATTTGTACAGAATGATCGGTGCTTCAAAGGTAATCAGTTTTCTTTGAAGTTTCAGCAAAACTATTTATTCTGTTACATTTAAAAAAAAAAAAAAAAGGATTACCCGTCGTTTGGTCGATTGTAGCTAGTCTGGTATCATGGCTATTTAAGTGTATCACAGCATACTGTACTCAGGCCAGATGTCAGCATAAGCGGATTATGATATAACAATGCACTGGTGCAGATGGTTTGTCAATATGAAAAAGGATTTGTTTATATAATAATAGATAGATTCCAGTGCATTTTATATCCAAGTGTGCGGCTTCCTTTCATGGTGCTTTTGAATTTCTCCACTCCAAACCCAAAGTTGTCTATACAAGTTTTAACAGCCAAAAATATTGTTGCCAAAAAAATTGCCATATGGTATATTTTGTCGCCAATCAGGAAAAAAATCGCAATTTGCGACATTGGCAAAGCCCAGCGCGATCCCTGTGCAAAGGTTTTAGAAATAATTCTCTGCAAATAAATGTATAAACTTAGACATGCTTTTTACAAGAAATATGTTCATATTGAAGCAAAAGTAGTATTAGAAAGAAAAAAAACCCCACTTACTTGCAAACAAGGCTTGTGTAGTTGTGTGATGAATTCTGATCCTTAATTACAACATAGCACATAGCTTATGCTAGCCTGCAGTTGTATATTTTCCCTAACAATATTTCAATTTTTTGCTTTGTCTTCAGTTATAAATTACAAATTTTTCCTTTTATTCCCTAAGGTTTATTATTTTGCTAATTTTTTATCTAAATTGTTGTACTGAAATTTATGCATCTTGCATTCAAAAATTTATTTTTTAAAAATCTGGTTTGCATAGGTTTGCACGGGGAAGAACTCTGTAACCCCATACCTGTGATTCTCAGTAGTTAATATCATGGGTTATTTTCCCTTGTTTATCTTTAGGGAGAGAGATAAGATAGGTATGCTTAAAGAAAAAAATTACATAGCATATTAATTGTGAATATCTCCATGGTTCTCCAGGACGCCAAATCAACGTAAAAGTAAACATATTTGTCATGTTTGTACGTATGAAAATTCCAACATTCTAGTCTGTGGTACACATGTTGTTTGTCGGCAAAATTATCTTTTATTTGATCCATTTACACAAAGCAAGTATCAATCATGCAGTGTGCAAACTATGAAACAAAGTTCAAGTAATTTTAATTGGATTAGGTGAAGCAGCACAGGTTAGATCTTGGCAGACAAGGAGATTAAGACACCTGTTACTGAATCATGAATAGGACATTCCCATGGCTGTAAAAAGAAAAAACAATGGAACATTATTAGCTTTATGCATATGGCATCATGACTGTGGATGTATAAAAACAATGGTAGCCAAAGAAACACCGGGTCCAGAACTTAAGAATTTTGTTCCTAAACCTGCTATGGAGAAATTTAAGAGAAAAGTGAATGTAGTATGCTTTGTTCCTTAAAGATAAAATGAAAAAAAGTGAATGGAATATGGTCATTTGTTTCTTCTTCCAGTGTCTTGGAAAATGTATTGCTTTGAAATGGAATTAAGCTAATTAAATAAATTAATATAGAAAAGGAAATGTAATCTCTTCCTTGATTCCTTCTAGCTGCACACAAAAGTAAAGAATGGTAAGGTACAGTAAAGGCATTGAGAATTGTTTAGTTGCAACATCACAAACAATCAGAATTATCAACTGTCCTATGTTTTTATTTGTTTATTATAATACTAAATATTTCACTATGAATGAGCATTAGCATTCTGATGACATATATATTGGTGACACAACAATATACACATAATGTTTTGGATTTTTGCATTGGAAAAAAAGTATCATTATTAGGACTTATATAGTTTTAGGGCTGGGACTGCACATTTTTCCAGGGAAGGAGTCCTCGACTGCAACTTTAAAAATCCTATGGAGAACCCTGATCTCATTATGTATGGATCGTGCTCATTATTGGACTCATCCAGGATCTTGATGATATAAGCATATATTACAAGTTCGATCAAATGTAGATCAGAACTCACACAAGATATTGATGATATAAACCTATATTCCAAGTTTTATCAAAATCTGATAAAAAAAACATGGCCTCCAGAATACTAACAAGCAATTGTTTATAGAAAGATAAGTGACAGACACTGGGCCAAACCATAAGCTCACTTGGTCTTATAGCCAGGTGAGCTAAAAACAAATGTCATCTGGGTTTTCAGGTATGGAAGACTCAAAATGAAGTTCACACAGAAACCTTCATATTTGACTTTTTAAGAGATTTATATGGGGATGCTTTCATTTTCAGTTTTTGGCAATATTATCATTTACAAATATTGTAAATCAAATTTGAAACTAGTTTCTTGCAGTACACTGTAACTTCAGCACAAACTTTCCTCAAACAGTCCAACTGAAACTGGCTTCCTCAGCCGCCTCCATATACTGACCATACCTATAAAATGGCCAAACTTTTTGATCCAACAGCAACTGATTTTGATAAGTTGTACTGTATTTCATTTGTTTTTTTAATAGGCCTTTACTCCCTAATCTGACCAAGCCATCAAGAAAGACAAAGTGTATTGGTAATGATCAACATTTGCATTTTTACAAAAGTACATTGTTTATTTTGAGATCTGTATGATATTTGTCAACATTTTTCTTTTTAGCTGTACTGGCCATACACCATGAGAGTTTATGGGATGGCCTGTTTTCTGACGTGCGTCCATTCATTGGCACTCCAAAACTACTTGGAGGATTGCCATGAAACTTTACACACGTATTCATCCCAAGGTTTTGTTGGTCCTAAATGAAAATTGTGCTGATTATACATCCAATATGGCCACTACAATAGCCGTCTTGAAAATCTTCTTGTTGTTACTTTTCCTGAATGGATAGTCATATCAACATGGAGTTTTCACCAGAAGACATCTTATGATGTCTAGTTGGTCCTAAATGAAGATGGTTCTGCTCAGACTTCCAATATGGCCACCACAGAGGCCATCTAGATAATCTTGTTATCGCTACTCCTCCTGAATGGATTGTCATATCAACATGGGGTGTTCACCAAAAGTCTTCTAATAGTGTCCAGTTTGTCCTAAATGAAAATGGTGCTGAACTTACATCTATTATGGCTACCATAGTGGCTAATTTGAAAATCTTATCACTCAAGAATATTATAAGTGGTTTCAACACTCAAAATTAAAAAGAAGAATTGGTCTTATCTTGAATTCCTAGAAATTATATTTAGCCATAGAGCATCAGTCCCATCATGACTCTTGTTTTACTTCGTTTTTTTTTTTCTTCAGCTTTCAGGTCAGTATGACGTAGTGGTGAACTGTTCAGGTTTAGAAGCTCGACACCTTGTTAATGATGAATCTGTCTATCCTGTTAGAGGACAGCTCATTAGGGTATACCAAAAATGTTGTAAGCCATATTTCTCATCATTAGAATAGTTTTGTTTAATAAAGATATATACACGTTATCATTGAAAGTATGATACAAGAGAGACATGAGATCAGTATAACAAAATATGAATACATTTAAAGCCCAACACAACAAACAATAAATGCTATAATATTGATCTTTTGTTACATAGAGGATATTTGCTTTAACGAGTGAATAATGGATATATTTCATCAAGTGGGTAAAAGCCACGAGTGAAAATACTTGAGTTTTTCACCCACGAGATGAAATATATCTGTTATTCACTCGGAACAAGCATTTTCTTTTTTTTATGCTCAAACATATTGGTTAGCAATATGTATAACAGATTGAAGTAGCCGATTTCTTTCTGTATCCTGTGTGATAATGTCAGCTGTGTACTCTTTACGTTCTGCTGTGTTTTGTGTGTATTCACACAGAAAATATCAGTAATAATATAATGCTCTCTCCTAATTCAAGGTAAAAACAAATAAAGAAAAACATTCTAGATAAAAGTATAAACATGTTGTGGGATTGTAACCATGTCTCTTGCATGAGAGGTGGCCGTGCTTACCACTAGACCAAGCAAGTGACAAAATGGTGTTTTTAGTTGTTTTATCATAATGTGATCGATGTCTATTCAGTACAGTGAAAAAATATTTTTGGTATTTCATTGCAATGAATATACAGACTAGCATAAAATAAATATATACTATTCCCCCATGTGCATCTGTTTACATGCAGTGTTTTATTAGACTGGCTAGGACACCTACATTGGAAAAGATGCCATAAAATTTACCGATTTTTGTGCAGTAAAAGTGGTAAAGTAAAATGACATTTTCCTGGCATGGAACTTGTTGAAAATTGTTGATATTTCAGTCCTTAGAATTTTTAATGTTTTGTCGTGACTCTTTTTATCACATCACTTATTTGTTATGTAAATGTTCATTGTATTGACATTTTGTTGTTTCCATCTTTCGTTTAAGAACACTATGCTTAGTACCATTATCACTTCTTAAATTAAAGTTCAGGAGATCTGTTTATTATCCATATTCGTTGTGAATCAGTTTGTGTGTTCTAGATAATTCTACAGCTAGATAAAAAGAGTGATATCAAAAAGAGTTTTAGAGTCATATGGATGTTCTATAAGTCATGCTGTTAGTCAAATGCACATGGCTTGGGCTGGAAATTATTTTGATTAAATGTTTATTAAGAATTTCAGGAGCCATAAACTCCTTAATGGTGCATACACATATTAACTTGCAGTCAGAAACTATCAGTTATCTTCCAAGATAAATGTAGTTCTAATGCATGAAACACTTAGTGCATATCTGTGATGCTTCTAAAACAACCTTCATGTTTTTTTCCCCTTCATTTCTGGGAGATTTTATCAAAATAATAAAGAAATTCTTGATTAGCTTTGATAGATTTCTTGTTTTATTCACCTTTCTTTGGCCAAATTTTGGAGTCTGAATCAGGAAGTCTCTCTGATGATTAGAGACGTATCATTTGTATGCAGCACCAGTGTTCTCCCGAGGGTTTTTTACCGTAGCGGGCCCACTACGCTATCGTTTCAAACTCCAATAACCCCCGATGCTTTAGAACCTGCCGCTACGCTATGCTCTTGTGCCGCTACGCTTTGATGTTTCCCACTACCCTTATCAAATTAATCTGTTAAACAAATATCCTGTCACCTAATTCAAAGCCCCACTCAAATGACACCTGTTCTTACCTCTTCTGGGGTATTTTATTAAGATAATCCAGGATAATTGCTCACTCACTTAACCATTATCTTTTGTACCTGGCTTGCGTGACCGCCGATGCGCGACCTTTGATGAGGGTTTCGTCTGCACCTAGTCACGTGATTGGCCAACAACAATGGATTCTACTGGTAGTGTGTTATATATATGTCAGTCGTTTTCATTAACAGCCAAAGCAGTTACACCAATTAAATTAAAAATTATTGTGAAAAATGAACACACCACCTTCCAAGAAACGAAAAATTACCCAGCGCCCGGCTAGCCCCATGTTGGCCTGGTTACAACAATCAGAATTGGCGTCATGAATAGTGGCAGTGATTCTGATTCCGATATCGCCAGCATGATTTCCAAAAAGTATGATACATATCAAGAAACTAAGGATGGAATTTGATAATGAATGGAAGACGTTATTCCCTTGGATGGAAATTGCTGGATCGGATGGTAAGTTTTCCATATTGCTAACTTAAGTGAGTGCTGCCCTATTAATTTCTCATTTCTCTTTTCTGTCTATCCATATATTAAAAAATTGCCTCCCTCGAGGAGCTGTACCCACTTCTCGCAAACTACGCCCAAGCTGCCCTAGTGCTAACTGTGTCAACAGCAGGTAAATAAAACAGTTTTAAATTTGAACAATATTTTAGCTTAAAAATAGCAAACACTTTGATATATTGTTCCTAATGGAAAGGAATATGTATTATCTTATTCTGTGATGATTATTGTAAAACACATCACTGTCTTGATTCCTGAAGAATATTTCCTTGGTAATTAACTTAATTAGGATTCAGGTATATTTGTCTCTTTTTTGTACATGCATTAATAAATTTTATGTTCCATTTTTTTTCAGATTGTGAAAGGTCATTCTCCTTGATGAATAGAATTAAGAGTGTTTTAAGGAACAGGTTGTCACAGAGGGTACTGAACTACCTGATGACAATCAGTACTGAAGGACAACCCTTAAAAGACTTTAATTGTGATGTTGCAGTCAGTTTATATGGTGAAAAGAAGAAAAGACAAATATCATTTATTTAAATTAAGATATAAATGAGATATGCATTGTTGTCACTGTTATAACTTAGGTAAATAAAAAATACTATGTAAATATATGCACTTCTTTTTATTTCATTGATATTAATTTGTTTCACTTTTATGATGTTAACTCACGCTTTGTAAAACATTTTATGACCCAAACATGTGTACCCCGATGCTATCAAAAATTTCTGGGTAGATCACTGAGCACTATTATTTTAAATATGACACTAAAAAAAACAAGTACTGATTAATGACAAAGTCAAAGTCAAGCATGGGTTCCCTCAAATAAAAATATTAAAAAATAAACTTTTAACCTGTTTCTTCCCTTGCAATGAGGTAAAGAAGACAAAAACAGATTCTTATAAAGTGTATTAAATTTGAAAAATAGTAAAGAGGTAGTAGAAGAAGATAAATTCAAAGTGTTTTACTTGCTATTTGTTTCTAGCAACTTCTAATTGAAGTTGGACATGTATATATATGACTTTCATAATAGATTACTTGAAACTTTCCTTACAAGCAAAACTTTAACAATATTTCATTTTAACAGAGGTAAAAACTTTTCCATTCTTCATTTTTGACAAAGGTAGATATTTACTCTCCAGGTGAAGGTCCCTTGGCTGAAACTTTTCTATGACTTCAAACTCGCAGATGGACACATAGCATATATCCTGCCAGGGTCTGTACAGGAGAATTGGTCTCTTGCATTATTCCTTTTACTATTGTTGCAACCCAAACTGTTTCACAATGCCATTATGCCATTTTAGAATGGCACTGTAAACATGACCCAGTCCACTTCAAGATTCTGACAATGCCATTATTCCATTTTAGAATGGCACTGTAACCATGAACCAGTCCACTTCAAGATTCTCACAATGCCATTATGCCATTTTGGAATGGCACTGTAATCATGACCCAGTCCACTTCAAGATTCTCACAATGCAATTATGCCATTCTAGAATGGCACTGTAACCATGACCCAGTCCACTTCAGGATTCTCACAATGCCATTATGCCATTCTAGAATGGTACTGTAACCATGACCCAGTCCACTTCAAGATTCTCACAATGCCATTATGCCATTCTAGAATGGTACTGTAACCATGACCCAGTCCACTTCAAGATTCTCACAATGCCATTATGCTATTTTAGAATGGGACTGTAACCATGACCCAGTGCACTTCAAGATTCTTACTTGAGGTACTTTAATTTGTGGACATGCTTCGCTAATGGAGGAAGTGGTCAGTTGATCCTTTCTCTGTGGATCTTTAGATTCATGGTTTTTAGCAACCATTATTACATGAAAATGACTATGCTTCAGATAAAAGTTACTTAACAGTAATATCTTTTCTCATCAAAGTTTATTTAGACAAAGTACGGATTTGAAAACAGCACTGTTTTATTTCAGGACCAGGAAAGGTCATTGAATAGTATGTCTCTTTTGAAACCATGAAGCTTACTAGGCACCATATTCACAAAACTAGCAGCTTTAAGTACATGCAAACTTGGACTGTATTTGCCATAATATTGCATGGTTCAAGTGCCTGAAATAAACTATCCAGACATAACAGTATTATTGATCAAAATAACATGGAAATCTTTTCAATATAATTCAATTTATACACTTTTAAGTACTAAATATTAGTTTGTGCACTCAAATTGGAGACTTTTTTTTATTACAGGGCCTGATTTAGATTTTGCTGACAAAGTTTAAGTTCAGAATCCAGCAATCTAATTGGCTAAAATTAAAGTCGGACTTAAACTTTACCAATCAAATGCATTAAGGCTTGACTTTAAAACTTATGATGGTGAAATTGAGGCCTGGTCTAGATTTCTTCAGTAGAACTTAAGTCTCGACTTAAAGTCTGGTATTCTGCAATCTGATTGGATTAAATTTAAGTCCAAATTAAATTTGAGCTGTCAAATTTTTTAAAGTCTAGAATGGCAAAATGACATTTTAAAACAGTTGGTAGTAGTAAAGAGAGTAAGTTGTGTCAATAGCCAGTAAGCTAGACTGGACAGCTATTCAGTAACAGACTGAATACATGTACTTATTGAAGATGTTAGCTTGGCAAAGGTTAAATTAGTTTGTGGTTTGGTCTTTATTTGTTGTGCATCTGCTGTCCATCCAGGGAGCCATGGTGGCTCAGTGTTTAAGTTACTTTACTCATGACCAGAAAGGTGTGGCTTCGATTTCTTGTATTGGATCAGCCTGGATTGTCTGCTGTGGTATGTCCTTGAGCAATGAGCAAGGTACTTGCCTTGGCACGATATAGTCTTCAGTGTGTTGCTATGCCATAAAATGCCCTAAAACCGAACAAAACAAAACCTTTGTCCATACATAACTGCTGCTTTTGCATTACATAAAACCATGGAGCAGGTACTTCAAGAAATGGAAGGCTTGATTGGCTTACCACTACCCTGTACCTCAATAAATGGAGGGCTTTATTGGCAGACCACTGCTCCATTGGAGCAGGTACCTCAGCAAATGGAAGGCTTGATTGGCAGACTACTGTCCCATTGATTGGAGCAGTTACCTCAATAAATGGAAGGCTTGATTGGCAGACTACTGTCCCATTGATTGGAGCAGGTACCTCAATAAATGGAAGGCTTGATTGGCAGACTACTGTCCCATTGATTGGAGCAGGTACCTCAATAAATGGAAGGCTTGATTGGCAGACTACTGTCCCATTGATTGGAGCAGGTACCTCAATAAATGGAAGGCTTGATTGGCAGACTACTGTCCCATTGATTGGAGCAGGTACCTCAATAAATGGAAGGCTTGATTGGCAGACTACTGTCCCATTGATTGGAGCAGGTACCTCAATAAATGGAAGGCTTGATTGGCAGACTACTCTCCCATTGATTGGAGCAGGTACCTCAACAAATGGAAGGCTTGATTGTCAAACTACTGCCTCCTTCATATTTTTTTAATAAGCTTTATAGAGGTTCTGTGAAATAAATGGATTCAGACAAAGATTAAAAGTTCAAAAAATGGTGAGTGATTAAATATAAAAACTTTTTGATAATGTCTGTTTAGGTGAAGGCTCCCTGGTTGAAGCATTTCCTGATAGTTACCAGGGAAAATCCAGAATTTGTGGATGCCTACATATTTCCTGGCTGGGTACAACCTTTAAACACAAATTTTCATGTGATAAAATTTATAAGATAGGGTAGATTCTAAAGAAAATTTGACAACAAATCTCCAAAATAGAATAAGGAAGACATGGTGAAATTAATGATTAGTAGATTCTAAAGAAAATTTGACAACAAATCTCCAAATTAGAATAAGGAAGACATGGTGAAATTAATGCTCAGTAATTCAAATCAGAGACTAGTTAACTTCTGAAAACATTAATTTTCCCGATTTCATTTTGAAATGATAGATTACCATCACTTAATATTCTCAAGATGCCACTATAATTCGTTTATTTTTTTAATTTATTTACTGTTTCTGAATTTGTCTGTACAGAGCACAGGAGGTTGTGCTGGGAGGGATTGAGCAGGTAGGGGACTGGGACCTTCAGCATAGGGATGCTGACAGGAGTATCTGTGGAAGACATGTACCAAACTGCTACCCTGCTTACAGGTAGGTTATCTTCAACAGTCCGGTTCATTGTTTTTTTTTATTTTAAAAAGTGTCAGTTTACATCAGTTGGACCATCCTCAGCCTTTTCTGTCAGATGATAGAAAAAAAAATATAGATGTACATAGTGGCCATTTTGACTCTCCTCATGGATGTTGTTACATAAAAATGACTTCATTGATGTCACAACAACTTGATGACATATCATCACTAGTAGCAATGTAAACAATAGTTTGAAGATATTTAAATGAATGATTTTATAAAAGAAATATTAAATTAAAAAGTTGCAGGAATATCATTAAAAATTAATAGTGCAGGTATTTCATTGTTGGTTGAAATGTCATAAAGTGTTATTTTTAACCTATCATTTTATAAGAATCTAATTTTTGCACATCTAGCTGGAAGTTTACCAATTTGGGAAGTATTACTGTGATTACCTCAGAGTCTTTTCCAAAAAGTTCCAGATATTTGACATGCATCAGAAAGAGATGAAAATGTTAACATATCTGGATCTAACATACTTTCTGGGGTAATACAAATAATGCAAACAGCAATGATCCAGATCTACCATGGCATAATGTGCCAGCAGATCAAATCTACACTGTTCAAATAACATCATATGTAGAGTAAACAACAAATATCCATATCTGCTAGTGTATTATGTAAGAGGTCTGTGCTATGTGCAGCTGGGTGCCATACAGTGTATGTAAGGGCAATTATAAATGAATTGACACTTTGTCATTACAAACAGTGTTGCTTTTTACGCATTGAAGAGCTCCCAAGGTCAGATGTAATTTAGGGTGCAACTCTGTTTAGAAGGAATTTTAATGATTACACAGAATAATGCAGATTTGAGTTATGTTATATAAAAATTTATTTCTACTGTAAATTGCAGATTTTCAGTTGGTTTCTAACTCGAAGAGAAAATAAAAATTTAAACTAGATGTACACTGCTTTATAACAGCATCATTATCAGCAGGAGACCCAAGTTTAGCCTCACATCTAACTGTTAGTTTTATTTATACATCTATAAGTATAAGCATGGTAGTATCTTAATATCTCGGGTAAAAGTGGTCATAGCATCTTCATTTACCTCAGGTAAAAGTTGTCATAGTATCTTCATTTACCTCAGGTAGAAGTGGTCATAGTATCTTCATTTACCTCAGATAGAAGTGGTCATAGTATCTTCATTTACCCCAGGTAAAAGTGGTCATACCTCACAACTTGTACTCAGTTGGATATATACTGCAGCAAATCATTTAAACACCAGTCCCGTCATGGGACTCATGTCTTTGAAACATAATTTTGTTTAGACTGATGCAAGTTTGTCCTGTGCATTGCAGACTGCAGAGATAGTGAGGGACTGGACAGGTCTGAGACCAGTACGGAGAGCAGTTAGACTGGAGGTGGAATATCTTCACTGGGGTGATAGATCACTTACAGTAAGTGGATTACATATCAAACCTTTTATTTTCTGGCATGTTGAACATCATAATATTTTAATATCCATTCAATTTGTGCATGTTTGGTTAAACAACTTGTTTCACAACCGTATTTTCATGATTTGTTCATTTTCATTATGCATGTTGCATACCATATGTACTCGTGTATAAGTTGGGTCCAAATGCAAACAACATAGACCCTGATCTGCCATTGCATAATGCACCGGCAGATCAGGGTCTGTGTTGCTTATTCTACTGATTAGTCCTTACAAACTGCATAGATCGAGATCTACCGCCGCATTATGCGACGGCAAATCTGGGTCTATGCAGTTTGCAGTTGGTATCAGATTATACACCAGTATGATGGTAATTACAATTTCATTAACATGAGTTGAATTTTAGTCAATATCTTTGTCTCAGAATTCGCAAAAATTGTAAAACCTTCAAAACTTTACACTTGACAGGAAATGTAACAAAGAATTTTGACAAAAACTTGTACAGTCATCTGTTTACAAAGTCAAAAAAAAAAAAATCAATCATAATTTACAATATTCAGTCAAACCTTTGCCAAAGACCACTTAAGACCACCAGTCTGAAGAGACCATACTACTGTACCATCACTAATTGTCATGGGGTATCAATTTTCGTGGATTTTGTCAATGCCCTGAACCACGAATTTAAAGACCCAACAAAAAAAATTAGCCACATATGATAAAGAAGTACCCCCCACCCCCAATTTTCTTACTGTGTTTCATTCCTAGAGATCAATAAAGGTATTTGATAAATCAACATCATTTCTGTAATTTGGCAATAAAAATTAGCTTTTACATGTGTTTGTTTTATTTTAACCCTTTTTAAAAAAAAGAATTATAATACATTTTATATTGTTACAATTCACACATATCAATATGGTATCCGGTAGCTGTAATTTCCACTCACTGCCTTAAATTAATATGTTGTGACATAAGTAAGGATGTAGAGAATCAAGAAAAAACATAAGGTATTCAAACACTAGTATTACTGAAAATGAAAAAAAGAATAATAATGATACATGTATATGAAAATTAGATTGAATACTTATTCAAATCAATTCTTCATTGAGGTGAAAGCATGTCTCATTTTATCCATTCGTGCTTAATCCCAATGAACAACATGAGTCTAAAATACTAGAACTATTGCTTGAAGCACAGTTAGTAATGAAACACTAGGTATATACACTAATTACTGCAGAGTATTGAAGCTCACACTTCACTGGTTTTTGGACAAAACCACTGAATCAAGATTGTGTCAATCAAATCTGTCAGTACACACAAATGTTTGTCAGGTAAATAATCCTGAAATTGTTGAATTAAACAGGTTCAGCATTCTCAAAGCCATGGATAATTAGGTCCGATCTTTCAGTTATCCATTCAGCATTCTCAAAGCCATGGTTAATTAGGTCCGATCTTTCAGTTATCCATTCAGCATTCTCAAAGCCATGGATAAATAGGTCTGATCTTTCAGTTATCCATTCAGCATTCTCAAAGCCATGGATAAATAGGTCCGATCTTTCAGTTATCCATTCAGCATTCTCAAAGCCACAGAAAATTAGGTCAGATCTTTCAGTTATCCATTCAGCATTCTCAAAGCCACGGAAAATTAGGTCCGATCTTTCAGTTATCCATTCAGCATTCTCAAAGCCACGGAAAATTAGGTCCGATCTTTCAGTTATCCATTCAGCATTCTCAAAGCCACGGATAATTAGGTTCGATATTTCAGTTATCCATTCAGCATTCTCAAAGCCACGGATAATTAGGTCCGATCTTTCAGTTATCTATTCAGCATGAATTGGCATGATTTATAAAGTTTTAAGCAAAGTGTAGTGGTTGAAGTTCGTTCATATATGAGGCAGGCTGAAACATAGAAGTGATTGCATTGTTTTTAAATTTAGTTAGCATCTTTACACTTTGATGAGCTTGGAACATATCAAATGTTGACATTGCTTGCTAATTGCGTTTAGAAAGGGGCAGCTGGTCACGCGTTTGGTTTACATGTGGAATGATGATATTAACTGAACCAACTGGGATCTACGTTGAATTTTACCACTCTAAAGCCATTGTGTTAATGCCATGATCGTCAGAAAGTATGTGATGGTGCAACTTTATGGACAGTGTTTTAAGGAAGAGATCATACACATGTACTTTAATAACCGATTAACTTCGTTTTGTTGGCTGCATCGGCTCCCTTTGATGTTGAGTATAAGTGACTGATCTTGACAGGTGTTTGATTTGTGCTTATACAGGTGGTAGTATTGTTGTAACCATTGAAGCGACTGCCATTTGTTGTCAGCATGGTTTTGTTATTTTGTATTCTTTATTTTTAGTATTTGAAGAGGTTAATCAAGAAATTAAATACCTACAAATATGTCAACTTTGACTGGCAAAACCACAAAATTAAGTACCCATGAAAATGTCTTTTTTGTATACAATACCATGAAAATTGAGATCCACAAAAAAAGTGATACTACAGTATTTGATTCTGTATTTGAAACTTTAAATATTCAAAAAACCTGTATTAAAGAACCACCTTCAGAGACTACTTTTTTGGAGGGCTCCCATAGGGTGCTTGTTAAGTTGGGGTTCCATAGCATGTCTTGTTAAGGTGGGGCTCCCATAGGGTGTCTTGTTAAGTTGGGATTCTTAAAGGGTGTCATGTTAAGTTGGGGTTCCCATTTGTTGTCTTGTTAAATTGGGGTTCCCATAGGGTATCTTGTTAAGTTTGGGTTCCATAGGGTGTCTTTTTAAGTTGATGGGTTCCATAGGGTGTCTTGTTAAGTTGTGGTTCCCAGAGGATGTCTTGATGAGTAGGGGTTCTGTACGGTGTCTAGTTAAGTTGGGGTTCAATAGGGTGTCTTGTTAAGACAGGTTCCATAGTGTTTTACTTCCATATAACAGCTGCATGATACAAGTTTTTGCTATAATTTCCAGATGTAAATATTGTATATAGAAGTACAAATGTATAACTAGTTTCTTCTGCCTTGCACCTCTTTCTTTGATTATGAATAGAAACAAGATTTTAGTCAGTTTTCTTTATAGATTTCTCAAAATAGCCATGATAGGTCTGTTCAATTAAATTTATACAAAATTTTACTTGATCTTTTCATTCTTTAATCTTGTATTTGTTTGGAAAAGTGTAAAAGTAGAAAAAAAAGACATCCCTGTAAGTACTGTCTAGTCTGTTAATTCAATCTGTCTTTTATTTTATATACATTTGACAGAAGTTTAACAACTTTACCTTTTTATCTTTTAGCTTGTAGTACTGTATGTTTATGTTTATTTCCAATTGTTTATTTTATGCAAGTTTTTGTGCAATTCTATATATTTGCATTTTTTAGAACTTTTATAAAATTTGAACCCTGTAGCCATGAATGTGTTGATGTGCCATTAAACTCTAATACATAAATAAATTATTTTTTATTTGTTTTTGTATAATAACTATGGTTGGAAACAAATTAACGAATGTTAGTCATAATGAAAAATGTTAGTGCATCACAGGGTTCACTCAACATATTTAATGGGAATTATTTAACTTTGATAAACTAGACTAGGCTAGCTTGCAGTTTACCAGTCCCTAGTCAATGATTTTCTAAAATGATGGGTTCTTTGCAATGCTATTTTTACTTTTATGAGCCGATATATGAAGAATTTATACATAGTGGGGAGTAAGGAGGTGGGGGTGATCGAGCCACCCAATAAATTCTTCCGAGGGTAATAGTGGGGATTTGTATGCTGCAGTTGCGCCTAAAGTTAGATGGTATTTTTATACCACATATACCGTATATACTCGCATATAAGCTGATACCAACTGCAAACTGCATAGACACATCTGCCGGCCCATAATGCGCCGGCAGATCTGGGTCTATGCAGTTTGTAAGGACTTATAAGTAGAAAAAACAACATAGACCCTGATCTACCGGCACATTATTTGACAAATATACAAGATTAATGTCATTTACTTCAACAGAGAAGTAATATATTAACTCAAATGATTAGAATGGGATTTTAAAAATTCCAAATGTCAGACATATGTTAAGGTAAATGTAATGCAAATTTCATAATATTAAGCCAAGATTTTTTTGCTTTGATTAATTTGCAATATCTATTTATAGGACAAATACAATCAATCTATTCTTTTTCTAAGATATTTTAAAATTTAGATTGTGCATCAGCTTACAGTGGAGCAACCATCTTGAAGAGTCATGACATGGCTTACATATATAATGTATTCACATGATTTTCAACATTAAGTTAAATGATATTAGGAATTCAAGTTTATGCAGACTTGTTTTATAAATTTATCCATTCTTTATAGCAAATGACCTTTTTTAATAGGGGAACAATTAAGATAAACAAGAAATGTTTAGTGCAATCAATATTAATTTTTCTTTTATCATGCCTATCAATTGATATAATCTTGCAAATAAGAATTATAGATAAATATTAAGCTTAGAAATCTTAGTTTTCAGACATTTTTATATACCTTGCCATAAGTCTGAGCATTTTATGTTCTGATGTTGTCCATCTGGCTGGCTGTTTCCAATTTAGTTTCTGCGAATAACTCAAATTCTCCACCATCTACAGTTACCTAACTTTTGTAGATGGTTTGCACTTGGGGTAAGGAACACCCTTTTGATTTTGCAATCAAAGGGCAAGGTCACTGTGACTTAAAGAAGAATAGTTCCTGCACCATAACTTGAGGTCTCCATCATCAGTGGTTACCAGACTTTGTGGCTGGCATGCACTTGTAATAAGAAACAACCTATCAATTTTGGAATCAAAATGGCAAATGCCAAAATCACTTTGACTGAAAGAAGAAAAATGGTTTCCACATGCATACCTAAACCAGACTTTCAGACTGGTTTGCATTTGGGGTAAGGAAGATATGTCGGTTTTGAGGTCATAGGGTCAAAGGTTAAGATCACTGACTGAACGAAGATAACTGGTTTCTGCACAAAAATTTCAGCTATCTTCTACATAGAGGAGTATTAAACACACAGTGGGCATATAATATGCCATTCATGGGACTATTGTTCCACAAGATATGCATATAAAACTGGTTGATAATCTTAAAAAGGCAGCCCAATTGCAGTGTTAAACTAAAATATCTTTCTGTTTTCTTAAAACAGACTTTTACTGATCTTATTTAGTGTGTCTGAAAATTAGGTCAAAAATTAAATTACCACCACCAGGACTATCCATAAACTTAGGGTGAATTTTTTTAAAAATTTCAAAGAAAAGATTATGGGTGTCTGCAAACTTAGGACAAAGACCATAGAATTTGATCTTCTGGCATATTATGCAACAGGAGATCTGGGTCTGTGTTGTTCACAGTTTGATATGCATCATACTGTGAATTCACAATTTTTAAGGTATGCCAATTTTCATGGATTTTGTGGTTACTACAGACCATAAATTTAAAGACCCAATGAACAACGATATCGGTTAAAGCAATAGGACTCATTCTCCTAGTCCATGAATTTAAGTACAGATAAACAATATGAATCATTCTCCCAGTCAATGAATTTAAGTACAGATAAAAATGTCATTTTTTTCCTCCACACTGTGAAAATGTATATCCATGAAAATAAATGAATTCACAGTACATGGATAATTATGATATTCTTATTGTGATTTTGTTGTGAAGATGTTGTTAGAAGGCAACTATGTCTAAACCTTTTGCAATTTTCCAGTACAACTAATTAATTGCAAGGGTATATTGTACCAGAAGAACAATCACAAACATCTTAAAACAATAAAGGAAATGTATCAAACTGTGTATGAAGTAATACTTCATGTGACCCATAATCCTTTTGTGTTCAAAGAACATTTTTTAAAAATTTCATGCTCATTGAAATAAACTCGTGTCAGACTCTGTAAGTTAAAGCAAGTTAGTAATTGCCACTCAAATAAATGTTTCATCTCAATATTACTGTTAGAAAATCATTAAGATATTTGTGCAAGATTTTTGTCAGGTTCTCCAAGGAGAATACTTAAAGATTACCTCCATTTACAGTGTATGCCAATAATTCAGGCCCCCGACAGACTGTCCATCAGTATCAGCACAGGTTTGTGGGGCTGATTTATCAGCCTATTACAGCAGTTGCAAAGGGTCTGTTGAAGCAGAGTACAAAGGTTAAATTTAATGTTTTCATACACTGAGTTTTTTTCCCACAGGTTGTTCACAATTATGGGCATGGTGGATCAGGGGTGATTCTTCACTGGGGATGTGCAAAGGAAGTGGCTGAGCTGGTAAAAAGGGAGCTAACTGAAGGCAGACAGAAACTGGCCAAGCTTTAAGCCAATTATTGTTTCATTTCTCAAAGCTTTCTTAACAGTTAGTCAAGGATTTTATATATATGTGGCCCAAATAAACATTTTTTATATTTCAACAGGCATAAATAGGGAGGGCAGGTTTTGTGGAAATAGTTGAATGAAATTTAATTGTCTTTGGTTTGATCAGAAATAGTTCTTTACCCATCTATTACCCACATGCAAGATTTATATCTATCTATCTATCTATCTATCTATCTATCTATCTATCTATCTATCTATCAATCTATCTATTGTGATTCGAAAATATGTTGTTACAGTTTTGCAAATTTGCTATTGTGAACATTGTGATATTAATCTTAATGTAATTATTCTGAATTTGTAGTTATGTGTAATTTGTGTGGGTTTGCAACATTCCAAATATTTTATTCCATTTGCACAAGGTTATATTTTCACCTTTTATGACCAAGTTGCATAAATTACAAAAATAAAACCACACATATTTATATGTATATCTTTATTACCAACCTCTTCTATTGTACATTTTTCTCATGAATTTGTGACAATTCATGGCTATGAGGAAATGAGAAGTCCTAATTTGGAAATTACAAATTAAATTGTACATATCATTGCTTTGTATTGGTCTTTTCATTTTGATTATTTTATGTAAGCAGTCCTCATATGCACTTAAAAGGAATAATGGAATAAACATTCAAATGAAGGGATCATGAGTCTGGTAATGTTGTGTATTTCAAGTGCATTTCTGATTATTTCATGCATGAAAAAGATTTTGCTGTCATCTTTTGATGGTCAGACTTAATAAACTTAGAAATTATATGGGACATAGGAAAGGTTTTAAGAATAAGAGACAGTAACCTTTAAATCAATTATACACACACATACAGAAAGTTTCATTTTGAAAATGCTTGTGTTTTTAATCCTATTTTTAACATGAAGTACAGTGCTGTGCATTTGTTATTTATACATCAGTTAGTATTTAGTGATGTTATTTGTTTTCATTTGAATTATTATTGTAATGTCAATTTATATGTCAAATAAATATTTATTGTTGAAGATTATATTTGTTTATCAAAATAGGGAGGCACATAAATACCTAATATACTCGTGTATAAATTGGATCCAACTGCAAACTGTGCATTATGTGCTGGCAGATCTGCATATCTGCAGTTTGTTACAATTAATAAGTAGAACAAACAACATAGAACCCAATCTGCCAGCATATTACATGACGACAGATCAGGGTTTGTGTTGTCTGCAGTTGGACCCAACTTACAGGCAAGTAAATACAGTATACTTCTCACAACTCCATCATATTGTTTTCCATATGAATTTGCTTTATCTGTGTGTGTATGCATTAGTAAATGTGCACATCCATCCATCCATGCATTCCTCTGTCCATCTGTCCTTCCTGCTAGGGCAACAACCGCTCAATACACTTATTTAGACAAAAATTGCAAGAGGTGGGTGTGGGAAGAGGCAGCTAAGTTGAAAAAGAGTGTCACACACATGCACTTGGTCACTGTTACCTATATCCAGATTTATTCAGCTTTGTATCAAACTTATCTCTTGGCTCAGATTTCAATACCTTTTTGTGAATTCATTGCCACTAAAGTTGCAATGAGGTTGCACATTGTGATGAACACATGTCACACACCAAAACTGTGACATTTCTTCCAGGATTTATTTAGCACTGCTTACAACATACTGTTTCATTCCATACAAGTAGGCATATTTATGAGCTCCTGCTCACTTGACTGTTTATCTACTTTTGATTTAATCTTTGATTCTCCAAAATGGCATTGTGCATTCTTAGTATAGATTTCACAAACTATTGACTATCAACCACTGTTCCTAAAATAAACATATAGAGGATATTTTGGATTCCAGCCATTTCAGATTTCTAAAATGGATCTTGAGAAATAAGCCTAAATAAGATTTACTTTCAGTTGCTATAAAAAAAAATCCAACCTAGATATAATTTTGGACAAAGTCTGATAAAAACTGGTTAGTTGGTGACAGCATAGAAAGTAAAAGATATATAGATCAATGTGGAAGCCATGGAATGAATGGGTATTAGGGTTACAACTTTGTACATTGCTTAAATGGGGTAAGAACCACCAAGTGGCTTTAAATAAATTGAGTTGTTATTCAAAAGAAAATTGTGTCATACATGGTTACAGACTGCAGAGGTGATACTAGAGAAATATTTTGGTAGCTAATATTTCAGCAGGACACTCCTGCCATGTTTCATTAAAAATGTGTGATGCCACACTGGAAAAATCCATTTTTGCACCCACTTGCCATTAACATTGAACAATGGAGTGGGAGAACATAGTTTTAACAGAACATGTGCATGGAAACATAATAGCTGAGCAGTGATGGAGAAGAAATTGATGTTTCTAGTTGTCACTCAAGATCAAACCTTTAAGCTGTGCAGTTCCTGACATAGTTTAAGTGGGGCATGTAAAAAGGAGTAACACTACAAAGTCTGATAAAAATTTACAAAAACTTGGTAAAGCTTTCCTTGATTGAAACTAAAAAAAAAGTAACGTTGGTTTATATTGAATCTTAGCAGTTGCAAGAAAAGGAACGTTTTACTGTTTATTTATGGAGACAAACTAATTTCAATAAAAATATTTAACTAGATCAGCAAATGCTTGCTATTGCAAATCCCCCCCCCCTCCACACACACACACATGTTATTGCATATTCTAACACCCACCCACCCCTCCATACACCCCAAGTACTCACTCCCACCCCAAGAAAGAAACCCAGGGGTTACAATACAAAAAATGTCATACATATGATGTGTCAACCTGTTATGATGGCATTCGTAAAGTTTGGTCTGAAAATGTGTGAAAATGTCATTGTAATTGAATTTTTTTGTATGTCTAACCTTTGAACCCTACCAGTGACCCCAGGGGTAAATATCAAGGGTGACACCTCTCTTCCAGATCATAAACCCAAGGGCAACATAACTACAATGTTTCATAAAAATCCACCTAGCAGTTTAGGAGGAGACAAATGGACAGAGAGTGTCACAGTATCTCCTGCTAAAGCATGGGGATAAAAAAAAGTTCTCATGAGGAAGTTTAAATGAATGGTAGATCAGCTCTGGCATACATTTATAATAGCATGCCCTTTGGAACACAGGTATCAAGTTGTATCAAAACCAGTTGACATTTACGGTGACAGCAGAACAATCTAATCACTATTAAAATAAAGCAGTTGTACGAGAGTCTGTGGTAGTGCAAATTGAGCTTGTCCAAAGAAACCAATTTTAATAATTGCTTGTAAACAGAGGAGGCATTTGTTTTAAAACAAAGTTTGCAACATATTGTAAACTCTATATGGCATGGGAAAAAATGGTCATTAGGAAGTCATCCATTATCATCCCTCTAGATTATGATGTAAAGAAAATATATCAGTTGATTAATAATTAATATTGGCAGATGAATAGAGAAGTTCCAATAAGTGAGAGATGAGTAGAGAAGTTCCAATAAGTGAGAGACAGTCTAGCAAAATCCCTGGCTGGAGGTTGTGCAGAATTGTCTACCCCCTTCCACAAAGAAAATTGCAAAATTTTAACAGAACACTTATTTCCCACAAATATATATAAAAACTAAACTTCCAAAATTACCAATAAAAATGTAAACCCCAAACTCATTTCATCCAAAACTCATTAGTATAAATATTTATTTGAGAGTTATAGAAAGTAAAATTTTTGTACACCATCCACCTCGTACAGGTATACAACAACACAAAAAAATCATAGGGGGTTCTAGCAAGTAGAATTTTTCTTTACACCAACCAATTCATGTAGGGATATGACAAGCTGTTACAATAAATATCCAAATTTTTAGCGAGCATAACATTTTCACACTAACACACTAGTTGGGATTTCAACAACAACACTAAACTAAAACACAAATCTATATTTGCTGGCACAGTAAGACTAGGGTGTTGTTATGTTACAAAAATCAGTGGTTGCTGGTACAGACCTATCATGCTATTTAAAATCTAAATAAAATAAATGGAGATGGAAAAAATGTTATAATTGTGGCACTGAAAAATCACCAAACCTGAATCTTTGAAGCAGATAATGATGCCAGAGCCAAAATGCATCATGCTATGTGTTGCTGAACAATCCATGTGCATGAGCCTTTGGCACACCTTCAGCGAGGTATGCACTTGACATTCCATGCATACCTTCCGGACAATTACTATTGCAGTTGCTTTGCTTTGATCAGGCACGCAAAGCTAGTATACATGTAAAACTTGTATAATTTATTTTTACAGTGTGTTAAAACTGCCCTATTTGGTTTAGGCACATAGCACAGGATTTTGGATTGAAAGGTCTGCTGTTTAAATTTTGACAGGTGAAACATTTTCAAAGTATGGACTACATCAGTATAAAACTGTGATGTAATACACAAATTAAAATCATAACATGGTTTCGGTTTGCATGATGTGTCACAGTACTCAAAAACAGTGATATAATGCACAAGGTAAATTAATAATAGCATTCTTTAGAATCACAGTACACAGAAACAGTGATGTAGTTGTACGCATAATAATTAATATTAAAATAGTTTAGTTAAATAAATCAAAACAAACAATTAGATACTTGATATGCCAATACAAAAACAATTTAGAAACATATTAAGACATGAATAAGCAGAATTATTAATAGAATCATAACAAAGAGACTCAGATTCTTTTAACAGAAATGAAAATGAGTATATTTAACAGCATTAACAATCAAGATTTGTTTTAATTTTTTAATGATACTGAGTCACGTTTGAAGAGCATCATTCAAACAATTTGAGAGTTTTTTCTGTACAAGGACAACTAGACTGAGCGATCAAACATATGATTCGACCAACTCGGGGGAGAACAAGTTGAGTATTTACCTCTACATATATTAAATTGAGGCAAACTCGATAAAGTCATGCGACATTTCTCCAATATTTTGCATACCAAATTAGGACAGGAAAATAACAAAAGTACAAGATGGATGTTTGACAGGTCTGAATATTTAATATTATACATAAGTATAAATCGCTACGAGGAAGTGCATACATAGATTTACCTGAATGAGTTAAAAGCAAAAAAGCTGGTATTAACGTAAATAAGACCGAATTTTTTTCTATTCTGTTGAATCAATTTTAAATACTCCCAGAAAAGATCCACGTATAATAGTAAAATACAATTCAAATGGATACTGTCATTGGATTAACTGATATCATGTAATAATAGAGCGCATTAAATATTTGAAAAGTAGTTTGAAAAATCTGTAAATGTTTAGGAAATAGTTGAACAACCTTACATCAAACCGGTTTGAATAACTAAAATAAAGATAGATACATTGATATATTGATTTTATTTATATATAAATGCTTGAATTGTTGAATACACCAGAAAAATTGTCAGAACAGAGTACTACTAGTATGTTAAAATATACATAATTTGGTATATATATTGCCAAAGAAAGCTCAGTTGTAAAATTCAAGAAACTATAAACATCAATTAAAAATCCCGTATGTTATAGTGATTTGAAAGTATAATCGTGTCTGTGTCACAAACTTGTACACAACCAACAAAATCACGATGTTTCTTTGGAACACATCGTCGCTGAAGGTGAGGAATGACAGAGGCACATCACCAATGGTGATGAAATATCTTGGACAATAAAAACAGCAAAACACAGCAGATCCAAGTTATAATTATCTTAACAGGGTCAAATCTTTGGCACTTATTCCTAAGCGATCTCTATTTTATTACAGCATCCTTTAAAAATGAAGGTATCAGAAGATTTAAACATCATTTACCCAAGGAACTTTACCTATCACTCAATCTTGCTGGTGTTTTACAAATTTCTGAATCAAAAAGATCCAAATCATGTGTTATTCTGGTGTCTTTTCTTTAATCGCTCGTAAATCAACTATGGTTCCCGATTCAGATTCAATGTTTGACCCATCAAAACAGCAGACAAGAGACAATATTTTTGTTTCGAAGTTGTTCGATACTCTATAGTTCTGGACCAATATACTACTATTATCCTCTTTGTCCACCAAAAAACCAGTTAAGCAGGTTTTCACATTTTTCAACTATCATGCGGTGATCCACCATTTTTATTTTGTTCAAAAGAACCTAGGCCACCCCATTTCTATCCTCCAAAATTGGAGGGGGGGGGGGTCTTATACATTTTTGACCCAGCATTTTTGCATATGTTTTAAAGGTCACTGACACAACTTTTTTTGATAATTTTTTGAGGACCAATGGCCTAGCGTTTTTCTTAAATTTTTTAGGACATCTGGCTCTGATTTTTGAAGACCATTTGCCCAGGTTTTTTTTTTATTAATATAAATTTTTGAAGAGTACTGCCCCGTCATTTGTTTTTTATATAAATGTTTGAGGATCACTGGCCCAGAGTTTTCTCATAAAGTTTTGAAGACCAATGGCCAAGTGTTGCTGTTGTTGGAACAGCTATTTTGTATTAATTGTATAGTTAACTATCCAGTGAATGCTAACTATGAATATTCATTTCATGTGTTTATCCATTTGATTATTTAACTTTTGTAAATTGTTCTAATTCTGTCAATTATTCTTTCATCACACATACCTTTTGCTGGAGTCTGAGTTGCCTAAGTTTTGCATCAAATGCACTTATTTTGGCAGTGTCATGAAATGTCCATAGACTCATAAGTTAAGTTAGAATATATTGTTTTTTCCAGACGTCACACATGCTACGCCCTTTTCAGCATGTCCATCATCATGAAATTTCACTATACTTCAATGTCAAAGTTTTGCATGCCCCAACTGTTGCTCGAATGTAAAATTGTATCATTGATTGCTTGAGAATCCATCACCTTTTAAACTACGCAACCTAGTTAAAAGATTCCATTGAAAAATTAAAATTAATTTTAATTTATAGGCTTTTAAAAAAAAACTCTATTAAAGATTCACCTAATCTTTGCAATATCAGCATAATAAGATTTTTTTAAGAGTCTTGGTACGTAAAAATCAAATTGAAATTGCAATGTTTTAACGCAATTATAATATATTATTTTCAGGACTATTAAATATGTGTCTTGAACATTCTTTTAAGTCTTTTACTGTTAACTGCATAACACCCAATTTAGATTATATTCACTGATTGATTAATGGGATTTGCTGTAATCTTTTAAATACAATGGCTTTAGTTCAGAATGTGAAGCTTTTGCCTAATACAAAGAAGACAAGCAAACGAGGAAGTTCTCGCTCAGTAACGTGTTTTCTAGGATCAGCTATTTATAATTATGTACATTTCATTGCATCTGATTCTACTTATTGATCAACATTGTGGCATTTCAGAGTAAAATATGCTTCCAACAAATGTTCTCATTCATAATTATATGAAATAGCAAACACTATGGAGAAAAATGCATTTGATGAAGAAGTAAGTGAGTAGTGATATATTCATCATAAAAGTAGTATAGTACATGGTAAACTTGGACCATAAAGACAAGCTTACATATCCAATCAATTTACCACGAAAGACAGATGAATTCACAACTACTTGGCAATGTTTGTGTCTAAAACTGCATACTTACTGGTTTATAATAACTTTAGAACGAAATCAAGATTATTGATCAGCACTAATAGAAAGAACTGCTATATTATTTAAAAGCATCAATAACTTTTTAAAATAAATTGCAGAAAATTCTATTAACGTGAGCAATACAACAAAGCCTAGTTATATGAAACCGGAATAGTATTTAAGGTATATATATATATATATATATATATATATATATATATATATATATATATATCTATATATATATATATATATATATATATATATATATATATATATATATATATATATATATACTAAAATAAAATAAGTCCAGTTGCTTTCATAAATATTAGTTAATTGTGGGGGCAAATTTAACTCGATAAGAAGATTACATGGCAAAGACATATAAAGTATTCTAAACTTAAAGAATGGTTGACTAAACAGTCTACTTACTTTGCATAAGCAAACTAGAAAAAGATTTCCGCTTAGAAGGGTATATGTAAACCACGCAGATGGCCAGTACTAGACATATATTGTTGATTTACAAGTATTTAAAAATGTAATAATGGCTATAGATTTATTTTGACAGTGATAGATGTCTTCTCAAAAAACGCCTGTGCTAAAATTAAAAACGAAAAAGGGAGATGATGTACACGATGCTTTTTATAGACATCGTTAATGAGCGAAAACCAGAAAAAAACTACAGTTCCACGAAGGAAGGGAATTTTAAAACCGAAATGTCAAAGAATTGTTCGAGAAAAAAAATATCGAATACTTTTCCACTTACCAAGACAAAAAACAAACAAACAAAACAACAACAAAAAACAAAAACAAAAAACAAACAAACAAGCACACAAAAGAAAACAACATCAGTTGGAAGTTTTAATCGAACTCTTAAGACTAGAATGTGAAGTATTTTACTGAAAATGAAACCAGAAAATGGCTAGATATATCACAGAACCTTATTAATGGATACAACGGGTCATATCATAAATCAATTGACAAGTAAGCAAGATACAACAGGTCATATCATAGATCAATAGACAAGTAAGCAAGGAAGAAAATAGATCTAAAGTGTGGATAAACTTATTTGTTTATCTAACAACTGTTACCTATGGAAGGCCAAAATACAAAATAGGTGAAAAAGTCAGGAATTCAAAATAAAAATCTATTTTCATTAAAAGCTATCTTCCTCATTTCATAGAAGAGATTGTTAGAATCAGAAAAATAATTTTAGGACACCCTGATGGCAGTATAACATAGATATGTAGTTTACCCGTTTCAGACCGTTTTTTAATTTGGTCTTCTTTCATTCTTCCATTGTTTATCCTTTGTTTATTTATTTTTCCGTCATTAAAAGATGTAGGAGTCAAGAATTTCTCTTGACTTTTGTGTTTAGTGTTTGTTTTGTGGATGTAAAATGCTTCTTCCTCAGACGAAGAGCTTGTTTAGCTCGAAACGTTGGGAAACTGTTTTGTATTTTCGCCGTTATCAATTTTTGTGCCGTTATCAATTTTTGTATTATTATTTATAAGAGAAGACTTAAATGAAGAGAATATTGAAGTAATATTTTATGTGGAGGAGTTATCTATATACGATAAACAAGATGACGTCTTCAAGATTGAGTAAATTTTAAAAACTGAAAGAATGAATGGTAAAAAGAAACATGTACTCATAAAATGGAAGGGCTGCGACAAATATTTTAATAGTTGGAAGCCGGCAGAAAATGTTATCTTACTAGCAAAACAGCATTGACGTCCATGAGTCCTAACGAAGACGGTGATGTCTATTTTATAGTCCTGACGTCCCGCCCTAAAGTAGTAGAGAAGAAGGTGAAGGCTATTCAATTGTCCTAGCGAAAGCGATCCTACCATTCCTTTGGTACTATAAAAACATAGTAATATTTATATGTAAAAAATTTATATTATGTAAATGGCAGTAAGTAGTCTAGCGATATGTTTCAGTGGTGGCGAAAATAAGTATATTAATGAACTGGGATGTCAAAACAGCCTACACACGATGTAAAGAAACACCAAATTTGCTTGATGCAAAAACATCAAAATCTGAAAGAAGGAAATTACAGCCCCATTTAATTCGTCTTCAGCTAGAAGAGAAATAGAACAAATTGTGAATGAAACAAAACAAAATATTACAAAAAAGACACAGGACTCGTTTAATAAACGCTTAAATGAATATAAATTTGTACATGAAAGAGTAGAAACCTATAGGCTCAGTAAAAGTCCAGCTTGATTTACCTAATAAATTCGAAATAGTATATACTAATTAATGTACGTTTTGTAGATTGGTATCACAGAACAAAAGCTGCAAACATAAGGAACAAAAACGAAATGGAAAGTAAAGTTCAAAAAATTTTTGATGAACTAAATACCAAATTTGGACACGCATTAGACGTAAATACAAAATGTTATTTTTTTAAAATTTTTTTTAACTTTACGTGTAGACAGATTTAGGCTATTAGGAGGAAATTCATACATATATTTACATACGTGGATAAAAGATAAAAACATAAAAATAACATAATAGGAACTTGCCTTAAAATGCAAAATAAAGATGATAAATGCTTTTTTGTTGTTTGTTTGTTTGTTTGCTGTTGTTGTTTTATGTAATAGAGTCAACTATAATCCCCATCCTAGGTATCGTCCGTCTAGGCCACAACATTATAACCTTGATAAATATAAACATTGATTTAATAAATGCACAATAAATATATAAGATGTAAAAGGATTTGAAACTGAATGTAATATGTATATATATATATATATATATATATATATATATATATATATATATATATATATATATATATATATATATATATAAATGTGTGTGTGTGTGTGTGTCAATTTTTATGAACCGCTAGACGAGGAGAACATGGACGTTAGAACTGCTGAACACAAGACTCCTGAAACCGTGACAGGTTCGCAAAAATTTATAATGTCAGTTAGAACAATAGAAAGAGAAAGAGACATTCACGTAAATTTGTTAATAAGATATAATGAAGATATTTATCATTATTGTGGAATAAAGAATTTTTCAAGGTTGATATCCTCTCAGATTAACAAATAAGATGGTAAAAAAAAAAAAAAAAAAAAAAAAAAAAACGTTTGTGCAATAAGTGTACGAATTTTTTTATATTTCTGAACCAAAATTAGCAGAACACAACATAGTCTGCAATAGATTAGCTAACAGAATAGACATATTGCCAGAAAATGGTGCTGTCGCTACGTTTATAAACCATTAAAATCAGCTAAATGTTCCTTTTGTTTTATATTGCGATTTTGACAGTATTATTGAGCCGATAAGTCATGGACAATAAGAAAAAAAAAAAAAAAAGGAATTCGGTGAATCCAAATCACAAAGATTTTGAGCCTACAGTTTACAATCAATTTCAGAAACTGTTTACAATCAATTTCAGAAACTGTTGATGAGGAAATAAGACCAATAAATGCTGCCAACATAATATTCACTAGTACAGATAAAAAGCATTATAATTCCACCAATATATGTCATTTATGTAAAAAGTAGATTACTAACGAAGACATCGACCCCTGTTTTAACTAGGTATCATATTCAGGTATAGAAGAAGCTGATGAAAGTGATGAGGGCGACGAAGACGGGAAAACACATACCAGCGAAGTAAGCTTAGCCGTAAGTAAGAGATTATGATCACCCAACTGGAAAATATAGAGGTCCTTCACATCTAAAGTGTAATTTCATTTATAAATATCCAAAATATATTCCACTATTTAATCCGAATTTATCTGGATACGATCAAGGCCTTAGTAAAAAAAAAAACGATCACAATCAAGGCCTTAGTAAAAAAAAAAACGATCACAATCAAGGCCTTAGTAAAAAAAAAACGATCACAATCAAGGCCTTAGTTATAAAAAAAAAACGATCACAATCAAGGCCTTAGTAAAAAAAAACGATCACAATCAAGGCCTTAGCAAAAAAAAAACGATCACAATCAAGGCCTTAGTAAAAAACCGATCACAATCAAGAGGTATCAATACTACTAAGTAATGATGAAAAATATATTGCGTTTATTAAGAATGTTATAGTTGCTAGATTTGAAAAATAAAAACGGCAATAAAAAGGGTATGAAATCTTTATTAGCAAAATTATTATGTACATTTAAAAAAAACATAGAAAGATATGTTGTTCACTATCGTAATTTGAAGTTATATCTTCAGTTGGGGATAAAACTTCAAAATATGCATAGATCAGTTATATTCGATCAAGAGTCATGGCTAAAACCATACATAGAAGGGAATAAATGTTGGCTAACAAAGGCAACTAATGGGTTTGACAAAGGCTTTTTTTAAATACAAAAGTTGATAAATAATGCTGTCTTCATACAACAGATGGAACAAAAGTTGATAAATAATGCTCTCTTCATACAACAGATGGAACAAAAGTTGATAAATAATGCTGTCTTCATACAACAGATGGAACAAAAGTTGATAAATAATGCTGTCTTCATACAACAGATGGAACAATAGTTAATAAATAATGCTGTCTTCATACAACAGATGGAACAAAAGTTGATAAATAATGCTGTCTTCATATAACAGATGGAAAATCTAAGAAAGAGAACTAATGTAAAAATATGTACTGACGAAATGAAATATTGTAAACTTCAAATGAATATTTAATTTGCACGAAGAGCAATAATAGATTAAAATATGGTATTAGTTGCTTCAAAGAAGGAGAAAATAAAGTTAATCAAACCAAGCTATGGTGGCTTTACTGTGCTATAAGTTAGTTGATCATGTATGACTTCCTCTACAACAATCATAGGAACAAATATGTCTATAAAATGAAACTTATAATGACTGACACAGATTCTCTGTGCACAAGTATTGAAACATTTAACAGCTACAACGATATTAAACAAAATATACATTTTCACGACACAAGCGATTACAAAAGTTATAACATATATTCAATACCATCAGGTAGCGTGAAAGTCGTTGGATTGTTTAAAGATGAGATGAAAGCAATTCTATTTCTGTACTTATTTAATACAGAATTAGCCAATAACTTAGAAGTAAACGTGAATGTACTGTAGGCAAATATTCTCCAATTTATAATGTTGGTTTGCCCTTCTATCACTTCTAATAATTTTTCCAACGCAGTAATAAATATCAAATCCCGAGGAAGAGCACACATGTACACAGGACAATGATCTGTGAGTATCTGAAAATCGAGTGGTATAATAAATTTCTTTGAGTATACAATAAACTGAATATCTTCGTTACTAGTGTTTTGTGCATTAGCTGTTCCTGATCTTAACTTTCTCAGTTTTTCGTTCATTATACCTTGCTCTATTTTATTTTGTTCCATGCGTCATCGCTGTGCTCACATCTCAAAGAAATTTATACCCCGCAAAAATACTAGCACCCATTTACAATTGCAATAAATATATACTCATAAGTTATATGTTCGTCAGAAGGTTCGTAAATAGCACTAATTTGGGTTTATTAGGTTTATCCAAAGTGGAACTAGCGCTAGGATAAGTAGATGACTATAGTGAAAAAGTTTCATCCAAATTATTAAATACTGAGTAACAAATCTTGCTCTCTCTTAATCTTTGATTTATGTAATCTAGTGACTTTTCTCTATTTTCATTGAACTTATTAGTTGCTTTTTTTTCTTTCTGCATTTCCTCAATATCATGTTGTTTCCCCCTACATCAGCTCCAGCAGAATCAAATAATCTTAAAAACAGATAATTACCTATGAATGCTAAAATACTATCAATTGCTCCTCCAATTGCTGTTGATATTTAATAATAGTTAATTTGTATGTTGTCCCTAACAGTAAGATCTAAGTTAAAATACTAAGGTATATTACCAAGTGCTAATGCAGTAATTTTAATTAAAAAAATAAAATATTGTTTTCTTATAAATAACATGTTTTTGTAATAAATCTTTTTATTTTATTATATTCTATTCTGCGAGACCCGCCGGGTAAATAATATTATTTCACTTCAAGTATAAATGCTCGTTTTAAAAAAAAGTGAATATATACCAGATGCTATTATTTTAATTACATAATTGTTATGTATATTGAATTTATAATACGTGTCCATAAGCTAAGTTGTACTTTAGTCGTTTTATAAATGTTTACTGCATTTTAGTTCAAAGTCAGTTTTATTTAGATAGCACTTAGTACTTAGAGTGGAATTTTCCACGGCTTACGTGCGAAGAGTCATGTACGCAGAAGAAAATTTCCATTAGAGCTACGCATATTCTAGAACATTCTGTCACGTGACTTATGTTTATATATGGTTTTAGCGCACAATATTTCATTCTTGTTCAAATGGTCCATCTAAGAAGATTCATTCTAATAATCAGATGCTAATAGTAGTGTTTGTGAAAATTCAGAGCAAATTCAGAGAGATGAATTATTTATTTGAAATATTAATTGGAATTACCAAAAGTGCTCATTCTCATATTGGATTAATATTGACTTTGGGATTTATGTGAATTTATTCAAAGATATTCTGGAATACATCATTTAGGCATATTAGAACATTCAAGACTACTAGCACATTAGGACATTCAAGGCTACTGATATTCATTCTGAACATTCTATATTTAGGACTTATTATTAGGACACTTAGGATTATTGGATTATTTGGATTTTAATTCACGTTGCTGCAAGTGTCTTTTGAATTTTCACTTTAATTGTCCAGAAATAAATTGCTTGTTGATTTTTACTTGATTTGTTGGTTTCACTTTCTTCCTGTTACATTTTTCTTAGACCATAGAGTTGTAACATAATACTGTTTCGGTGCCTTTATAATATGTAACATGTATTCAGCAAAACATGATGGAGCATAGTCAAACCCATAAGTAGTAGGTACTATCTGTGGTGTTGTGAAACCAGACAATATATCCAATAGGCCAGTTTCAACTCTTCTATAAAAATATTGCTTTCTAACTGTGTCAACCAAATAGTACCTTTTTGGTGAATAAGGAAAATAACAAATAATATACTTCCAGGTAGTTCATCATCAAACATTTATCCAACTTTTTCAATATATTAACAATTCCATTTGTCTTTACTCCGATTTCTGTGGTTAAGTTAGTTAACCATGTTTCTAATTCACGAATATTTTTATTTAATTTAGTTCTTGAACTGATAAAACCTTTACTCTTTTCTTTTTGCTTTCATATACACTTTTATTAATATCAGCAATTGTAGTTTAAAATTCATCAGCATTTTCTATTAATTGATTGTTTAAAAAAAGTCTATTGAAAACTGAAACTCTTGCTTTCTTAGCTTTTCATCTATTTCTCTGTTTAAGTTAGTTCCTAATTATTTAACTTCTTGATCTATATATATACCTTTCTATCTCTTAAATGTTTTCGATTTTATTCTTATCTATAACTTTTAATTTCTTATCGGTTTCTTCTCTCCGTGTTTTAAAATCTTTCAAATCATTATCCTCCACAGTCTTTCATATTTGACCGTGCATACGTCAGTGTACAAACTGTCAGGTACATGCATGCATCAGTTAATTTCGTCCGTTCTCCAAATTTTTTTATCAAGACTGTTATTTATTTTTAGTTCATTAGTTATTAAAATATCTAGTTGCTTTACCTTAGCATATGTCCCTGAGTATTTAGAAGCTAAATAACTATGACCTCTTAAAGATAATAGCCGTGGGGTTAATTATATTTCTGTCATTATTTTTTTTTTTTTTCTAAAATAAATTAATAAATGATGAAATGGGGAAATTAATTGGCTTACCTTACCACTTTCATCTTTAATCATAGTAAATTTGTATTCAGCCACCAATATTAAAATCTAAGTTTATAGAACTCCGATGTCTAACTCCAACTGCTCTAACTGAAGCAAAAAAATTAATGTTTTCTTCTAAATAATACGTTTTTTATTCTTTTATTCTACAATATTTATTTGTTGATGCCCTCCAGGTAATTTGTTTAATTAGAACATCTTCATTTGTATTTACTACATAAGAATGACTATTATAATTTACTATGAGTACAATATACAATTTTTAATCAAATGAAGGTTGAATGTTTAAGTTTATAAAAATTAAATATAAACTTGTCATATTTATTTTAATAACATAATACTCTTCGAGGATCTCTATATCTATATGGCATAAATTGTAGTCAGCAAAACGTGATGGCGCATAGTCAAGTCCATAAGTAATAGCTACTGTTTGTGGTGTTGTGAAGCCAGAGAATATATCCCGAAAAGAAAACCTTTTAATTTTGATATTTTTCTTTCTACCTAGAATAAACGTATGGTTCTTTTATTGTATCAACCAAAATAACACCTTTTGGTGTATATCAACCAAATGAACGCCTTTTGGTGTATATCAACCAAATTAACGCCTTTTGGTGTATAAAAAAATCAAAACGTGATATACTTCAAGGTACCTCAACATCAAATTTATCTAACGTTTTATTATGATCATTCAACCTTGTACTATAATAATTCAAAGTTTATTAATATAATTAATTAAAATAGTATTTTGTTCCATATCTGTGTTTAGCTTAGTTAATGAGTTCTCTAATTTTGATTGAACTGTTTCAAAATCTTTCACTTAATGCTGAAGTCTTCTTACCTAGGTCATTAACAATAGTGTCTATTTCTATTGTTGTCTTTGGTTCTACATCGTTCCAATCTCTTCTCAATCTTACACCTTTTTATCTAATTCGTCAATACTTTCTTGTATCACACTAATGTTATTAAGAAGTTCTTTATCTGTATATACATTACTATATATTACAACATTTTATATACCAGCAGATAGTTCATTTTTGAGAGTCATTAAGTCCTGTTCTTTTAAATCTTTTTTTTTTATTGCTTAAGTCTGGAATAGATTAATTGTAGCTTTTAATAGATCTAATCGTATTTTCACCCACATTAACCATATTCTGTAAGTCCACTATCTTTCTATTTATTTCTTCGAAGTCAATCTTCCTCTGTAATTGTGAAAAAATCTATTAGTGACATCTGTAAGCCTATTTTCCAACTTTTTCACACCAGCTTTAAAATTATCAGATAAGTTTTTAATCTCTTCATCATTATCTTTCTCCTCGTCGTTTAATTTTGTCTGCAACCGTTGAAGTCGTACTTGTAAAGTATTGCAGTCAAAGCGAAGACGGCGAAGCCTATTCAATAGTTCTAACATCCCGTCCCGTCCTCAACCATTTGTTGTGCTCACTAACTATCATATTAAATTCATCGTGACTTATCGCACAATCGATGATTGTTTTGCTCACCATTTCATCGATATTATTCAATTTACTTATAGCAGATGTTACATTATTGTATACTAGATTGTCTTTAATAGCTATTGCAACACAACCCAGTATAGTTGAGCCAGACCTTGCAAAACCTAGACGAATAGTAAGTCCTGTAATGCCAACAACTCCTAAACTAGCAGCCGCAACACCCATTCCACCGGAAACACTTACCATAATACATAGATAAATCAACAAAGGGACTCTGTTTATTGTGTAAGTTTCTGTATGTGATAGAATCCTGTTTTCCGTTAACTAATTTAAAAAATGCTGCAGAACTTCAATGGAGCTGACATTGGTTTACTAATATTCTCAAAAGCCTTAACAGTCAAAATGGTGAATTGGAATTTTAAGGAGTCTATTTCCGACCGATATATTTTGGATATGCTGATTAACACTAAAAGGCCTCTGTCCAAAAAGTTGTTAGATAATAGACATTTCTGGGCTAATATTATTGACCATGTGACACGTCAGACCTATTCCATCAATCGGAACATCCTCGGCCTTTTCCGTCAAGTCGAGAAAGGAACATCGGACGTAGCTTACCGCCATTGAGAAATATATTAGAAACTACTTTTGTTCACATGGTACAGTATGGCGCCGGAAGAGACACAGTTACAATCGGAATATTCTGTCGCAACGTATGTGGTGCACTCCTCAGGGGGCGAATCACCAAACCCGTCAAATTTACGTGTATTCCTACAACTACATCTGAGGTTATTTCTCGACTTGACGGAAATGGCCGAGCGATGTTCCTATCCATATCCCATAGTATAATAAATGACCAAATACGGTGTCTCTTCATTTCCGGTTCATAGCATTTACCGATATTTACTGCTCAATGATTTGTGTTTTTCCTAGGTAAAATATTCTATTTATCCTTAAGTGAATAATTAAGCAAACATTTATTGAAGGAAGAAAGAAAATTTGTTGTGTGTGTATGTGTGTGTGTGTGTGTGTGTGTGTGTGAGAGAGAGAGAGAGAGAGAGTATGCACCTAAACACGAATACTTCCAAATTTCAGGTATGTAGGTTCAATCAAAAAAATTAAAAAATTAAAAAATTCAATTAAAGTTTTAGTTTTTCCAATCTGGTGAAACGATCTATAGCAATCTGTAAATCCTACTAAACCAAGGAAATGCCTTAGTTATACAATTCGAATGAGAACATTTGTAGCCACTGAGCCGCCTATGGCAATAATCTGAAGAAGCAAGCTGTCAGCGTAATCTGAACATTTCTGACAAGATCTGATAGCTTACTACACGAGTGAAAAATCGAGTTAAATCAGAGTAGTTACTAAAGGATATTTAGGACAAATTCTTTACTTAAGGTAGTAATTAAAAATTTTATATTTCTGATTGCATATCCCCCTACCTTGTATAGAAATACAACAGTAAAACACACACACACACACACACACACACACACACACACACACACACACACACGCATCAATCATCCCAAATCCTAGATTTCACATAGGAATGTGTAATTTGCTCCTTTGAGTCAGTACATTCAATAATATAACACATTTCACCTATTTACGGTGAATAACACTTCCTTGCCTCTCTCGATGCTTAATGGACTTTGAGTGCGATGAAAGTGATTATAACGAACTCGGGAGATGGTAATCGGAAGATGCGCAGAGGAGTCAACTGTCCTGGTTTAACAAATGTATGTCAAGCTGGTAAAAATCAAAATATAAATTATCTTTTTGAACGTTTAAGAATGCCTTATCATTGCAAATCTTTAATTACTTTTAATTCAGTTTAATGTTGTGTCAGTGCTGTCTGTTAATATATTAACCGTCTTCATTCAATTTATTATTTATTAAAACAATGCAGCTGAGTGCGACTGAACTCATTATCTGATTAAAGCTCCAATATATGTACAGATTTTTCAGCATTATACACATTTTTTGGTGAAAACGTTGCAGATATGCGGAAAAAAAAACAAAATGTGCTATTCTTTTAGAAGCTCGAAATTACAATATTAGACTTGCTTTTTTTGGACTTGTTGCATGTAGGTTTTTTTTTTCTTTCTACCAAATCTCTGAAAACTGAAGCTAGAACCAGCTGAAGCATGACTTGCGGAAAAACATCGTGAAAATGATAGCTACCTTTATTTCATTTTATTTCATTTTGCGGTATCGATTTCCTTACGATTTCCTGTAAATGCAAATCTTCTTCAAAAACTGCGGACATAAAGGGTGGCGGTGGGGGATCTTTATACGATTGAGACCTTTTTGTTTCTGTTGTTGCGTATTAGCGATACAGTATTGAAACCAATAAAGTTTTCCCTGAAGCTGATATTGAGATTTTAAATGCGCACCAAAACTTTTAAAAATAAAACCATATTTAAAAACGACTGTTGCATATCATGGATCTAAGGATAATGAAATATATGTCCGGTTCAAGACATAGTACAACGGCCAGGCATAATTATTGTCATTAATTGCAACTTCCATCTGCAGGAGATCATTCGATTATTGTTGTATCTAGATCATCGGAATTGCAGAACGCAGCAAGACATCGCTGTGTTTTAGATTTACCGGTATGCAATATTGCATTGCTTTACTTAACGGTGCTGTTCCAGCACGATGGGGAATAGATCATAATAAGGACTGGTCACACAAGGAAAGCATTTATGAAAGTTAATCGTATAGATCAAAAGTGGTCTAAACTGAAATTAAAATTGAAGATTCTACTGAATTATGTGTTAGACATCTGGAGAGCGACTGCAAAAGACATCAACAGGGTTGATCCCCTTCTGGAGACATATTTGAGCATACACTAGAGAATATATTACATGATGAACAATGAAAGAGTAAGTAATATATACCTAATCAAGAAAGACATGGGGACAGTAACTTTTGTGGTGGTAATTCTTTATTTAAAATTTTAAAATCACGTGGCATAAGTATTATTTACATTACACACAAAGGGATATTATTAACATTCTAGAACAAAAACCTAAAAATTCATGGTCATCACTTTTTTAAAGCATGACATCTGAATGGAGATGCAAGTCAAAGGTCTTACATATTTGACAGTGTGAGTGACCCATTTTAGCTGTATTATTTAAAAGGGATGGAAAGGTACCTGATAAGAAGAACACTAGCTATGGTGCCATGATGGTTCTGATGTGTGAACCAGAGGATAATAGAAGAAGACGTAGAAGAGCAGACCAAGGTTAACCTGGCCTGGCATGTTCAAGACACAATTCAGAATACTGACGTCTATCTGGCTAATGTCTCAGCAATAACCAATCGGATGTCAGAATTTTGCGATGAGCATGAGCATAATTTTTTTTAAATACTGTGGGCTGGAAAAGACAGTCAAAGCGTGCAGGGAATAATAATAATTGTAAGAAAATGTTAACAGTGGGGACAGTTTTTATTGTAAAGCTCTTTAAGCCCATCAAGACATTAAGAGAATAACCAACCCACAGAAGAAATACTCAACCTTCGCAGCAAAATATTTTGGGGATAGGGGTGAGTGTGGGTAAAACTGATTTAAAACTCCAGCAGTAATTAGACCACAAATAAGAGATGGAGGGGAATCTCAAATAACTAATCTTGCCGATTGTGCAAGTGTCTATCTTTTAAGTATGGATGTTCACTAGTCGGTTTCAAACTGCATTGCGAATGATACATCCTGTATATAGAAATGTGTTATGCAAATGGCAGTTACGAGCAAAAAGAATTCCTTTTATCCAAACTAATAATTTCATACCGTTATTTTCACCGGTAATGCGGCCACTATGCATTCCACTAACCTTCAAAGCATCAAGGTCCTCGTAATGTTACAACTGCCGCCATGTTATCAAATTGTATTTCCTTGCAGTGGTGAGCGAACTCAAACCTCCTAGCTGAGTTTCGGTAAATAACTTGTTACGACTCTAGGTCTTAAAAATATGTAACAGAAAGAAAGTGAAACCAACAATGTAAGTAAAATCAACAAGCAATTTATTTCTAGACAATTGAAATGAAAATTCAAAAAGACACTTACAATATTGTGAATTAAAATCCAAATAATCCAATATTCCGAAGTGTCTAATCACAAGTCAAAAATATAGAATGTTCTGAATGAATTCCAGTAGACTTGAATGTCCTGATGTTCCAGTAGTCTTGAATGTCCGGATGTGCTAGTAGTTTTTAATCTCCTGATATGCCTGAATGATGTAATCAAGAATATCTTTGAATGAATTAACAAAAATCCCAAAATACTGTACTAATCCAAAAGTGAGTGAGCACTTTAGTATTTCCAATGAATATTGTAAATAAATAATTCCTCTCTCTGAATTTGCTCTGATTTTCACAACACAACTATAAACATCTGATTATTAAACCAAATTCCTTAAAAACTGATAGTTAGCATAGGAATGGAATACTGCTTACCAAACCTCCTCTATATAAACACAGGTCATCTGATAGAATTTTCTAGAAAATCATATGGCTTACCTGACAAATATCAATAATTCTAGTGGAAAAACCAGTATAATTGTAAACAAAAGCAACCCTTACCTCGAATTCTAAGTAAACAACTTGTTTACATCCTATAACCAAGGGCAAAGTTTAATATGTAGGACAAGAGTTTAATATGTAAACATTATACATAACAAAGCATTTCAGTTTAATTTTTCTTGAAGGATCGTGTATTTATTACTAAAGAAAAATTGGATGAAAATTACGACATAGACGGCAGTAGCACGTGATTGTTCAAATTAAGTCACCCCCGCAAGGTTATACCAACTTCTGGGAGAGTTATTTTAGGAGTCTGTATCATCTGTTGTTTCATAAATATATGCATAAAGCAAGCTGATCGGTTCCAAGCTGCCAGGATTGATATGTTGAATATGATGGAAATACCCAGTAGACATTTCGATAAATACCTTATCTTCAGATTGCTATTTCAAAACGTGTATTGAACAAGTACTGGCCGTTGTTGTAGACCTAATGTGTATCACAGCAGGACTGTAGTCGATACTCGATTATTATATTAGACAGATCTTCCTTTAATTGCGGAAAACAGCGTGAATCGCCATATGTGAGATTTACACTCGGTAATATTATCTTGTGTAAATCTGCAAAGTAAATGTCCCAGGTTTGAAAGAGATTTTGATCCATTTTTAGTGATTTTTTGTAAATCCCAAAAACTGGAGAAGAAAAGGCGAGGATATCTGTTGTGCCAGTCCGTGTGTACATAATGTGACGTAACTCCTTCCACAAGGTTCAAGATAGAGACTTTCAACCTTTGTACATGACTGGGGTGTCCTGTCTGTAGCGCACTAACGGGGGGGGGGGGGAGGTGAACGGGAGGGGGGGGCGGGGCGGTTTGCTCCGGACGCCAGAGGTCTTGGGGCGCAAAAACAGCTGATAAAAATTCGGGCCTCGTATTCTAGCCCTTTGGGCCATCATCGTCGCCCCGGGCGCCATTTACCCTTAGTACGCCACTGTGTCCTGTAGATGTTTTACAATGGTTTTTAAATTTTAATCCATACCCTTGGCGTAACTTGGAGGATGGGGAACATTTTTGGAGAGGGTGGAACTGAACATCACTGAGAAAAAGTGCCGATAATGTAGTCTTTGTAATGACTCGATACTGTTGACTTTGTAATGACTCGATAATGTGGTCTTTGTAATGACTCGATAATGTAATCTTTGTGATGACTCGATAATGTAGTCTTTGTAATGACTCGATAATGTAGTCTTTGTGATGACATGATGATGTAGTCTTTGTAATGACTCGATAATGTAGTCTTTATAATGACTCGATTTCGTTGAAGTGTATCTAAAGCAGTGCATCACTGGATCGAAGAATATGTATAATATGTATCGGTTATTTGCAGCCTCAGATTCTGGGAAATTCA